>JAKSZT010000088.1:3106282-3224891 GCA_026826555.1 Tolypeutes matacus | reverse complement strand
GATGGATGGATGGATGGATGGATGGATGGATGGATGGATGGATGGATGGATAGACGGATGGATGGATGGATGGATGGATGGATGGATGGATGGATGGATATATGGATGGATGGATGGAATAGCCTTACTGTTCAAAACTGTAGTTCTCTGTCTTTTCTAATTTGCCCTCTCTGTCTTACAATTTACCACTGAGATAATATGAGGATTTCTGTCTCCCTCTGGCTTTAACAGAATAACCATACAACAATTGAACCCAATCTGATATACCTACTCTCTCTATCTTGCACCAAAAATAACACTAATTGTTCTACAATGATATGCTTTTATTTCTAACCCCATTTCATGTGTTCAACTATTTCCTTCATTTTAATATAAAATAGGCCAAGAGAACACATCAGATAAATGAGTACTGTGGAAGAAGATTAAGAAAGCAAAAGTTCTCTCCACAATGGGATGCAAAAGTAGGGAAAAAAGTAGGTGAGCTTGAGCTCACCTGAGGGCAAAGGCATCCCCAGAGAGGTGAGGACTTGAGCAGATGTGGGCATGTGAAAGGCACTGGGAGGAAAGCGTCAAGGCAGCCCAAAAAGGTTAGTGCTGGGATGTGCTTTGTCAGTTCCAGTAGAACCACACCTTTGGGCAGTTCATTATTGTGGAGGTGGGTAGGATAAAGCTGTTGTAGCATATCAAGAGAAGTATAATTACAGGCAGTTAGAACTGGAAAGTGCCTTTACTAAGCCTTGATGTAATTTTATATAGTGGGAAACTGAAGCCCAGACAAATTGGATGGCTTGTCCAAAATGTCCTTCACCATGAATTTGAAAGCCTTTTCAAGGTGTAGTTCCTCACCTCTTGCTTAAACAAGATCTTGGGGAAGCTAATTTTTATTAGCAATCTGTTTTGACTTCTTCTTCTGTTTTGGGGGCTTAATACTCCCTTTTAAATCTCAGGGTCTCTAGAAGGATGAAGCATTTCTTTGGTTCTCCTCTAAGTTTGTAATGGCCCAATATCAGTCCAATTTTTTGATACCAGACATTGGACACAATCCTATAGGCATAGAGATATTTCTGAAAGCACCAGCTGGCAAAAGGCTGTGGGGTAGAAAAGGAAGAGCACAGAACAAAAGTCAGGAGTCCTCGGGCCTTGTGTTTCGTCTGCGAGAAGTCAGGTTTGAAGCCACTGACTGCCAGGTCCTCGTCTCATCTCCTTTCCTGCTCTGATAGTCTGCTCATTTTTGGATCTTTTGATTACCGCAATCACTCATTTGCAGACCTGCAAAGTCTGCTGGAAATTTTTTGAAGGATATTACCATACGCTGATAGAGAAGGAGAAATGTCAGGTGGCAAAGAAGCAATTAAGTTCCAAGACAACTTCAGTGATTTGTGTTTTAAACTTTCGATTTATCTACACCTCAATTTGAGTCCATTTCCACTAACTCCAACAATTGCCTGACACAAAGCAACTGAAGAAAAAACCTCCAGGAGGCTGAGTGGAAATAGATGGCCAGTGCGGCGAGAACAGCCTACGTTTGTTCCAACCAACTGTTTCCAACAATGGCAAAAAGTCATTAAAAATGCACTTAAGAATCCAGCTTAATATTGATCCATTGCAGGGTTGTGGGAGGTGTTGAACCTTGGGAGAGAAAGAACTGCGAGATGAACCCAAATGATTTTATTTTCTGATGGATTATTAGAGAAAATGCTGTCGTAATATAATCTTCCAGACAGTTGGATCAATGATGTCAACTATTACCTCAAGTTTTGAGTGATGACTCAGATTTGGGAGTTCTGGATTAATGGATGAGGCAAACAGTCATGTTCCCTGTAATGGATCATGTGGAAATACCCAAAGTGACCTGGAGGAAGTTATTTACTATACAATTCCTGAGGACAAAAGCAACAGTCCACCTTCCCTGACTAAGAATCTCACTTTTTTTCCAGTGCCAGTGCAGCATAAAAAGCGTGTTTCATGCAGTGGAAGCCAGCCGTTCCGGGGGCACTGGAGCTCACTGCGTTGGCCATGATGCAGAGCTCTGGTGAAGCGTAATGAAGTCCGTGCGTCAAAGTGCACACTGTGGAGGAGACGGGACTGAATCCGTCCCTTCTGCCCCATCCGAGGGCACTTGGACGGTTGCCATAGCCCCCAACTGATCTCTTTGTCTCAAAATTGCCTCCTCCTCAAAACCCTCCTCCCATGGGTGCAGAAAGCCTTCCAGCGTGAAAACCTGACCACTTCCCCTTCTCCAGTTGGCTGGAGGGTAAGGAGCATGTCTGGGAGTTTGTGGGGCCAGGTAGGAAATTCCATTTGAGGTTGGAAAGAGCAGATGCCGAAGGTCATCTAAGACCTCCCTGGCTCCTGGCAGGGGTTCGAGACAGATTCATTGAATAAAGAGACAGCTCCCTATTTTCTAGAGGACAGAACATCAGCCCCTTTGCATGGATGGACTGTAAGTCAGGGTACCAGCTGGCCGTGCAGCCTCGCCCCCGGCCGCACACGCTGGCCTTCACGCTCTGTCCGGCACGCTTGCACCCACGTTCCGTGCTTCAGACCTGGGAACGTCCCTCCTAGGCTCAGCGTCTGGACCTGAACGCCGTCGCACTTCCATGTTTCACCGGGAAGAGTCACGCTGAGTGACGTCATTCTGCGTCCCATCGTGTCTTGCCACGTCACCGACTCCGCCACGGTGTGCCCGAGTGTGTGAAGGCAGCTCACGCAGCCCACTGGGGCGTGGATGACTCTGGGTGGCCCAGTAAAGACTATCCGGGGCTTGGCACTCAAGCTGAGATCCTGAAAAGTGTAACTACCGCTCTCCCCAGTTTACAGGCTCTGCCCTTTCCAGCTTCAAGTGGAATCTTCTACCTGGCCCACTAACTCCCAAGAGTGCACCTTACCCTCCAGCCAGGTGGCCCCACCAGCTACTCATACCCTAACAAGGGGCCTGGTGGAGGCAGGTCAAATGCACGGCCTGCAGTTCAGGTGACAAAGCAAGCCCACGCTGACCTCACCTAGCTCTCGTGTCCCTTCTCCGGCCAGATCGAGTGCTCAAGAGGAAGGAGAGGCAAGAGGGGAGGGAAGGGGCTGGCAAGGCAAGGCATCCGTCCCTCCTGACTAACTCGGTACCTTTGGAGTTAATACGAACTTTCAAATGGCAAATCATTTATCAATGCTTCTCTCTGGCCCATCCCTGCCCCTGCTCCTCCTCCTTCCCTGGAAGGAAGAGCAGGGCATGCAGGCAAGGCCTCCTCCAGGTGAAGAATCGTAGCTGAGCTTTCTCACCCTGCTTGTCTCTGGTGCCGCCCTCCTTTCCTAACACCCGCTTGTGGCAGTGCCCGCAGCTGCTAGCGCTTGACCTGTGGCCTTGGCCAGGACAATGCAGAGCAGAGGTTCTGCCTTGATTGTCATGCACACAGGTCCCCCGAGGTCTACTTCTGATCTGCAGGTGACCCCCAGCCTGGGCGTCCACCTGCCTCCTGTGGCTGAGGATCTCTGGGCCCCTCACCTGGGCTGGTGCCCACCTGTCAAGCTGGCCTTTCTCCTCCCACATTGTAGCAGGGGAATTTCTGGACGTGTTATTTCCTATCTGTGTTACCGGGTAGTTACCTAGCACGCCTGCATCCTAGGTGCCCCGGCTGCAGGATACAGATAGTGATATTATCTGTCTTGCAGGACGCATGGTAAGCCCCCAGTCAGGCTCTCCCGGCTGCCTTCACTCCTGCTGTGCCTCCTAATCCCCCTGAAAGAATGGCTGCCTCTGGAGAAACAGAAGGAAGGCAAGCTTCACGACGTCAGAAGTGACACATGCAGAGTGTTCAGTAAGCATTATTTTTTTTAGTATCATCGTTCCCCAAAGCTGTTAGCTGTGTGTCCCTGAGGTACGGAACTCCTGGCTGCTACTCCTAATCCGTTTGCTCTGTCCAGTCAGCACACATTTATTGTCCCTCCTCCTTGTGCTCAGCTGGAGAGCCAAAGAGAAAGCAGCGCTCCTGCCCCCAGCGACTCCAGGCACCTTCTAAGCTTGACGCCCAGGCCTCCTCCTCTGAAAGAGCCCCCTGCTTCCCTCTCCTCCCGACCCACGCACCTCGGGCTCAGCGTATTACGGTCTCCTGGGGTCACATCTCAGCACCATCTCCCCGACTAGGGCGTCAGCCATGGGTCAGCAGCTTCTGTTTGGCGCTGATCCCCGTTCCTGATAGAGGACTAACGTAGAGAAGGGATCCTGTGAAGTGACCAGTGGCTCGGCCAGCGTTTCCACTGGAAATCTTGGATCTTGACTAATGAATACTCTACTTTGAAAAATAATCCTGAAGAGTGACTGCACATCAAAATGATAGGCAGTTATGGGCACTCAATGGATATTTGCTACATTTAATGGAATTGAATTTCCTAAGAGCTGAACATTTCCTCTATCAGATATCCAATATATCTTGACATAGTGCCACAGATTATACAGAATCCATCTCTATGGATTTGTGGACAAAGACACAGTTTGTGAATGAAAAAAAAAAAAAAAAAAAACAATTTGGGAAAGAGGTTTCCCCAAAGAGAAACTTGGATATTTTAATTAGAATAGGACATTTGAAAAGGATCTTTTCTTAAGATAACAAATGAAATGTGATGGGTTTCCAACTGTCTTTAAAATGTATTTACTTAAGGACTTGACGTTGTTTGCTAGATCACACTTGTTTTTTGCTCTTTTTGCCAAAGCCGCAGAAGTAGGCATCAAAAATTAAGGTGATGCTGAACCTACTTGTTAGGGACTGTTCCTGGGGCTAAGGGAGGGTCAACATCAAAACAGGGAGGGGAGCCGATGAGCCCACGTGGTTGAGCATCTGCTTCCCATGTCTGAGGTCCCAAGTTCGATCCCTGGTACCTCCTAATACCAAACAAATGAAAAAACAAACAAACAAACAAACAAAAAACAACCACTCATTGCGAGTGGGTGTACCTCAGTGGTTGAGTGCCTGCTTCTCATGTACAAATACAAAGACCTGGGTTCATTCCCCGTTGCTTCCTGAAAAACAAAAAACAAAAACGAAAACAAACAAAAAAAAATAACCTTGGCCTCTGTTCCTCCTAAAGCGCTATCCACTGGGAATCCAATTCATGAAAATGTAGTGAATTTTTTGTTGGACCTGGAAAACTCAAATAGTGGTGCCATGAGTGAAACAACCAAAATCTCTTGTTAAACTCATCCCTTCACTCACTCTTGGTATTATATAGTCCCAATTACAGGTGATTGTCTAAATAAGTAAACAGTAGAGCAAAGCAACTTGCAAGTGCAAGTGAATTCATAGTTATTGAATGTCTGCTATGTGTCTATAAGCTTAGAGTTGCCAGATTAAAATGCAGGGTACCCAGTTAAATTTGAATTTCAAGTAAACAACAAAAATTTTTTAGTGTAAGTGTGTCCCAAATATTGTATAATTTCTTGCTGACTCTGACAGCCCTAATAAGAGTAACATGCTAAATGGAATAGAACACTGTCTTTGGCCAATTGCTTTGGGCAAGTAATTGGACACTATTGAAACTCTTTTCTGTGTGTTCAAACAGATACATTTCCACCAGCCCTTTAAACTTGTATATCTCTAGACTTGACATAATCTCTTTAGGTTTACCCAGAGCACTGTTGTAAGGATTATTGGGTAAAGCGGAAAGCTTAAAATGCCTACTTAATGCCATAGTGTATCCAGTCCATCCATGCAACCTTTTCTGCTCTGTCCACCTGTCCCTCTCTCCCTCCCTCCCTCTCTCCCATCCATCCACCCATTTATCCACCCACCCACCCACCCACCCATCCATGTACTTGTCTACCCAGTTATTCATTTTTCAGTTCTGACTAAGTGGCAGGCACTCATGCAGTTGCTGAATGTGACTTACAAATGCTGGCTTAGTGTGAAAGGCACATAACTATACAACACCAGCAAAAATACTGAAAATTAACTGTCCTGGCTGCTCTTGGTGCCCTTACTGCCTGAACACGGCTCCCAGGTGCCCCTTTCTCTGGAGGACAGGGGCAGCCTCATTGTCCCATCCTTCCATCCCCTCCTCCATCCCGCAGACCTCTGCCAGGACCTGGTGTCAAGGGGCACGAGCCCTGCAGTGTAAACGGCTGTCCAGAGCTTTCCTTCAGGACCACACTCTTCTAGCTTCCTGCCCTGCGCCACCTTGCTCCTTCCCTCTCGAGCAGCGGGCCCCCCACCCCAACACATCACTCGCAGGAGAAACCCATCCAGCGTCTGCGACGAGAGAACAGAACTGGGGACAGCAACTTTCCATTTCCCTAATTCTCAAAGAATCATGATTTCTTTTGTCCTGTGTGCCTGCCCATCAAATCCAAGAAGTGGCAAGAGAGATCTATTGTTGCTTCGGAACTCCAAGAAGTGAGGGAATTTGCGCAAAGGCCGCAGCAGGTCGGCTGAAGCCAGAACGAGTGACAGGTGAGCCTGGGGCTCCAGACAAAGCAGCTCCGCCTCGGGCGCGAGGTTCCCACCAGTGTGGCCGGGAAGCCTTCTTTCAGGGTCTCCCCCAGCCAGCCATGGCCTTAACACACAGGTCCACTGAGCTGGCAGCCGATGCCTCTTCCCGAAGGACGGCCTGCCACCTACCACCCAGCGGCAGGTGGCTTCAGAGCTAGACAATGGCGATGTGTTCTGGGCTCTCCCTGAAAGCACCTATTGAAATACAAGGCTTTATTCTGCTAATGCATTTGAGACATAAATTGTTCTTCTCTCAAACCATTCTCCAAAAGTTTTTTTTTTTTTTTTTTTTAAATCTGCATTTCGCAGTGGGACAAAGGATCAGAGCTCAGAGGAGGGGTTTAGATGCACACCACGGGGTGAGGAGAGAGCAAAAGAATCCACGGATTCATGGGTCTGTCATTTCCACTGCAGCCCCCGCGGGAAGCTGGGGGGAGCTGAAGAATGGGAGGCTTTGTCCGAGGCGGCGCTCTGTCCGCCCTGGGCACTTGTTTTATGACTCCAGGTAACAGACTCCAGCTAAGAGCAGCAGAAGGGAGCAGAAGGGAGCAGTGCTTCCCCGGGACAGCCCAGTGAGCGTCCCGGCCCCAGCCGGTGGGACGCCACCTGCGGCCATTTAAAGTTCCATGAACTGTGAGAGTGCTAGGGGAGAGCCGCTCTCCAGATTTCACGGCCTCCCTGGCCACACGTGGCTCGAGGCTGCCCTGTTGCACAGCATGGGGTACAGAGTGTTTCCATCACTGGAGAAAGTCCCTTTGGTCAGGGCCGTTGTGTCGCTGATAACAGATTTGTTGTATGAGAGGGCACCAGAACCATCTCGGTCGGAGAGATGCTCAGCAAATATGCAGATGACATTTTCCCATCTCGCCAGCTGCAGCAGCAATAGCGCGATTGCCACTTAGGCCAAGGGCTCTGAAGCCGTGCCCTGGCTTGCCCCTCCTCTGTGTTATTTATTCGTAATGGCCTAGCATCCGTGAACCCGAAGTCACCCTAGACCCACCCCACCCCTCCCGCCAGCCGCTTTCCCACCCCGTTGATTCTGCACTGAAAGCCCCTCTCCAGGCCTTTGTTCCAGGACCTCGTTTCTGCCACAACCCCACACACTCATCCTCCACGTCTCCGCTGGACTCAGCTCCGGTGCCGCTGCCCTCCCTCCGCCTCCCCAGCACGCCCCCAGCACCCCGCGGTGGCACTCCTCTCTGCAGCCCCCACTCCCACCAGGGCCGGTGCCTGCCGCGTGCTCAGCCAGGGGCAGCTGAGAGGACGGCGAGGACGCTCAATTCGACTTCAGTGAAGCACGTTCGGTCTTTTCCGCCTGGCTCGCCCCGCCTCCAGACGTGCCATGACAAGGGACCGCGAGCTGGGTGGCCTAGCACAACACAAGTCATTGTCCCACAGTTCCCGAGGTCCCAACGAAGGCCCTAGGGGAGGACCCTCCCTGCTTCTCCGGCTTCTGGTGGCTCCCGGACCTCCCTGGCATCCCTCGGCCGGTGGCTGCGTGTGTCTCTTCTCTGCTTCTGCCGACACGTCGCCATCTCCCTGCAGCCGCCTGCCCGGCTCCTCTCCCCTTCTTTAGAGATCCCAGACGTCCTGGACCAGGGCCCACCTAGCCCAGCGTGGCCTCGCCTTGCCTGTCCACATCTCCAAAGAACCCGCTCCCAAATAAGGCCTCAGGCACGGGGTGGGGCTCGGCCGAGTCTTTCGGGGCCACACTTCAAGCCAGGGCTGTGGGGATCCCTTAAGATGTGAGCCATGGCCCTGGGGCTGCCAACGGGCTCTGCTCTAATGGACGTAGACTTTCCAAAGCAAGGTCCCTTCCGGACACTGGACCTACTTTGTGCTGTTTGTCTGGCAGGGGGTGGGGGGCAGTGGGCAGAGCTGTGAGATGTGGTCATCTGGATGCGTGTCCTGGGGGTGCTTTCAGGGGCCTCTCAGGCTTTGGATGCTGCCTCCCTCTGCCTCTCCCAGGGGAGCCTCATCCCCTGAGTGCCTGGCACCGTGCTGCCTCCCCAGGAACTGGCAGTCCTGCGAGTGAAGGACCTCCGTGCACTCACCTGCCTCTGGAAGCAGAGGCTAAGGCTTCTGTTCATCCCTGTAGGGGAATCACTTCTCTCCTCTCTCCAGAGCTTCCTAATGAAATGTTGCAGGTAGATGTCAAACAGCTGTGATCAGCTCCTCATTCTCTCATTGTTCCCCTAATTTCATTCTGGAAAGTGACGGATGGGGAGAAGGGCGTGGGGCGGAGACAATCCACAGCTCATTCTTCCCGACTGGCTAAGCAGAGCCTGGTGGATGCTTCTGACTGAATTTCCAGGTTTTCAGTGAAAGGGAGGAGCAGGAGCTGGTGGGCTCCCGGGACGTTCCGCAGACCTGTGGTTCGCACGATGCCGCCGCACGGCAGCGCCGAGGAGCTGGAGAACCCGATGGACACGGAGGACGCGCCGAGCCGCCGCTGGTGGCGTGGACGATCTAATACCCATCCAGGCCCCGCAAGCAGCTGCCCTCCCCGTGCCCGGGTCCTGAGCTGGGACGCTGCGGTGGCTGATGTGGCTGTGAGCAGAAGGAAGGGTTCCCTAGCTTCCTCCTCACCCTGCCGGTGCCTGGAGGCCAAGCAACGTCCCGAAGGCGGGGATGTGATAGTGAACAAGACGACCCCGGCTCTCAGGGGGCCCGTGCTCTAGCAGGGGAGGCAGAACATAAAGAACAGCATGATTTTAATTGGCTATGATGACCTTAAAGGAAATAAGCATGGTGCCGGGTGCGAGTGACAGGTGGGAGTGAAGGTGGGACAGAGACTATTCGGAGAAGGCCTCTCAGAGGCCAGAACCGGGGTGCAGAGTTGTGACTCTAGATGCAATCTGGCCAACCTCATCCGCGTGTCTTCGGCGCCTGAGATACGCTGAAAGCTGACTCCATGGCCATAACCCAAAGGCCGGCCGGAAGCCCCTGCTTGGGTGCTCCCAGACGTCTCAGACCTGGCACAGCCACTGGGCAACAGGTGCATGTGTCCTCACTCTCAAGTGTCTCCTGCGGTATTTTTTTTTTTTATTCTGAATGAAACTTTCATTAAAATTCAACATGCACAACCTGAAAAGTACACAAATCGTAAGTGTAGAGTGCCTAAGTTCACTGAATTTCACGAAGAAAACATTCCCGTGCAATCACCACCAGGATCAAGAATAGAACGTCTGGCATGTTTGCCTCTTTGTTTACAAACTTAACCACCTTCTGACCAGCAACAGCTAGGTTAGTTTTCCCTGGTTTGAATTTTATATACATCGAATCATAGTGTATCTGCTTTATGGAGTCTGCTTCTTTATCAATGTTATGTTTGTGAGAGTCATCGGGTGGTTTGGTGTATTAATCATTTACTCATTTTGTTGCCGTAGAGAACTCCACCATGTAATTACATCTCACTTTGTGTAAACATTCGACTGGTGATGGACATTGGGGTTGTGGATCTGCAATGACTGGTTTTCAGATGTTAAACCAACTTTGCATTCCTGCAATAAACTCAAATTGATTGTGATGTATTGTATTTTTTTAATATATTGTGTATTTGGAAAAGTTAGTGACTTAACATGACCAAGGTCAGAAGTCTAAAGTCAAAGTGTTGGTCTTTGGAGGTGTCAGGAAAGAATCCATTTTCTTGTTTTTCCGGCATCTAGAGGCCACCTGCTTTCCATGGCTCATGGCCTCTGGCTTCATCACTCCCTCTTCTTGCTTCTGTCGTCACACCTTCTACTACTGACTCTGACCAATCAGCCCACCTGGATAATCGGGGGCTATGCCCCCATCTTAGACCCTTAAATTAATGAAATCAGCAAAGTTCCTTTCACCGTTTAAGGTAACATGTTCACAGGGTATAAGAATCAGTGTGAAGGCGTCTTGGAAGGCCATGATTCAGCCTAGTACAGTTTCTAACCTACCTTCTCTGAAAAGGGTTTTTTTATTGTTTTTTTTTTCTTTACACATAAGGATTTATTTTCAAAATGACTCCACCATCATCATGGCAGCTGGGAAGCAGTTTCTCTTTTCCATTCTCTGGAAGAGAATTTTACATATAAGAGTTTTGTATATATTGCATATTTCATTTTGTAAATATTTGGAAGAATTTAAAGCCATATTTTTCTGGGGGGACAGGGAAGTTTGAATTATAAATTTAATTATCTAATACTTTAATAAATGTGGGACTTTTCAGATTTTTCTATTTCTTTCTGAGTCAGTTTTGGTCAACTGTGTTTTTGATTTTTATGTTTTGCCTTTTCTCTCTTGCTTTGGTTTTATTAGAGAAGTTGTAGGTTTGCAGAAAAATCATGCATAAAATACAGAGTTCCCATATACCACCCTATTATTAACATCTTGCATTAGTGTGACACATTTATTGCAATTGATGAAAAGCATTTTTATAATTTTATAATTGTACTATTTTATCTTCATTATAAACTTACGTATCTTTTAATATTTAATTTATAATTCCTTTTCCTCTGAATGGATATTTGGAAAGATTTTGAGACTTTGTCATTTTTGAATATATCAATTAAATCCATTCATTCCTTCTAAGCATAGCTGAATATGCATCCCACACATTTTTCATTATAGTTATAATGTTATGAACAACAAAATAATTCCTAATTTCCTTTGTGATTTTTTTTCTTTGATCTATGAGTTATGTTGCTTGTTTTTCGGATATTTGGGGATTGTCTGCTTCTTTTTTATTATTATTATTATTAATTACTAGTTTCTAGTTCAAGTCTACTGTGGTCAGAAAATATGCCAGGAATAATTTTAGTAATTTGTAATTTGTTGGTACTTGCTTTATGCTTCAATATATGGGAAAATTTAGTAAATGATCAAAATATATATTCATTACAGTAGCTTCTTTGTCAATTTCTTTTTTTTTTTTTTCAGTTCTATCAGTTTTGGCTGTGTATACTTTCAGGCTGGGTTTAGAATTGATTTTTTTCCCCCAGAGGAATTGACCCTTAAATGCTAGCAAATGTTTCTTTTTAAAGTAGAATCCTTTCTGCCATAAACTCTACTGTGTCTGATATTTGAGAGCTGCATCATTTTATCATAATTATTATCAATTATTATTAGTTAGTGATGCTTGTATTGTATATACTTTTCCATCTTTTAATATCAACTTTTTTGTATCCTTAGTTTTAGATTTAATTCTTCCATGCAGTATACAGTTGTAATTTTTTTCTTTGGTATGAAAATCTTTGTATTTTAAACAGAGTACTTAGTCCATTTTCATGTAATATAAATACTAATATGTTTGGATTGAAATTTCCTGCCTTAATATTTCTACATAGCACATTTGATCTGTGTTCTTATTTCCCTCCTTTCTTCTCTTCTTTGGGTTTATTCCAGTATTTTTATTATTCTTTTTTCTCTTCTCCTACATTGTTATTTATGTATCATTTTACTATGTATTTAGTGGTTGCCTCCTTGAATTGCCAAATTCTAAAGTATTTAATCACTTCTTGAATAGAAAGCCTGTACAATATTTTCATCTCCTCATCTTTTATGTCATTATTGCCTTAAACATTAATTTTATATATGTTTAAAGCCACACAATTATTACAATTATATTTACAATTATATCAACAATTTATACATCTTCCCTCCCTGTATTTCTTTGCTTACACCAGTGATTATTTCTTTCTAACTGAAAATCTTTTGTAATATTTCTTTGATGAAAGTTCTACTGGTGACTACTTCAATAATCGTCCAATTTTGTCTTCAGTTTGCCTTTATCTTTTAAAAATATTTTTTCAGCATATAAAATTCTAGGTTGGCAGTTATATTTCAGCACTATGCAAATGATAAGCCATTGAGCCATCACTCTTATTTTCAGTCTTTTTGAAGTAATGTATTTTGCTTTCTATGATTACTTTTAATGTTCTTTTTACCTTTGTTTTTTTTTTTTTTTTTTTTTTTTAATTTGACCTGAATATATCCGTGTGTATGTGTATATGTGTTTAATCCTGCTTGGGGCTAATAGTCATTTTTAATCCTGTGATTTGATTTTTTTGTCAGTTTTGGAAAAATAAATATTTTCCATTCATTTTTCTTTGTTGCTTCAATCTTGATATTTTCTACTAAACAATTTTCTTACTTAATAATCCTTTTTTCTACTTAAAATATTCATTAATTTAGTTATCCAGACAAATTTATGTTCACATATTTTAAAAATATAGTAATTTAGAAATACTGCGTTTTCAACACTCTCACATTTCACTAGACTATTTTACTTAAAGTCCTCATGCTCCCCTTTGATATCACTGTCTTTGTCACAACCAAAGTTAGTCTTGACTTGTCTAAGGCAGATTTCCAAAATACATTGACTTTACTTCCAGCTGAGTTGCTTTGAGATAAAAAGATTTTTAAATTCATAATGTACACTTCAAATGAAACTTTATTCTTAGCTCCAAATACCCATTTGCATAATATTTAGTAGAGCTGTTTTTATTATTCATCCTCTGAAAGTATATTTGTAATATCTACAAAATAATTCCATTACTATTGTTTTTGTTGTTGTTTGTTTCTTTTGAAACAAAACATGTGGTGTTGAGATAATTCTTATCGGAAAATTCACTATTGGAATATATACAACTTAGTGGGTTTCAGTATATTCACAAGATTATGTAACCATCGCCGCTAATTCCAGAACCTTTTCCTCACCCCCGGAAGAAACCCCATATCTTTAACCTCCTCTACCCATTCCTTCCCAGCCTCTGGCGCCTGCTAAGCTAGTTTCTCTCTCCAGGGATTTGACTATTCTGGACATTTCGTACAAATGGAATCAGTCAATATTGGATCTTTTGTGACCAGTTTCTTTCACTTAGTACAGTGTTTTCAAGGTCCATCCATGTCATAGCATTTATTAGTACTTCATTCTTTTTATAGTTGAATAAAATTCCATTGTACAGATAAATCACATTTTATTTATCCAACATAAGTTGATGGACATTTGGGTTGTTTCCACCTTTTGGCTTTCGTGAATAGAATTGCTGAGTCATAGGGTAATTCCATGTTTAACTTTTCGAGGAACTGCCAAATTCCTTTCTCTAGTGGCTGCACCATTTTGCATTCCCACCAGCAATGCAGAGAATTCCCATTTCTCCACATCTTTAGCAACACTTATTTTCCTTTTTTAAAAAATCTTACCATCCTAGTGGGTGTGACTTGGTATTGCATTGTGGTTTTGAATTGTATTTCCCTAACTTCTGATAATGTGGAGCATCTTTTCATGTGCTTGCTGGCCATTTGTATAACTTGTTTGGAGAAATATATCTATTCAAATACTTTAACCATTATTTACTTTATCTATTTTTTATTGATGAACGGTAAGAGTTCTTTACATATTCTGGATACTGTACACTTAACAAATAATATTATTCACAAATACTTTCTCCCGTTCAGTGAGTTGTCTCTTCATTCTCTTGACAGTATTCTTTTATGTACAAAAATTAACTTTGATGAAGTCCAATTTATATAATCTTTCTTTGGTTGCTTTTGCAATTTTGGTGTTACATCTAAGAGACTGTTACCTAATCTGAAGTCACAGCACTTATACCTACATTTGCTTTATAGAACTTTATGGTTTTAGCTCTTTACATTCAAGTATTTGATCCATGCTGAGTTATTTTTTTAGATTGCATGAGGTATGGATACAAATTCATTCTTTTGTATGTGTGTATGCAATTTCCCAGCACCATTTTTTGAAAAGCCTATTCTTCCTATATTGAATGGTCTTGCTTTCATGCCAGGACTACGGTCTTTTGTTGTAGGTTTTGATGTTGGGAAGTATGAATCCTCCAGCTATGTTCTTCTTTTTCAAGACTGTGTTGGGTTTCCTGGGCCCCTTGCAATTATACATGAATTTTAAGATCAGTGTGTCTATGTCTGTAAAAAAGACTGCTGGATTTTTGATAGGGATTGTGTTGAATCTTTATATCTGTTTGCTTAGTTTTGTCATCTTACAATATGACATGTTCAAATTCATTAACACAGGATATCTTTCTGTTTAAGTCTTTAATTCTTACAACAATATTTTGTAGTTTTCAGTGTATACAACTTACACTTCTTTACTTAAATATATTCCTATTTTAATTTTTTGCATGTTACTGTAAATGGAATTGCTTTCTTAATTTTATTTTTGGATTGTTCATTGATAGTGTATAGAAATGCAACTGTATTTTTTTTAATATTGAACTTGTATTTTGCAAAATTTCTGAATTCATTTATTAGCCCTAATAATGTTTGTGGACTATTTGGGCTTTAGTACCCTATAGGATCATGCCATCTGCACATAGGGATAATTTGCTTTCTTCCTTTCCAATGTAGTTGACTTTTATTTCATTGTCTTGCCTAATTGCCCTGACTAGAACCTCTAGTATAATATTGAATAGAAATGATGGTGAGTGGACATTCTTTTCTTATTCCTGATTTTAGGGGGGAAACTTTCAGTCTTTCACCATAAGTTATGATGTTAGCTGTGGGTTTTTCACAAATTCCTTTTATCAGGTTGAGGGAATTCCTTCTGTTTCTAGTGCGTTGAGTGTTTTTATCAGGAAACAGTGTTAGATTCTGTCAAACATCTTTTCTGCATCTGTTGAACAATCATGTGTTTTCCCCAATCATTGTATTAATATGGTGTATTATATTGATTGAATTTTGTAAATTGAAACGCCCATGCATTCTTTGGATAAATCCCACTTGGCCATGGGATACAGTCCTCTTTACATGCTACTAGATTCAATTTCTATTGACAAGTGATATTTGTCTGTAATTGCCTTTTTGTTATGTGTTTGGGATCTTGGTTTGGTATCAGGGTAATACTGGCCTCATAGAACGAGTTGGGATGTATTCTCTCATTTTCTCTTTATTAGAAGACTTTGTGAAGAATTGGTGTTTAGTATTCTTCAGTCGTATGGTAGAAGTCACCAGTGGAGGCAAATGGGCATGGACTTTCTTTGTCGGGAGTTTTGATTACTAATGTAATATCTTTACTTGTTAAATGTTTATCCATGTTTGTTATTTCTTTTTGAATTAGTTTTAGTAGTTTGTGTCTTCCTAGAAATTTTTCCATTTCGTCTATGTTATCTAATTTGTTTGCACACTTTTTATTTCTGTGAGGACAGTAATAATGTCCCCTAATTAATGTGACTTCAGTAATTTGGTTCTTCTCATTTTTACTGGTAAGTTTTAGCTAAAGATTTGTCAATTTTGTTGGTCTTTTCAAAGAACGAATTTTTGTTTCATTATTCTCTTAATTGTTTTTCTATTCCCTATTTCACTTATTTCCTTTCTAATCTTTATTATTTCCTTCTTTCAGTTTGCTTTGTGTTTAATTTGTTTTTCTTTTCCTAGTTTCTTAAGGTAGAAAGTTAGATAATTGGTTTGTGATTGATATTTTTTAATGTAAGCTTGACAGCTATAAATTTCCCTCTTATCACTGTTTTTGCAGCATTTTCTGTTTTGATATGTTGTATTTCATTTTGTTTTCATCTATTTTAAAATATTTTCTAATTTCCTTTGTGACTTCTTTGGCCCATTTGTTATTTAGTAGTTTATTGTTTCATTTTCAAATAATTGTGAATTTCCCAAATTTATTGCTTTCATTGGTTTCTAATTTCATTCCACTGTGGTCAGAAAACATACTTCACATGCTTTCAAATTTTTAAAATTTTTTGAGTCTTATTTTATGACCTAACATATGTTCTATCTTGGAGATTTGTCCTTATACACTTTTGATACTATTATAAATGAATGATTTAGTCTTCTATTGTTGAGGGGGGTAGTCTAAGGATATCATTGGTTTATATTGTTGTTCAATTCTTCTATTTCTTTGAAAATCTTCTGTCTCCTTGTTCTATCCATTATTGAAATTGGGGTATTGAAGTCTCCAGTTATTATTGCTGAATTGCCAATTTCTCCTTTCAATTCTGTCATTTTTTGCTTCAGATATTTTGGGACTCTTTCATTATGTGCATATATGTTTATAATTTCTATGTCTTGAGAGTTTATCATTTGATAATTACATCTCTAGAAATTATTTTATATTGGTATAGCTGCTCTAGCTCTCTTTTATTGTTTGCATGGTATATCTTATTCTATACTTTTACTTTCAACCTATTTGTGTATTTGAATCTAAAATAAGTCTCCTATAGACAGTATATGGTTGGATTATCTTTTTATCCATTTTGCCAATCTATGCTTTATAATAAGAGAGTTTAATATCTTCACATTTAATTTAATTACTGATAAGGTAGGATTTACATCTGTCATTTTCCTATTTGTTTTCAACATGTCTTATGCTATATGTAGTTCTTTAATCCTCCATTAATTCCTTCTTTTGTTGGAATAGATACTTTCTAGTGTATCATTTTAATTACCTTGTCATTTCTTCTACTATATATTTTTGAGTTATTTTTAGTGGTTGCCCTAGAAACTATAATTAACGTCTTAATTTATAATAATTTATTTCAAAGTAATGGAAACTTAATTTAGAGGCTATATAAAAAAAATTGTCCCTATACTGCTTCATTCTACTCTGCATTATGTTTTATTGTCATAAATTACATCTTTGCACCCTGTGCACCCATAAACATAGATTTATAATCATTCCTGTATTTATATAATTGTTGCATAATTATTATTTGCAGTTGTCTTTTAAATCAGATAGGAGACTAAAAGTAGATACAAACAAAAATACATTCATATTTTCTTTTATACTATGTCTGTTGTTATCTTTACTGTTGGCATTTGTTTCTTCATATGGACTAAATTTACTGTCTTGTGTCCTTCCATTTCACTGTGAAGAACTCCCTAAGTATTTCTTGTAGGGAGATCTGGTGGTGAAGCATTCTCTCAGTTTTTGTTTATCTATGCATGTCTCAATGACTCTTTCATTTTCTAAGGAAAAAGTTTTTCCAGATGCAGAATTCTGGTTTGACAGGCATTTTTTTTCCTTTCAGAATTTTTGGGATGGTTAAGTTCATGTGCCAACTTAACCATGTGTCAACTTGGTTAGGTGATGGTGTCCAGTCATTTGGGCAAGCACTGGCCTGATTGTTACTTTGAGTATTTTGTGGATTTAAATCATTACTCAATTGATTGCATCTATGGCTGATTACATCTACAATCATCTAAGAAGGCCGCCTTCAGCAATGAGAGACATCTCATCCCATCAGTTCAAGGTCTTAAAGGGAGAACAGATGATTTCAACAGCCAGAAAGAAGAATTTCTACCACCACTTCAACCTGACACCTTCTCCTGGAGAATTCATCAAAGCCTTCACCGGAGTTCCCAATTTGTGGCCTGCCCTATGGAATTCAGACTTGCCAATCCTCACAGTCATGTGAGCTAATTCCCATAATGACTCTCTCTCTGTCTCTCTCTCTCTCCTGTTGGTTCTGTTTCCCTGGAGAATCCTGACTAATGCACTTTTTGATACCAGAAATTGGGTGCTGTTGAAAATATCTAACACTGTGGAAATGGCTTTGAAATTGGGTAATGGGTAGAGGCTGGAAGAATTTTGAGGGCTCAGAAATGAGTGATAGCTGTAGAGAAAGTATGCATAATCTTAGAGAACACAAAATTCCTCACAAACAGAATGTTGGTAGAAATATGGCTGCTAAAGGTATTTCTGGTGAGACATTAGAAGGAAATGAGGATTATGTCATTGGAAACTGGAAGAAAGGTGTTTCTTGTTTTGATGTGGCCAAGAACTTGACAAAATTGATTTCTGATATTAGATGGAAGGCAGAACTTGATAGTGAAGAACTTGGCTATTTGGTTGAGGTGATTTCTAAGCTAAGTGCTGAAGATACAGCCTGGTTTCTCCATGTTGAAATGAGAAAGGAAAGGGATAAACTGAGGATGTTACTGTTAAGTGCAAGGGAACCAGCAATTAATAATTTGGAAAATTCTTAGCCTATCCAGTTAGTGTCCTGAGACTAAGGCCAGAAGGAAGTCTGTCAGGGACCTCCCTGAACTTCTGAGGCTTGAGTTCCCAGAGAACAGGTTTCCAAATGAGGGTTTAACTGAAAAACCCTTTGCTAAAGAGGGTGTAGTTGAACATGGATCCATTTAGGTATCTCAGTGGAAGTCAGGATGGGAAATGCTATTATCCAAGAAAGATTTGTGGAAAGTTATATTGTCTGATGGTTTGGACCCCCACAAACTGCACACAAAGCCAACAAGTTTATTGCAAAATTTGTATGAGCAGAACCACTGCCATTCTGGACCAAAAGGGAGAGAGAAGGTATGAATAGAAGCAAAGATGACTTCAAGATCAGAAATATGGAAGCAACTATCTGGACCAAAAATATCTCCTCTAGTCAAGAGAGTAGGCCAGCCCATGTGTATGGAAAGGGTGGGTCCACCCTGTGCTTGGAGGAAACCAAGCCTTGCACCCCATTATTTAGGTAGAGTACTGCGATCCCAAAGCTCAGAGAGGGTGGGCCCTGTGCCCTGGCATTCACGAGAGACTGGCCACCATCCTGGTGCTCAGAGAAGGTGGAGGCCTCACCCCATTGTTCAGGGATGTCATGCTACTGCACAGCACCTGGAAGGGGTGGGGCTGTTCCCTCAGGGATCGAGGATGACGTCATCCATAGATGATGCTTGGACTTTCACACCCAGTGGAGTTTTGCCTTGCTGGGTTTTAGAATTTTAGGGAGCTGGGACCCCTGTTTCCCTTCCAATTTCTCCCTTCTGTAATGAGAATGTTTATCCTATGCTTGTTCCTCCATTGTATATTGGAAACAGATAACTTGTTTTCTAGGTTTCATGGGTCCATTAGACAAAAGGATTTTGCCCTAGGATGGACTACATCCATAACTGATTTTGAAGAGACTTTGCAATTAGCATTATTACTGAAATGACTTAAGGTTTTGGGGATGTTGCAATGAAAAGAAAGCTTTTTGCATGTGAGAAGGCATGTTTTGTGGGGGTCCAGAGTGTGGACTGTGGTGGATTGAGTGTTCTTAGTCTTTGTCTTGGTCCACGTTCTGGTGGGTGAAGATTCATTGTAAGTAAGATCTCTTCAAGATGCTATTTCAGTTATGGTGTGGTCTAATTGAGTCAGGTTGGACCTTAATGCAGATTACTTGCATCTTTTATAAGCAGAGTGACAGTCAGATGGTGAAGGAAACCATAGGGAGCAGTCAGAAGCCAGAAGTCAACAGAGCCTAGAGGGGAAAGAAAAGGACATTGCCACTTGCACTGCTATGTGACATAAAGCCAAGGAATCCCAAAGATTCTGACCCCAGAAGGAAGCCAGCCTTCTAGCCTCTGAAACCACGAGCCAATAATTCCTGTTTTGAAGTTGGCCCATTGTGTGGTATTTATTTTAGACAGCCAGGAACCGAAAACGACTTTGAACACATCGCCCCACTGCCTTCTAATCTGAGTCACTTCTACTTTGATGAGTCGCTTCTCTTATGTTGTTCTTAACAATGTCACTTTTTCTTTGACTTTTGACAGTTCAATTATAACGTTTCTAGATGTGGATCTCTGAGTTTATAGTGCTGTAGTGCACAGAGATTCCTGGATGTGTAGATTAATATTTTTCATCAAATTTGGGAAGTTTTTGACAATTTTTTTTTTTTAAATATTACCCCTCCCCTTTATATCCCTCCTTTCCTATTGGGACTCACATTATGCATATGTCAGCTTGCGTGATGGTGTCCCACAGGTGTTTGAGGCTCTATTCCCTTTTCTTCATTCTTATGTACGCTCTGTTTTTCATATTGGATAATCTTAACTGACTTATCTTCAAGTTTGCTTATTCTTTCTTCTTTTTGCTCAAATCTGCTGTTGAGCTTCTCAACTGGAATTTTCAGTCCAGTTATTATACTTTCCAACTCTAGAATTGTATCTGGTTCTTCTTTATATATCCATCTCTTTACTGATATTTTCTATTTGATAGAATATCATTCTCATACTTTCCTTTATTTCCTTAAACAATTTTTACCTCTTTGAATATATTTAATATAGCTATGTTATAATATTTGTCTAGTAAGTCTGATATCTAGGCTTCATCACGGACAGTCTCTATTGATTGATTTTTTCCTGTGTAGGTGTCATAATTTCTTGTTTCTTTGCAAGTCATAATTTTTCATTTTAAATAATATAATGTGGTAACTCTGGAAACCAGATATTTCCCCTTCCCCAGGGCTTATTGTTGCTTCCTGTTGTAATACATGGCTCCTGCAGCCTCTGCTTGCTTGCCTTAGTGGTCAGATAATGACTGGACAGGTACTTCCTTAAATGTCTGGAGCCAATGAATCTCCCAGTATTTGCAGAAGGACCGTGTGTGCACATTGGGGCAAGCCATCAGCATTCAACCACAGTTTACAACTCTGCCTTAGCTCTCACTTCCTGTTTACGCAGAGCTTCAGGATAAGCCAGAGGGGAGAGCTCGGGTGATTCCCAGGCATTTCTGGAGCATGCACATAGTCCTCACACACGTGTGACCTCCTACAGCAGTGTGTTTAAGCTTTTCAAAGCTTCAGTGGACAGCTCATGCCTAATTTTTTTAAGTTTTTACATTTTCAATCAATATCCCCTCAAGAAGAAGGCAAGCTTCAACTCAACTTCATAAGTGGCTAATTTATAGCAACAG
Source organism: Tolypeutes matacus (assembly GCA_026826555.1). Lineage (NCBI taxonomy): Eukaryota > Metazoa > Chordata > Mammalia > Cingulata > Chlamyphoridae > Tolypeutes > Tolypeutes matacus. The sequence continues at coordinate 3,203,777 of JAKSZT010000088.1, read as the reverse complement.
GAACTACCATAGAGGTCGAATAATGATAATTCTTTGGGAATAGGTTTTATAAAAAGCTACTGCTGTGTGCTGCTTTCTCAGATACCAGAAATTTGTGCTGTTATTTTTCAATAACAAGGCTACTGCTGATCTGGAGAGTAGGGAATGGGTCTAGGGCAAATTAAAAGGCAGCAAAGCTCACTTCTCTTACCGAGATGTAGCTATCCTGAATAAATGCTCCCTGCATTGCTGCAAGCCTTTGGTTAATTTCCAGAATTCTGAAAAAGTTGACTGACTTTTTAGGCCCATTTTTTTCATTCATTTTATAGGGAGGTGAAGTTTCAGATTTCCTTGCTCTGCCATTTACACTGAAATTGCTCTTTTAATCTTCTCTTAAACTCAGTTGAGTTATTAATGTTTATTGCTATATTTTAAATTATTTCATATTTTATGGATTCAGATTCTCTTATGAAATTCTTCCTATCATTTATACTCTTAAACACACAACTTTAGTCATATTAAAGTTCATATAAAATGACTTCTCTGTCTTGAAATTCTGTTGATCTGTTTCTAAATTTTCTCTTTTCTCTTAGCTTTTGTTTCCTTGGATTTGTCTCCAAATGCCCAGAAAGTTTTTGTTGAATGTCAGGCATTGTGTTTGACAATTATATAGAATTTGATATGCTGCCTTCCTTCAAAGAGCATTTACAATTGCTTCTGGGTGACATTTATCCTAGGGGCTACTTCTAAGCTATAAATTGGGTTTCAGTGTTTGTGAATTCTGGTCTATTTTTTGTTTGCTCCTATCCTTACTGTATCCCTTACCAGGGATCCCAAATGAAGTTCGAGTTGTCTTCTAAGATCTTTCCTCCTTAAGGGACTTGAACTCTAATTTATGTCTCCTGTTCATGCAAGTCCTTTAAAAGCTCTGTTCAGCTTTTTAGTCCTTCAGTTGCACTGAAAAATCTGGCACACATCCAAAATCAAGTTTCGCCCAGGCCAGCTTAGATGAGCCAAACCTTGCCTGGCCTGCTGACCTCTGAGTGAGAAGCAGATGGCTTTTGGGCAATGTGCATAATGGCTGTGTGATGACCCCCCCTTGCAGTCCTTTTCCCCATCAAAGCCCCCATTATCTTTGCAGGCCTGGATCGGTGAAGGCCTCCAACCAGGGCTTTTGCTACGAAGCTGTGATTCACCTGTCCTTACCCATTCTCTGGGTGAGGAACTGCTGAATTTGCTTCAAGATTCACCTTCCTCAGAGGTCTTCTAGATTCCTTAATCCGCCTTCTGACTCCCCAAGGTGCTGGTGCACAGATCTTTAAAGAGCACTTTCCCGTTGCCACCGGCCGTGGCTGGCTTCCCTCCCCATCGACTGCGGTGGTAAGGGCCCTGCTACCTGGACTCCAGCACGGGCTCTGGCATTCACTGCTTGCTTAGTGCCTGCTAACAGACTGAAGGTGAGCAACGACAGTGCCTGCCGGGCACATAATAATTTATGAGATATGAAATATTTTTACAAACACTGTTTTATTCCAAGTCTCACATCCAGCTACTGAGGCTGGTGAAGTTGATGCTCTCTCTGGCACAAGCTTTTTGACCACTCAGTAAATGAAGGGTAAGTAACTCATAGGGCTTTTAAGTGGGGAGTGGGGATTGGAATCTTTTTTTTTTTTTCCCATGGGGCATCTCAACACGACCTGGCTTTCACTGACGGTGACTTGGGCGAGGCTTTTTTGTACAGATTTGGGCTTCAGCCAGTGTTGGCATCACCCATCATTTTCACAGTCAGCAGCACACCTTTGAAATTCAGAACTTGTCCGCTGGATAAATGTTAAGTTACTAATCCTTGTACTCGTTTAAGTGGGAACTTTGGCAAAGTAAAGCCAAGTTACAAGCTGTTTTTCTAGGCTTCCATGTAAGAGGAAGGCTTGTGTTTGTGAAGCGTGATGCCAGGAGGCCGCTGGCAGCTTTTGTCAGATGTCATAGAAACATCTGTCCCAATAAATATCCTCCCAGACTCATTGGCAGGGAACAAGACTCTCCCCTGGCAATCTGCGAGCAGATCTGGTTAAGTGGCCTTAGACGGAGTCTGGTTCTTTCCTGGTCAAGAGAGATGGCAGCCAGGCTGGGAGTCCCGGTGCCCCCCAAAGCCAGGGGAACCTTCCAGAATGCCATGACCTCTCGGGGAGGTGGGGGCTGCCAACGTCCCCAGGCTCTGGGTTAAGGCACAGAGCCCGCTAGTGCCCCGCCCGCCCCTGCCAGGTCCTCGATGGAGAGGGATTTTGTACTGTGGTGGGAAGGGGCTGGACGCGGGGGCAGCGCTGGAGGGAGGGGGTGGCCAGCTGCTGTGTGCCCGTCCCTGCGGCTGCTGTGGGAGCTCTGTCCACCCTGCTGTGCTCCATGAGGACGTGCCACTGGAGCCCCCGGCACGACGCCGCGACCCCGCATCTGAGCTTGGCGAGGGCTCCGGCTTCACCTTCACTGCGTCGCACAAAGCTTGCCTTCCCTTTCCTTCCGCTTTGCCGCCTCCATCCAGCTGCTCTGGGCGGTCTGTGGCCCTGACTGTTGGCACATCCAGGAGGTGGTCAGGCGCCGCGCCCACCCGAAGGCAGGGTCTCAGCGCTGCCAGGGAACCTCTGCCCTCTCCGTTGGAGTCCGCCCCGCCCGCTGCCAGCAGCGCTCCCCCCTGACCCGACGTCACCTTGCCTGGCAGACGGGCATCCTAGGAGCCAGCGCAGTAGGAAGTCCTGTGTCCGGGGTAAGCCTGTGGACTCTGGAGACGATAATCCGGGGTCCTCCACTTTGCAGCCAGGTGACGCGGGCAGGTATCGCACCTCCACTCCTCAGCTAGCTCTTCCCCAACACGAGGTTAAGGAGAGCGATGCCTCCTGGGTCCGCGGTGAGGGTCACCTGGGAAAAGCCCAGTGAGGGGCTTAGCGCGTCCAAGCCAGGTGCCGAGAGCGCCAAGTGCAGACGTCAGCGCTGCAGCTCCGTGGTGGGCCGGGGGCTCCGGGGCAGCCGCTGCTAAACAGACAGCCACCTGACCCTCCCGGGCCCCCAAGGCCCCCAAGTCTGAACTGAAACGGTCCTCGGGAAACTGTCTGAACTAAGACCTCTGCAGGGCAGGTTCCAGCTCCTCGTACTGTGCTGGGCAAGGCCGGCGCAGGAAGTGAGAGAACACAGCTCTTACCTGAAACGTCCTACAGCAAGCCTGACTTTAAAAAACCAAGAGCTTTAAAGCAGCCCAGGTGGAACTCCTAACACTCCCTACAGACGGTGTTTAATAGCCACTGTTAAACATGCACCTGAGCTTCCTGACTTGGCTGTCTTCTCCCCAAACCAGAGAGAGGTTCCGGGGGGCTCCAGGCGGGAGCTGGTGAGGCTTAGGTGACAGGCAGACTCTGACCTACATTTCCCTCCTATTTTGGGTGATTAAGCTCTCAAATGAAATAGTTGTTAATTGGCCCTATATATTTTACATATGAAAAGAAACATTTTCTTAATGAGCGCAAGTTTGTAATTTAGCTCTGCTTTAATAATGGCTTAGAAAATTTGAAAAAAAAAAAGTAAAAGCTGGCCCCTATGGGGCTGGTGCCCTCGCCCCCCGAACCCATGCCCTGGGGCGGGGGTCCCTGCAGAAATCCGCTCCAGCCTCGCCCTGCCAGGGACCTGGGGCCAGACCCTCGGCCTGCAGACCTCTGCTCGCCCAAGACTTCCTGCTTGTCCCTCCACTGCTTGTCCAGCCTGTTCGGCTTGCCGCCTTTTCCTTTGCACATAGACTCATTCTACCTTTTTTTTTTTTTTTGCAATGCTTATTCATCTATTTATTCATTCATTTATTCAACAAGTGTAATTAAACCTGACTAATCTTAGCAAGGTGCCAAGACTACAGGTTCTAAGACTCCCATTGTCTTGCCTCCTAAGGATTACTCTGGAGCAGAGGAGAGAAACATTAAAAAATGATGAATGAGTGGTAACACAAAGCAGCATCCTGGGGTGTTACACAAGGGGACAGACCCTGGGGAGCTCACAGGAACTCCCTGTCCCCTTCCCGCCGCCTTTAACTCAGACCCACAAAACCATCCCCCCCAACCAAATGATTACTTGATTTCATGAACGGCTCGACAGGTTCGGGAAGTGGCTTGCGTGTGATAGCATGACCCCAAAGCGCAGACTTAGAGGGAGACCGTCCTGGTCCAGCCCTGAAGCCTGGCTCCCGGCTGGGGGCTGTGACATGCCCCCAGCTCTGGGGAGGTTGACCTGCCCTCCTGCTGGCAAGGCCCAGGCATGGGCACTGCCTGAGCCGCTCTGGCTCTCAGCAGTCTGACGCGTTTCCCACCCCGGCCTCTCTCCACTTTGCATACAGCAGGTGCTCAATAAGCGTCCAAGGAGGGGGGAAGCAAGCAGCCACACCAGCCAGTTTCAAAACTGGTGTGATTAAGACTTGCCACTCCGTGTCTTCCCGAGTCTCCCACCCACACCCCCTAAAAGAAAAACATAATTTCAGAGTCACGTTGGACCTGAAACAGAATATTTCCTCCCAGAGTGGCAGCTCGCGTTGCTTTTTCTCCTTGAAGGGAGCAAAGCGGCCCACGTGCATGGACAGAGGCTCGCACACGTGGGGAGAAGTCCCTCACTGACCTTGGGGGCTCTAGCTCGGCCTCCCAACCCCGGCCGCGGCCCCCAGGACACTTCCTCCCTCCACCCTGTCAGGGTGACCTGGGCGGGTCTGTCTGGAGAGCAGCGACTCAGCAGACCTCAGACGTCACCTGCAAGCTGCACGGAAATTACCGAGACTCGCAACTCCTTCCAAGTCTCTCCGCGATGTCAAAATGTTGACTTCATCCCTGCTAAAATGCGGCTTTGAAAAAAAATTCGCATCTTCTCAAATTTCCTGCGATTCCTGTCATTCCCAGCATATGTTAGTGTGTAATGATGCTGGTAAGAGAAGTGACATTTCAGAGGAACGAGGCTTCTGTGACAGCGTGTGAGAGATGTGACAAGTTTTCTTTAATATCAAAAGGAGTGTAGACAAACGGGAGCCCACGCCTTGGCGGGCTGCAGCGCCTGGCCACGTGTGCTTGTCCGGCTGCCTGCGGGGCCAGGGCTGCCCCCCGGCGAGGGTGCTGGGGACACCGGTCCACACGAATGCCCCTCACCCCATCCTGCCCCACGCCTGGGAAGGACATTCAAGGTCACCCACCTACGGGAAGAGAGGCGCGCAGGGGTCAGCGGAGCTGAATCCCAGCTAGCTGGTGGCCATGCTGCTGTCTGCTCTAAACCCTGTGCTCCTCCTTAAAGCAGGGCAATGGCCACCGCCTCCCAGGGATGCAAAGGACAAACTGTAGGAGCAGCTTCCACCTGGGGCCTACTGGGGTGGAGGGAAACAGCTGCCCTTACTTTTAGCTAAAGCTGAAGGGTCCTCTAAGTAGAACTCTTTGGAGACAAGCCACTACTTAGGGGAAAGGAGGACCAGACTCCCAAAGCTGGGGCCCCAGGGACAGCCTGAGAAGCACACAGCTGTCATACTAGGGTCTCCCAGAGGCCTTGATCCCCAGCCCGTGGGGGTCACAGTTCCCCTCCATTCCCTCTCAGGCCTCCAAGGACCCTCCTGCCCAGGGTCTCCCAGGACCCAGGGGCAATTGCCAAGGCAAGGGGCAGACCTGCCTGGAATTAAACCCCAGCATAGGGGAAGGGCCACCTTCTCTGCCCCACAGCGCCCCGACCCTTCAGTCCCTCAGGGGACCCTGGGGATACTGGAGACCCCGAGTAGCCATCACCCTGCCCAGCTCCTCCTGGGTCCTTGGGAGTCCAGCCTGTCTTCTCCAAGGTGGCTGGCTGACTCGAGGAAAAGGCCAGCAGAGGTGTCCCTTCACTCAGCATGTCATCGAGTGTCTACGTATGCCAGGACTGGTCAGAGGGGAGGAAGGCGGACAGTGCCCGGCCCTGGGACTGGCCTTCCAGTGGGAGGAGGGGAGCCCAGACCAACTGGCCCCAAACGAGAAATAGCCCAGCTGCAGGCTGAAGGGCATAAATGGGGCAAACTCTTAGAGACTAGCCTGGAGAGGGAGGTTGGAGGTAGGGCCACGTGGAGGGTCAGAGGAGCCTGCCCAGGGGCCATCAGATCGCGCAGAGGAGGAGAGGTGCAAGTCCGATGGGGGAGACGTGGTGGCCAGATCAGGACAAGTGGCGCCATTCCCACAGTGAATCCAGAAGGCCCCTTCCCGGGAGGCGCTGCCCTGAGCCCTGGCCGGGGGCCCTGGTGTTGGCTGGAGGGAGGGCGCCCTCATACTCTCCATTATGGATCTCGCCTTCTAAGCCTCTGACATTTTTTGGAGCATGTATTGATTTCATCTTGGTATTTACACAAATGCTTTCCATAAAAGACCTTTCTCCACACATTTCTCAGACCTTGCCTGTTGGTCCTGGTGGATGGAGAGCTGCTGCATATGTCAGACCTCATCACTCATTAGAACTTGTCCTACGGTCGCTGTGACAAATGGCCACTAACGGGGGCTTAGAACAACAGACATTTATCCTCTCACAGTGCCGGAGGCCCGAAGTCCAAAACCTGGGAGCTCGGCAGGCTCTAGGGAGGCACCGTCCTTGCCCTTCCCAGCTCCTGGTGATTTGCCAGCAACCTTGGCGCTCCTTGGCTGGCACCTGCAGCGCCTCAAGCCGCCTGGCCGTCTCTCCTCGTGAGGACACCAGCCCTACTGGACCCCAGGTGACCGCACCTTAAAGTAACTAGTTCCATCTGCAAAGGCCCTATTCCCAAATAAGCCCACATTTGGAGGTCCTGGAGGTTAGGACTGCCGAACGTCTTTTTTTGAAGGACACAGTTCAACTTCTAACAGACCCCACTGAATGGTCCCAAGAACCTGGAACTCCCCCAGCTCTCCAGGCAGGTGCGTTTGAGCGCGGCTGGTTGCCCGCGCTGGGAGAGGGCAAATGTGCTCGCCTCGACATTCCTTTCCTGCGTTTTCTCAGGAAACTGGCATCGGGACAGGAAGAGCCCTTGTGCTCGCTCCCAGAACACAAGGCTGGGCAGCGTCGCTTCCCCTCTAAGCCAAAAGCTCGTCTGTAAGCTGAGGCTTGGCACTAAGGTTTTGAGCGTGGGGTGGTGCCTAATGGGTACCCTCTCTAGGGTCCACTTCCAGCAGAGCACGGGCAGGTGCCGGCCAGAGCCCTTGCAGCACCGCGATCCCCCCTCTGCCCCGTGGACACGTCCCTGCTCATCACCAGGCCCAGCAGCTCTGATCCTGTGCTGTGCCTCTCACCGCCAGATCCTCGGGCCCTGGCCCCAAGGTTGGTACACAGTAGGTGCTCGTTAAGAGCTTGTCAACTGGACCGAGCTCTGGACCCCGGGTCACAGGGAGCCTTTAGGGCTTGGCTCAGGATGAGAGAGAAGAGCCCTCTGTCATTTCCCACTAAGGACGAAGAAAGCTCTAAGAACAGACACTTGCCTAAAAAGTCAGTGGACTGAGGTGTGTCAAAGGAAGGGCGCAAGCTTTTAACAGACAGTTCAAGGGCAAGAGGGCCAGTCAGGGCAAGCTCGCAGATGGCGAGGGTCTCGTCAAATTAACGAAATTCCGATCACCAAGGCAAGTTCTGTCGCCTTTTTTTAGGGAGCAGCGTTCAGCACAGCCGCACGGTGGGCAGTGGTGGAGCTGGGGTGGGAGGGGATGTCCTCCCCGGAGAGAGGGGCAAGCAGGGTGCCAATTGCTGTCCGGCCCGGCCCTCCTGGGCAGCAGGCCTGGGAATTAAGCCCTCCTGGCACCTTGCCGTGCTGCTAAACGCCCACCAGGGCCCCTCCTTCCCCGCACACCCCACCAGCTGGGAGGGGAGCTTGAAGCCAGCTCTCACCCCTCACCCTCCAGGGTCAGCCGAGCTGCTGCACGCAGGGAAGTTGTCAAGCAAGCTCCCTGGGGTGGACGAAAGAGGGTCCCCGCTGGGGCGTGGTAGGGGTGCTGCCCAGGGCACTGCTCAGCCTCGGTGCGCGAGGTGACCTACTATGTGTCGTGCACACGGTTTAGCTCCCTACTGGCTGTCAGGCGTTCTGCTGGGCGCCTCACGCATGCGCCCGCCTCCCCTGGCCCCTGCCTTGGGGGGTAAAATGGAGCCACATGAAAACGAGCTTGAAGTGCGTCTGGCTTGAGCCCGCCTGCTCTGCAGTCCATCCCCCGTGTTCACACCTCCCTCGTGGGGTCCAGTGTGTGCCCCTGCAGCCCTCTGGCCATCGGCTGTCCTGTCGCCCAGTGCCCGGGAGTGAGTGGCCCGCCGCAGCCGGGCGAGTCCAGGCCACGGCCCTGCCAAGACACGTGTTCTGGTGGCCTGCGGCGGCCACAACCCCGACTCCCCAGCTGCACCCACTGGCATGGACCGGGGAGCTGTGAGTTCAGGGCCCCTGGTCTTCCCCAGGATGGGCCTCTGCTGTTATCCAGGACAGGGGTCCTAACTCTTGTGGCCACGTCGGAAAAGCTGACTCAGCTCCCCAGCCTGCGGAGACCTGCGCGGCGGTGCTGGGAAGCAGCCTTTCGGCTCCAGGAGTATGAGCCTGTGCTTTTCTACCGCAGCCCCATCTCCCTAGAGCTCAAGCCCAAGCTCCTGCGTGGGGCTTCATCTTCACTCCCAGCCCGGGAGAAAGTGTCAGAGGCCGGATCCCTTCACTCCTGGAAACACGTTCTTCCCAGAGGCTCCCCAGCCCGTCCTGGAAACAGATGCCTGCTACGTCACTCATTTCATAAAAACTCGCCGAGTGGTGGCCACATGTGGCCACCGTGCTGGGCTCTGGGAAGCACCAGGGAAGGGAAAGGAGGGGCCCCAGTCCTGATGGAGCTGGCCGTCTAGGGGGCAAGAGGAATGTACCTGAGCATCAAATAATCACAGAAGCCACGAGGGCATGGGGGATGGGGAGGCTCACGATGGAGGATGATGGCGTGGGGCTGGGCTGCCGCCGACGGGCTGGACGGCGAAGGCTGCTGCTCTTCCCCATTGCACCCTCATGATGTGGAGCTGTGTTTCTTTGTCCTTAATTATGTAATACTTGTTGCCTTCATAAAACCTAACAAGAGCCACATAATAGTGGTTAGTATGTAGTTAGAGCTGTGTGCCAGACTCCAGGCTAAGAGGTTGATGTGGATTAGCTCATGTAATTCTTACGGAAAAGCTGGAGGAAGTTCTGTTTCTTTCCTCCATAATAAAGATGAAAAGGTGGGACTCGTGGAGGCAGGTGGTGGCCACATGGTGCCTGGTGGAAGGGCTGGGTCTTAAAGAGGCTCTGCCGCTGCCGGCCAGCTGCCCAATGCGTGAAGCGAGGAACGAGCGAACGGGTGAGCGGGTAGGCTATGGAGCTCCTCGTCCGCAGTGTGGGCTGGCATTACGATAGGAGCCCGACTTCCGCCTCCTCGTGCCCCTCCTTTATGACTTAGGCAGCCTGTCTCAAGCACCCACCTCGTGGGGTGTCCGTGGGGAGATGGGGAGGAGGGAACGAAGCCCCTTCCCTTCTTGCGCTGGAAACCCAGAGGACACGGGCAGCCCACGGCTCTCGGCCATGCCTCTGGAGCCCCAGTCAGCCTACTCGGAGGCGCTGGGATTTGTGCCAGATCCCGAAAAGGACTTTGACTGATGACCACCCTCCCGGCCACCTCCGTAGACGCGGCGCAAGACTGTGGCGCCCACGTGTCTCTGGACAGCAGGCCGGGGCAACTGTCAAGCTTGACGGTGACCCTTCCTGCCCCCGGCCGTGACACGGGGTCCCCCGCAGTGTGCATTCAGTGTATGGGGGAGTGTCCAATCCCCACCCAACCTACGAGGCATGCGGCAACCTCATTTTATGGAATGAAAGTATAACATACATAACTATACTAAAATATAAGATGAAATCTAAGACACAAATGTGTTCATCATTTAGTGACAGTCACAAAGGCAGGGCTCGGCCTCAGGCCAGGACGTGGCAGGGCCCCCGGAGGCAGAACGGACGGATGCCAAGGTGCGGCAGAGAGCCCTGGTGGGCGCGGCAGGAGGCCGGGCTGAGGCCTGGCCCTGGCCCCTGCACTCATCCGTCTGCATCCGGGCGGCGACCGCTCGTGTCCTCACCTCTCGCCCGCGCCTCCAGCTGCCGCCGTCCCCGGCACCCCGCACAGCCTTGGCCCATCCGGGGACGAGGCAACGCCCCCTCAGACAAACAAGATGTGTGCGGCATACTGGAGAAATGCTTTCATCAAACAACGTGTCAACGTAGCGCTTTCCAAGGGCTGCAGGGTCAGGGAACCCTAACTATCCCGATGGATTTGCTCTTTGGCGAGTCCAGGATTGCGCTGAGCCAGGAGCAGGACTCTGCGCGGCGCTCTGGGGCCCGCTGGATTCTGATGATGGTTTTGCATCTTCTGCCAGGAGCAGACTCAGACGCGGGCCTCCTCGCCCTGGGGTGCAGGGCAGGGCGCTCCACTCCCCGCAGCCAGCCTGGCCAGGGCCTGGAAGCCTGTGACCCAAGGGTGCGTAAAAGTGCCTGGACCAAGGCCAGAGAGGGCCACCGCCCTTTATCCCTGAGCAAGAGGGACGGAACCTGGGACCCCGCCTTGCTGCTCAGAGGCTACTGCCCCTTGGACCCCTTAATCCCCCAAGGTGGCCTTTTACCATTTGGCAAAGAGAAAGCCCTTTCTCCCCTTCATGAGCTCCGGGCCTGGGCTCATGGGGCGTGAGGGGTAGAGGGGAGCTCTGCCCCTTTCCCCAGGGAGCTCCGAGGCTGGAAGTCCCGCCATTCCAGCCCTTTCTGTACTCATGACAGTGCTTTGGGAAACATTTCAAAGTTAGATGAGTTTTCGCTTAGCTTAAAAAATTAAAAATAAACGGTAACAGCTTTAATGACGCTGTATTAAATGCCAGAACTAATAATACTTCCCATTTCTTTAATACTTTGTGGCTTTAAGCACACTTTTAAATAACTTCTCATCTCTCTTCATGTTCGCAAGCAGCCTGTACTGGTGGGAGCGAGCGTGGCGGCTGCTGGCCCCGTCTCACACGCTGGGCCGTGGGCAGCTCGGGGCTCGGCCAAGCTGGTTCCAAAGGGCTGAGCCCAGCTGAGGGCTCCACGGACTCCTAGGGGCAGAGGCCCAAGGACTGCTTGAGGTCCCAGAACCGCTGCAGCGGCTGCCCTGTCCCCATCCGTGGACTGCACAATCGACTTTCTCCCATCTCCAGGCCCCAGCCCTGGCTCCGCTTCCCCAGGATGGTCAGGAGGGCAGCAGCTCAGCATCAGACCAGAGCCCCTCCCCATGCCAGCCCTCACGGCAAATTCTGGAAGAGTGTCCAGTGGTGAGGGGGTTGGCGCCGAATTTGATTGGCTTAGACTTTGTGCAAGTCCTCACCCCATCCTGTGGCCGTGAATTCTTTTGGGGTCTTTGCAAATCCTATTGAGATGAGGAAACTGAAGCAGGGGGGCTTCGTGCAGTCTGACTGGAGCCCTTAGAAGGAAAGGGAATTTGCTCGGAGAGTGCCAGCCACAGGAGGGTTCAGAGACAGGCGGCCAGTGGCGAGGCCGAGATGAGCTACGCGGTGCTGGCAGCCACCCCCAGAAGGCTGCAGGCTTCTGGGAAGGCATGGCCTGCTGATGCGTTGCTTCTAGATTCCTAGCTTCCAAAATTGTGAGCCAAGAAATTCCCATTGTTTAAGCCAAGCAGTGGGCGGCATTTGTCACAGCATCCCCGGCAGAGTCAGAGTCAACCAGATTTGAACTCAAATTCATAGGCAACCACATATTAGCTCCGTGACACTGGAAATCTCATCTCTTCCTTCTCATTGTGGGAAAGGGATTCAGGAGAGGTCGTCAGGAAGCTGGAGTGAGGCCTGACAGTGGTTCTCCAAGCATCGGCCCACCCAAGGCGGAGCTTGGCAGCTGCTTCCTCCTCCAATTTCTCCCCACCTTGTCTCACCAGAGCTGGGTCATGTCCACTGTGACGCCTCTGTCCCCTCTGGTAGCCGGAACGCTTCCCCCCACCACACTCACACTCACACCGTCCTGGGGAGAAGGTGCCGGCTTCCTCGGGCCTCCCCGCCCCGAGTCCCAGCAGGATGACCCCTGGTAATGGCTCTTTTTAGGTAGTGTGTTGTCCACACACTCTACGTCTATTTTACTGGAGACCAGATGGAAGCAGAAAGAGAGATGGGGTCCTCTTTTATGCTCTGACTGCCACCTAGAAGAATTGTATTTTTCCTCCTTTCCACAAGGATGAGGCAGGAACAAAGAGGGAGAGAGAGACCTTCTATGATGACGAAGCCAGTCCTGAAAGAGGTTAGGAGGTCAGCACCTGTCTTCTCACAGCTCAGGTAGGTTGTTATCACATTTCCTGAGAGCCCGGTTTCTTCAGTGGCTGGGTGACGTGGTCACAGCTCGATCCAGGCTTAGGTAAGGAGTGAGAAGACCATTGTCGTAGTGAAAGCACTCCCATCTCAAAGTCAAACCGGAATGTGTTTTTTTCCCATAGGGAGAGGTCAGCAAGGCTCGCAGGAACTTTGGGGGTCAGGCGTTGGGCCAGCTTGGGCGCATGTGGGCATCTTAAATATTGCTCTGACTTGAGCTGGGGAGCAGGGGGCGTGGAGGAGAAAAGACTGCCTAGAGTTTGGTCCAGCAAAGAGGAGGGTAAGTAGTGGGCAGCTGTGAACGGGGGCTCAACTTTAAGAAAACGTCGGTTAAGGAGAAAACCTCTCCCTGCTGCACCACGGAGAAGGCTTATCGGCAGCCTTAGCACCGGGGGATTTCCACCTTGATATGAGACGGCTAATAAGGCCAGGTCTGCAAGGGGGAGAAGAGTAAATCCCTGGAGCCAGTATGCCCACTCTTGTCCACATTTGCCTCCTGGGGTCAGCACTGCTTCTGGGTCTCCGTAGCCCACCTGGCTGCTCCCTCAAACCCCACCTCCTCTAGGCAGGGGACCCATGAGGGGGCTGCACCCCAAGTCATGAGTCCATCCCCACAGCTTTGCAATGTGCCTTCTGCAGCCGATCCCCAGAGCCCCCCACCCTGAAGACCCCGCGCTCTTCTCCGCATTCATTTGCTCTCACTTGTGGTTCCACACGCCGCCCCCCAGCCTTTCCTACCATCTCCTCCATCTGACCCAACCTGGACAGGCTCAGGCAGCAGCTGGGCTTGGGCACGGTTTGTGCATCTGTGAAATGGGTGTAGCAATCGTTTTTCATGAGTTTTTAAATGTCATCTCCCAGAGATGTATTTCTTTGCTCTAATGTTACATCTTGTTCTAGACCTTAGGACCCTCAGATCAGATTCCAGGTTAATTTCCAATGAGCTAGGCCTATAACTCCTGGACCATGTGAGTTGCAAAAAGAATCCCCAAATTCTTATGAGTAATATTTTACCAATTGTACTCCTGGGCCTAAAGATTAAAATTATATAAAGATCTTTAGTTATTTTAGTGTAACTATACAATAGACTTTTAGTATAATAATATTCTAAACTAATATACTTTGTTTATATTCAGGATAAATTGTTCAGAATGTGGTTTAAAAATATCCAAAACAATATCTTAATCCATACGAAAAGAAGGTTGTCTCTTTTTGTCTGTTATAAATGCTAGCACAGGCTTACTCTGTGATGACCTCTCTGTGCACAGGCACTCCTTATAGCATACGGATAGCATATCATTTAAAAATAAAGTGAAGGTCAGAACAATCTTATCTAAAGTAGCAGCACAGTCCAAGCCAACCAAATTCAGTGTCAACCTCTAAAATAATTTCAAAATGCTGAGTTTACATTTTCTAAAGAGTGAAATATATTTGCTGATGGTAGATTCCTTAAAACAAATGCTTATTACTAGTTATGTTAGATTTGAATGACTTTATTTCAAGGAATGCAATTTGTCCTTCATTGTTTACTTTTCCTTTTTATTTTCCTTGGAATACTCCCTTTCTCAGGTTTAAAATGAGCATTTCATATTAGGAAAGTTTTAGATTTACACAAAAGACCCTGCAGATAGTATAGCGTTCTCTTTTACCCCGTGCCTCCCTTGAGCACCTGGTGGGGGGGCGTCCCTGGCTGTGAAGCTCCTCCCCCTCTCACCTTTCCGTCGTCCCCTCTTTGGAAGGCAGTGGCTCTGAGCTTGAGGAATGGGGAGTTAAGCTCTGCCTCCTCTACCTAATTTACCTGGAGCTCTGCATGGGTGATTTGTTTCGTCTCCCCATTTAATTATTTATTCAGTCATGTTATGATACAATCTTTATTTATTTTGTGGCTCAAACCATTCCAGCTTGGGTCATAGAGGGCTTTCAGTTGGCTCCCGTGTCCTTTGACATACCCCACTGCTGGGTGGCCTTGGTGGTTTTTCAGCACTTCCTTCATTTCTGGCAGCAGAGGAGGCTCCAGGTTCATCTCCTAGATTTCCTGTCCCAGCCCTGGAATCAACCATTTCTCCAAAGAGCCCAGGTTCCTTTTAGTGGAGAAGAGTCTTGGAGGCCAATATCTGGGTGCTGGGTGTGTTTCTTCTGTTTCTATTTTCTGAAAGGGGCTGTAGAGAATTGGTATAATTTCTTCCTTAAGTGTTTGATAGAATTCAGCAGGGAAACCATCTAAGGACTGGTGCCTTTTTTTTTATTTTTAATTCAGTTAATAGAGACCTTTTCAGATCATGTATTTCTCCTTTGTGGATTTTAGTAGTTTGTGTCTTTCAAGGAATTGGCCCATTTCATCTAAGTTATCAAATTCATGGGCATTGAGTTGTTGATAATATTCTTTTTTTATCCTTTTAATATCCATGCATTCAGTAATGGCAAACCCTATTTTATTTCTGAAATTGGTAATTTGTGTCATCTCTCTTTTTTTCTTGCTTAGTCTGGATAGAGTGTTATCAATTTTTTTTCATCTTTCAAAGAACAAGTTTTAGTTTTGTTGATTTTCTCTATTGTTTCTCTGTTTTCAGTTTCATTGTTTTATCCTCTGAAATTATGTCTTTTCTTCTGCCTATTTTAGGTTTAAATTGCTATTTTTTTGTTTTTTCTAATGTATTGCATTTAATGCTATAAATTTCCTTCTAAGTTCTTCTTTTACCTCATCCCACAAATTTTGATGTTTTATTTTTTTTAACTCAAAATTTTTAAAAATTTCTTTTGAGATTTTGTCTTGACCATATCATTTAGAAGTGTGTTGAGTAATGGCTAAATATTTGGATATTTTTCAGCTTTCTGTTAGTGATTTCTAGCTTAATTCCATTCCAATATGACAACATCCTTTGTATGATTTCTATTATTATATGTTTGTTGTGGAGAAGGTTATGGGTGTATTTTAAAATGGTTATTTCCTCCTTCTACCTGCCCTACCCATAAAGGGCTCTTTCTCAGCCCTTCACCCTAAGACTATTGTAGGGTTCCTGTAAGATGAACAAAAAAAATTGTGGGGCTCTCTAAGACTATGTCCCCAGAAGCTTCTCATGCTCATGCTATTCCACACTTGGCTTCCAGCAGTTTGTCAAAAAGACCATCTTAGCATTCCTACCCACTCATGGTCCAGGGGCTTCGGTGCCAGGTCAGCAGACTGACTCTTTCTATGGGCACTCTCCTGTCTCTCCAGGTTGCAGGGTCACAGTTTGCCTTGTGACCTAAGTTCTCTGATGGATCCAACAACAACAACAAAAAACATAGATTTTCAATTTGCTCAAATTTTTCCTCTTGTAGGAACGTGGATTAATGACTTTTAAGCTCTTTACATGTCAGAGAGGAAACTGGAAGTCCCTTTAACAAAATGAGATCAATTCTTTGAAAACATTTAGGAAATCATGTAGTGGAATGCAACTCAATTATTATTATTTCACCCATTGACTATTTTAAATTAACATTTAAAGATGTACCAGTACCTCTATTGTGACAAAAATTAAAATACCCTTCCCATCCATGGAGTGTTCTTCTCCTTCTCCTCTCACCTGAAATCTCTGGAACATGTTTGATACATGGGATACCCACTCTGGGTCGACAGGTACAACTGTGAAACACCTGTGATGCTAACACTCCCTTGCCTGGCTGCTGACCAGGTGAAATCACTGGAACCCGTTCTAGGGAGGGGCCCATGGGTCTGCCTGTGTGGAGGCATGGCAGTTTTTCGGTCAGTCTCAGTGGGTATGTTTGTTAATTTGGGCAGACTTGGCCTTCCCTGAAATGGAGGAGGGTCTTCCCTGTGCAATGCTAGTGGCTCTTTGGAGCACCGTGGCTGCAGCTCACACACAGAGTTTGTGTTAATGCCTGTGAACTGATCCCAGGGGAATGGATGCAAGAAAGGCAAGGATAACCCAGGGCATCTGTCACATTGTTGACATTTCCTTCATTTGGTCTCTTCTTGGCCAAGGATTATAATTTAAGCCCTGCAATTTTAGAGCAAATTAGCATGGGAAACTTAATCCCAACTTTGGTGATTTGCAGCTGTTTGTACCCCAGAAAAACATGATTTGGACATTTTCATGGTCTCAAAACTGTAAGCTTGTAAGCTAATAAATTCCCATTGTTTAAGACAAAATGAGTTCATAGTATCTGCCTTAAGCAACCTGGGAAACTAAAACCGATTTTGGTACCAAAAGTGGAGTGCTACTACTGCAGATAACAAAAATGTGGAAACAGCTTTAGAGTTGGGCAATGGTAGAAGCTGGAAGAACCGTGAGGCACTTGATATAAAATGCCTAGATTAGTTTGAAAAGACTGTTGATAGAAATATGTTTGATAAACGTACTTCTAATGAGGCCTTAAAAGAAAACGATGACTATGTTTTGGGAAACTGAAGGAAAGGCAGCCCTTGCTTTAAGGAGGCAGAAAACTTGGCAAAACTGAGTTTTGATGTTGGATGGAAGGCAGATTTTGAAAGTGATGAAGTGGGATATTTACCTGAGGAGATTTCTAAGCTAAATATAGAAAGTGCAGTCTGGTTTCTCCTTGCAGCTTATAATAGAATGTGAGAGGAACTCTTGGGCACAAAGAAACCAGAAATTGCTTTGGAAAATTCTGGGCTTCCTCAAAGCAAGTCCCCAGAGAATAATGCTCCACGTGAAGGTTTAACTGAACATGGAATCAGCCATTTTAGCGCAAGTCAGAACTGGAGGTGCAGCTATTCAGAAGGATTTGTGGACAGTCGTACTGTCTGATGGGTTGGACCCCTGTCTACTACACACAAAAACAACAAGGTTTTCGCGAGAGCTGTATGAACGGAACCACTGCCAGCCTGGACTAAAAGGGACTGAAAAGGGACAGATTGAAGGTAAAATCACGAGAATCTTGAGGACCGTGGAAGTTGAGGTCCAGACCAAAGACTTACAAAGGCCAAGAGAGCAAATTCACCCATGTGCATGGAAAGGCTGAGGCTGCCTGGACTTAGAGGGAGTGGGCTTTCTGCCCTGTTGTTCAGGAAATGTGCTGCCACCTGGATATTTGCAGAAGGTGGAGCCAAGTCCCTGGGATTTCAGACAGTCTGGCAGTCACCCCAGTCTTCTCAAGGGGGGGAGCCTTCACTTCAGTGTTTGAGAAAAACATATCACTACTGCACAAACACTTGGAAGGGGTGCACTTGCTGCTCCATCAGGACTGGAAGATTAAACATCCTTCCAAAGATCACGTTCAGACCTTGGTATCTAAGGGGTTTGCTTTGTAGGGTTTTGGAATTGTTTGGGAACCATGACCCCTGTTTTCCTTCTAATTTCTCCCTGTGAAAATAGGAATGTTCAGCCTATGAATGTCTATCCTTTGTGTACTGGAAGCAGAAACCTTGTTCTCTAGGTTTCACAGGTCCACAGCCAGAGGGGAATTGTGTCCTGGGACAGACTACGCCTATAAGCAATTTTGATGAGACTTTGTATTTAGCATTGTTACTGAAATAACTTAAGGCTCTTGGGATGGAATGAATGTTTTATTGTATGTGGAAAGAACATGTTTTTGGGGTCCAGAAGGTGGAATGTGGTGTCTTAAAGCTATATAGACCCCAGAAAATGATGCTCTGTGGGTGTAAACCAATTATAAATTATAAGCAGGGCTTTTTGAGGAAACTGGTTTAGTTAAACGTGACCCACCTCATTCAGGATGGGTCCTAATCCTATTACTGGAGCCCTTTACAAATGTAATGAAATTCAGATGAAGAGAGAAAGCCACAGAAACAAAAAGCTGGCAACAAAAACTGGAAAAGGGAGAGACCAGCTGATGCTTCTGTGTGCCTTTCCATGTGACAGAGGAGCCCAGGATCGCTGACACCTGGTCTTTGGGAAGAAAGCATCACCTAGATGATACCTTGATTTGGGCATTTTCATGGCCTCGAAACTGTAAGCTCGTAAGCTTATAAATTTCCATTGTTTAAGCCAAAACCATTCCATGGTATCTGCTTTAAGCAGCCTGGGAGGATGCCCATATTTCCATTACATTGACCTTCCTGCCTGATGCTACTGAGACAGGTCAACTCATTTGCTGGGGTTTGTGCTTCCTCCTTCCCAAGACCCTCCTAAGCCCTGTACTCTTAGGGAAGCCCAGCCCCTGAAGATCTCCAGAAAGAGCCCCATTTTCTAACTCTGATGTTTCCCAGCCTACCTGCCTCTGCTGGTTCTGTTTTCTCTACTCACCACCCAGACCCTGGGTGGCAGCTGGCTCAGATGAGTTGTGGGAACTGGCACTTCTTTCCTGCAGACGCAAAGGCCATTCTGTCACTACTCTGTTTCTCCCAGAGCCTTGCCCTTTTCTCCTGCCCAGGTCCTCTCCTGCCTGGCCACAGCTCAGGAGCAGTGTAGTACAGAGAAGATAGCAGTTAGGGGTTGGGAACCAATGGCTCTGCAACCTCCTTCTCATATCTCCTAGCTTCATCGCTGAGAGTCACCTGGTCTCTAAAATGAGAACGATGCCTCACCTTCACAGGGTGCCGTGAGGGTTAGACACCCAGGCCCAAGGGTTCGGTCGGATGGCTTGTGCTTGGCTTGGTGACTGTCACTCATACAGGTTCCTGCCCCTGGGCCTGGCTTGGCATATATTTAGTCCCCCAGGGAGTCTCTCCTGCACACTTTCATAACGCATGGGCTGAAACTGTCTCAGCGTTGGCTTCTGTAGCAAGGGATGTGCGAGTAAAGTCCTCTGCCTGCACGGCATGATTCTGAGGAGCAGTGGCACTGCCTCCCCACCTATGCAGTGTCCTCACTCGGTGGAGTCAGTGCTGGCCCGGCCCAGGGTCTACAGTGAAACTCCTCCCAAGGCCCCACAATGGGTGTGGTGTTTGCAATTCCAGAATAAAATCGTTACAAGCCTCCTCTAATGTATTCTCCAAGTTTCCTCTTAAGCTGAATTTCCACAATTGTCTTTCCATTTGACTTCTAAATATACGTGTAAATTCCCAAGCTGTTTCACAAGCCCATCAGGGGGGCGCTACCATAGAGAGGCTGCAAAAGAAGTCAGGAGGTGGGGTATCCACGTTCGAATAAGTTCGGGAAATGATGGTTTAAGTAGATCTGAACAAATTTCTCTTCAGTTTCTAAAGTCTCAGAACCTTTATGCCAGTGACTGCTTGAATCCCGTGGATCTGTAAGCTCAAGTTGCTGAAACACAACACCCTCCTTCTCTTCCCCTCACCACCAGGTACCTTTTCTTTCTGCCCCTCAGAATGTCTTATAGGTATAATTCCTTGCACAGAATCCTCTTGAAAAACACTGGCTATAATTACCGGTAGGACACTACAAAGATTACGTTTCCCTCCTCCTATTTATTACTCCTGCAGGACTCTCCACCCAGGAATTCGATGACTCCACAAACCACGGCTGGCTTCTGATTGGTGGTCACCTGCCTTTGACCCTGTCTAGCAAGACCTCCCCTTAACCTCCAGCCTGCTGTGGGCAACACAGAGACCAAGCGGAGGCCAGAGGAGCCCTTCCTTGGCACGTGCTGGCCAGAGAGGAAGCCACAGTGCCCATCCTCATGGAAAACATACTCTGGTGTGGAAGGTTCCAGGAGGGGAATCCCAGGCCAGGCAGGATGCTCTGAAGACTTTCAAATCTGAGATCCATTGCCTCCACCAGGACTTGATTAACTTTTTAAAAATAAAGTATATGGGCACTAAGTCTTCTACTAAGCCTATTCTTTCCTGCACACTTCCAGCATGTCTTCATTTTGCCAGCACCTCACATAGTTCCTGTTACAGGATAAGCACTTAGCAAATGTTTGTTGAATGAAATAATCAAAATTATACCCTAGAATCTTGAGAAATACTGTCTTGGGGATGGTAGTGAACAGATAGTATAATTAAAACCAGATGCCAAGGAGATTTTTAAATGTCCCAGGGGATGACATTCCCATCATTTATTTGGTAAAAATTGCTCTCTGATCCATCTTGAAGCCAGCTCTTTCTTGGCACTGGAAACATAATCTAAATAGCATTTAATTCCAGTGAAGCTTTTCTTGCTTCCGGCTCATGATCCAATTTGACTTTAGGCCAATCTAGTTTGGCCTGATTCACTGTGAGTCTGCCTTGTCTTGAGGTTGACCTTGCTCGGGCAGCTAAGCATTTGTTTGCCCTTACAAGCCACAGAAAGACATGGAAAAGGTGACTTCTCCATATTATTTTTATCTGACCTGCTAGTTGACAGACCACAGTCCTTACCTTGCTTTTGCTTGACACATAGCCATGCACAGGTAGAGGCATAAGTGTCACCTGGAAAGTTATGGCATTTGTTCCATTGAGAGAGGATAATGACTTGGACCAGATAATCACAGATGAAATGGAATGAGGTCAGACTTGAGATATTTTTGGAGGGAAAGACACTGGTATCTGTGGATATCAGATGTGGTGGTGAGGGAGGTGAAGAGGATTGTACAAGTGAGGAATCAAGGATTTCTGTTTGGACTTGAGTGCCTGGGTTTGTGCCATTTACAGAAGTGGGGGAAAGTCAAAGAAGCACTGGAGCCCTGTAGAAGGAAAATGAAGAGTTCAGGTGCAGCATAATAAGTCTGAGATGTCATCAGACATCCAAAATCAAAATTGCAGTTGGAGTTACTAGTTCTGAAGCCCAGTGGACAAGGGTACGACCCAGGGGGTGATCAGGTTATAGATAGAATATGGAGCTGTGGGCCTGGATGGGCTCACCGGTGGTGTGTAGACAGGGAGGTCCAGGACTGAGTCCTGGGGAACTTAGAGCTGCAATGGGGAGGGAGCAGTCACTGGGGAAAGAGGGAGGGGACCACCAAGAGCATGTGGTGCCCAGGGGCCAAGAGGATGCACACTGCAAGAAGGTGGGAGAAAGAAAGAACTGTTTCAAGTCAAGGCCCATGAAAACAAAGGCACATGGTCTTGTGTATGCCAGAAGGGAAGTCACTCTTGATCTGAAGAAGTAACAGGGCCAGGAAAAATCCGGAAAGAGATGGGTTTAGGAGAGATGTGAGGCGAAGAAGTGAACTCACAACTAGGGCAGTTCTGGGAGGGTTCTGCTGAGAAGAAAAGACAGAAAGTGAGGGCATTGCAAGAGAACAATTTCATCTCTGAGAAGGCAAGCAGAGACAAGTGAGGGGTGGGTCTTTGACAAAAGGGGCCCCTCTTTAGAGTACACAAGGGTAGGGTGGAAAGTGGGAGCACAGCAGCAGGCAGCTGGGTGGACTTCAGGGAGGACCAAGGAGGCAGTTTTTGTTTTCTCAATGATGAACGAGATGCTGACAGACTGAGGAGGTAGGAGAACGTATAATACAGTTATTTTGCAGAAAGGAGTAGCCATTTTACAAATTATGTTAGTGTTGCTGGGCAATTCTGAGTACTTGTTGGATCAAGAATTTAATTTAAAGGAAGTCCAGACAGTGTAGTTTTCTGTTTTACTGTAACTATATTCAGCTGCAGGGGTGAGGTACAGAGTGGGTGGAGAAAGGGGGTTTAGTACGTCAGAGGGAATGAGAAGCAAAGGGGCTGAGGGTTTATAATGCTAGGCCACGGTGTCTAGTTTGCATCAAGGGTGAAGCCAGGGCATAAGGGGAAAGATGGACCTGGAAAACGTGGTTGGTACAGTTAATCCAGCATCAGAATGAAGTGACCTTGTGAAGTGGGCACACTGGAATAAGGACCCTGGGCAGGGAGAGATGGCAATCCAAGAGTTCTGCAGTTCTGAAGATTGGAGTACCTAGGATAGGACGTGAGAGAGTGTGGAGTGGAGGACAAGATTTCCATAAAGTAGAAGACCAATGAACTGCAGGGATGCTCCCAGTGGATGCCGCCATCGTCAAGAATGGGGAAAAATGAAAATACGTAAATAAATAAAAATAAAATGGTGAAAAGGTGAACATGGAGGCGGACAGGAAGCCGGGCTCTAGAGTCTTTGATAAGTATCAGGGAGCCACCTGATCTCAGAGGATGACCACATGCGGCCGCTGATGAGTGACACACCCTCCAAAAGGGGGTGTGTGGTTTAAATAATTCCAATTTGGCAAGTCTACAGGGAAGATAACTTTTCAGGAAACAGCTGGATTTTAAGGCGGGGGAAGAGAGAATATCCCAAGAAGAAGTTGAAGTTATGGGAGATTTTGCTGGGAGGCAGCAACTCCAGAGGGCACAGCAGGGCTGATTTTGAGGATGAAGGAATGTGGGGGATTGAGTCGGATTGGAGGATGTGTAGGGCGTGTGAGAATAAGGTCTAGGTGATGGGGAGACTGTCTTCACAAACCGGGTTCATGCTGAGCCAAGCTGCCACCAAGGTCGTCTGGGCCCTTGCAACAGCCTCCTGGCAAGACGCTCTGCTCCCACCTGTTCCCAGCACAGTCCACAGCAAGATGCTTCCAAACAGTGGGTCCATTTGCAATGTGCCTCTGCTCAAGGTGGCCCAGTGGCTCCCACGGACTCGAAGCAGAAGCCAAAACCCTCACACTGGGCAGCGAGACCCCATACCATCGGGGCCCCCACCACTTGTCTCCTCCTCCTCCTAACTCCACGCAGCCTCGCCTTTCTCTCCCCACGGGCCTTCTGGCCATTCCTTGCATATGTCTTGCTTGCTCCCACGATCCTCTCATCTGCGTGGGATACCTTTCTCCCAGAGAGGCAGCGATGTGCTCCTTACCTCGTGCAGTCTTTGCTTACACGTCAAATTTGAAATGAGGTGTTTCTTGCCCACCTTATTAAAGTGTGAACCCACCCCAAACTCTCCCTGCTCCACTTCCCTGCTCATTTTCCCCTATAGTTATTATCATCTGGCTCATATATTTGCTTATTTTGTGTCTGCCTCTATTAAAAAGGAAACATGTGGGCAGGGAGTTTTGCCTGTTTTCCTCGTGGTTCTATCCTTAATGCTTTGAACGTAATCTTGAGCGCAGAAGGTGCCTCTGTAAATATTTGTTCACACATGTCGAGGGTATGAATGCTGATATTTATGATATTATTGATGATCGAAAATAAAACATGCCCCCATACGATTTCTGGTTTCTGTAAGTCAGAGGGATTTGCTTTAAGTTTTTAAAATGTTCTCATTTTATGTCACCTGAATGTTGCAAAAGATATTGATCTACAGTGACAAAGTGCTGAGTTTCATAATAACTACGATGTACACCATATTAATTTTAATAATCAAAACCAGTATATCCCTATTTCTTTTTGCTGTCTTGATGTTGCAAAGATTAAAAGATTATTCATCTGCTTTTGGGGTATCTGGCAATTTCTCTTTGTATTTCAATCTGATTTTTATCTGCTTTGATATTATTTGGCACCTAACTGTCATCTTATTGTATTAAAATGTCCCAGCAACAAAACATCGGCCACTTTGTCCTGTGGAATATTTTTTACTTTGATTCATAATTTAGCTTAGGTTATTGTTGCCTGCGGTGCACTCTTTGTTTTGGCCCGATGCATTCTGCCATCCTTTCCCTTTTAACCTTCCCACAGGGTTTTGCTGTGGGAAAGTCTCCAGTAGATGATGTCGAGACAGATTGTTTTTTTTTGTTGCTGTTCCAGAATGTCAAAGTCTGTTCTTGGTAATTAATTTAATCCATCTAAACTTTGGTCATAAGTAATTACTTTCGTCTGATTTCCGTCCCATGGATTTTGTGCTCTTTATCACTTTGTTTTCTTATTTTTGATTCATTTGATCTTTGTCAAAATCCTATTTGTGATTTGTGATTTGGAGGGCACATATGCAGTAATTCTTCTACCGGTTACCCTTAAGATTGTCTTTAAGCCTTAAATACCTAGTTGGCGGGATCTATAATGACAAGTTTCTTAGTAACCCTTCCACCTTTGTAAGATCAATACTCACTTTTGCTTTCTCCCAGGACTTAATTTCCAAATTTTCCGATTTTATTGCTAAAAGATGGAATTAAAGCTCACTGACTTTAAACATTTTTCTCTATATAAATTCTACCTCAAGAATTATTTGTGACCCATAACTTGGAATTATAACAAATATTAATTATATGTTAAAATTGTTTTCAGATTATTTCATCATTATGGCTTTTTAATCCTCTTTATTAATCCATCTCACAATTGGCTTGAATGTGTTATTAGGTTATTTGTCCAGAGAAGGTGCACAGGAGCTTTACTTTCAAATCCTTTGCATGTCTTAGACTTGATTTTCCTGACTTCGCTTAGAGCTATCAGCTGAGCAGGATATAGCATCACTGAATACAAATATTTTATCTTAACATTCTTTAGACATCACTCCACAACTCTCTGTTTTATTGGATTGCAGGGAAAGACTTGAGATATGTATGCTTTTACTTCTTTTACCAGCAGCTGCATGCCCAGAGCCTAATATCTGCCCAACATTGGGAGAAAGTCCAACTGATGCTGACAGATGGTGTGGCTCTCTTACCCCTACTGCTTCTTGTGGGGGGTTGGATTCACGACCCCCACAGAAGGCAAGTCGAAGTGTCAGTCTGCATTCCTGGGGGTGTGAGCCCATTGGCAAACAGGACCTCTGCCCTAAAGACGTTATTATTAAAGATGTGGACTTACTTGGGAATAGGACCTTGAAGGTCCTTTTTAGATGAGGACAAATTGAATCCACACGACAGGATTATAAGCATCAGAAATTTGGTTGCAGTCAGTCATCAGAAGCCAGAAGTCAGAAGGATCCAGAGAGGTCACATTGTGACAGGAGATTGCCTTCACCAGAATGCCACAGACTTTGGAGAAAGCATGGCCTTGCATGGCCTTGATTTTGGACTTCTAACCTCCAAAACTGTGAGATAAATTCCTGCTGAGTAAGCTGACCCATTGTGTGATATTTGCCATGGCAGCTTTGGCAAATTAAGACATTTCGTATTAAAAAATCACTCCCAGGACTTCTGGGAAGATGGCGGACTAGTAAGACACGGGAATCTCTTCTCAAGAAAAATACCTAGAGGACAGGCTGAAACAGCCCCAAAAACGATCTTCTAGGGTTTAGGACAGCAGGTGAAGGCTGCACACCACCCAGAGGAGAGAGGGACGAAAGAGGGAAATCGCACTGACAGAATCATGAGTTGGAACCAGCAGCGGCTGCTGCTGCCGGCACCCTCCCCCACATTCTTTAGAATTCTTGGGCCTCTGGGCCTGCAACTACAGACAAAGGGGGCTCCAGGGATCTACCACTCGGAAAGGGGAGAGAGAGGGACACTGCCTTGGGCTGACTCAGGTTCTGACCGGCAAATTTGGGCTGCGGAGCCCCACGGACCCTTCCACATGGTGGTTTGCCCCGGGAGCCTAGGAAGGACTGGAGAAATCTGACCCTCGCAACCTCCCTCTCTTCTATCCTAGACTAATTGTTGAGGACTCCACAGGAGAGGGGAGAGAGAGCCTGGGGCTGATTCTGCTTTTGACTCCCAGGTTTGATCTGCCCTGTCCCGAGAGCCTTTCCAGGCCAGGTGAGGCTGTGCCATTGTTTGCCTTGGAGCCTGCAAGGGGCTAAAGATACATGACCCTCCCAATCTCCTCCTCTACTAACAGGGACTGATTGTTGATGATTCAGAGGGGAGTGGAAATATTTCCTAGCTGGGAAAAGGGAGGGGGCTGCCAGAGAAGTCTGGAGAACTGTCTCAGAAAGTTTCAATTACAAGGCTCTTAGCCCCCAGGCAGGAAGCTCTATCACATTGATCTGGTCTATGTCACAACAAATACACTCTGACCAGGCATTGAATTGAGAGCTGCCAACGAGCACCATCTCCTGGCAGACTAAGGAAGTGCACATAAGAAAATTAAAAATAAATGGGAGAGGCTTTTCCTGGCCTCTATAGCCTCCCTGCCCAAGACCCTAGGAAATGACTCTACAGCCAATTACTGGGTCCACTGCCCAGATATGAGCAACCAGCAGGACAATCCTAACAATCAAGGTTGAGCCAAAAATCAAAGATCTGTGGTAACTCACAGCCTACTGCCACTAAAGCCCTATAAAAGAGAAAGAGATAGAGCATCTAAGTAAAATACAACCTAACCAGATGCCTAAACACCAGCAAAAAATTACGAGCCATACTAAGAAAATAGAAGACATGGCCCAAGAAAAGGAATACATTAAAGTCCCAGAAGAGATACAGAACTTGAGAGAACCAATCAGTGAGATGAGCACAAATTTCCAAAATCAAATTAATGAGATGAAAGACAATATAGTTAAAGAGATAAATGACATCAACAAGACATTGAGCAAACGCAAAGAAGAATTTGAAATCCTGAACACAAAAGTAACGGCCTTCATGGGAATGAAAGACACAATAGGTGAAATCAAAAACACATCTGAAGCATACAACAGCAGACTCGAAATGATAGAAGAAAGAATAAGTGATACCGAAGACAGAGCAGCTAAAATTGAAGAGAGAAAAGAACAGAGAGAGAAAAGAATGGAAAATTTGAGCAGGGGCTCAGAGAGTTGAATGACAACACAAAATGCAACAACATACGTGTCATGGGAGTTCCAGAAGGGGAAGAGAAAGGAAAAGGGGCAGAAAGAGTATTTGAGGAAATAATAGCCGAAAATTTCCCAACTCTCATGAAAGAAATGAACTTACATGTCCAAGAAGCACACCGTAGCCCAATGAGAATAAATCCAAATAGACTTCGCCAAGACACATACTATTCAGAATGTCAAATGTAAAAGATAAAGAGAAAATTCTCAGAGCAGCAAGAGAGAAGCAAATGATCATGTACAAAGGACGTCCAGTAAGACTTAGTGCAGATTTCTCTTCAGAAACCATGGAGTCGAGAAGACAGTGGTATGATACAATTAGGAAAATGAAAGAGAAAAACTGCCAGGCGAGAATTCTTTATCCAGCAAAACTGTCCTTCAAATATGAAGGTGAATATAAAGTACTCACAAACAAACAGAAACTAAGAGAGTTTGCAAAAAAGAATCTACCTTTGCAGGAAATATTAAAGGAAGCCTTAGAACCTGAAAGAAAAAGACGGGAGAGAGAGGCTTGGAGGGGAGTATAGAAGAAAGAAAAGCAGAAAGGATAACCAAAAGAGTAAAAAGAGAGTCAAAAACAGGATGACATATGGAAACCAAAGAATAAAATGGAGGAAATAAGTAGTGCATTTTCAGTAATATCATTGAATGTGAATGGATTAAATTCCCCAATCAAAAGATACAGGCCAACAGAATAGATAAAAAAACATGAGCCATCCATATGCTGCTTACAAGAAACTCACCTCAGACCCAGGGATACAAAACGGCTGAAAGTAAAAAGTTGGAAAAAGATACTCCATGCGAATAGTAAACAGAAAAGAGCAGGGGTAGCTATACTACTATCAGACAAAACAGACTTCAAATACAAAAAAGTGATAAGCGATATGGAAGGCCATTATATATTAATAAAAGGGACGATCCTCCAGGAAGATATAACAGTCATAAATATCTACACACCTAACCAGGGTGCCCCAAAATATATGAGACAAACTCTGGCAAAACTGAAGGGAGAAACAGACATTTCCACAATAATCGTTGGAGACTTCAACACCCCTCCCACATCATTAGATAGAACAACTAGACAGAAGATCAACAAGGAAACAGAGAACTTGAACAATATGATAAACAAGTTAGACCTAACAGACATATACAGAACACTGCATTCAAACTCAGCGGGTTATACATTCTTCTCAAGTGCCCATGGATCTTTCTCCAGGATAGACCACATGTTAGGTCACAATACAGCTCTCAACAAATATAAAAAGACTGAAATTATACAAAGCACCTTCTCAGATTGTAATGGAATGAAACTAGAAATCAATAACAGAGCAGAAAAAAATAAATTTACAAATGTGTGGAGACTGAACAACACACTCCTAAATATTCAGTGGGTCAAAGAAGAAATTGCAAGTGAAATCAGTAAATATATTGAGACAAATGAAAATGAGATCACAATGTATCAAAACTTAAAGGATACAGCGAAGGCAGCCTTGAAAGGGAAATTTATAGCCCTAAATGCCTATATTAAAGAACAAGAAAGAGCTAAACTCAAAGATTTAACTGAACAACTAGAGAAACTAGAAAAGGAACAGCAAACCAATCCCAAAGCAAGCAGAAGGAGAGAAATAATAAAGATTAGGGCAGAAATAAATGAAAATGAGAACAGAAAAACAATAGAGAAATTAAAAAAAAACAAAAGCTGGTTCTTTGAGAAGATCAATAAAATTGACAAACCCCTCGCTAGACTAACAAAGAAAAAAAGAGAAAAGATGCAAATAAATACAATCAGAAATGAAAGAGGGGAAATTACAAATGACCTCACAGAAATAAAAAGAATCATAAGAGGATATTATGAGAAACTATATGCCAACAAACTAAACAACCTAGATGAAATGGACAAATTTCTAGAAACGCACAACCAACCTACACTGACGCTACGAGAAATACAAGAACTTAACAAACCAATCACAATTAAGGAGATTGAATCCATCATCAAAAATCTCCCAGCAAAGAAAAGTCCAGGACCAGACGGCTTTACAGTGAATTCTACCAAGCATTTCAAAAAGAATTAACACCAATCCTGTTTAAACTCTTTCAGAAAATTGAAGAGGAGGGAAAATTACCCAACACATTTTATGAAGTCAACATCACCCTAATACCAAAGCCAGATAAAGATTCCACAAGAAAAGAAAATTACAGACCAATCTCTCTAATGAACAGAGACGGAAAAATTCTCAACAAAATACTTGCAAATCAAATCCAACAGCATATCAAAAGACTTATACATCACGACCAAGTGGGATTTATTCCTGGTATGCAAGGCTGGTTCAACATAAGAAAATCAATCAATGTAATACACCACATTAACAAATTGAAGGAAAAAAACCACATGATCATCTCAATAGATGCAGAAAAGGCATTCGACAAAATCCAACATCCTTTTTTGATAAAAATACTTCAAAAGATAGGAATAAAAGGAAAATTCCTCAATATGATAAAAGGCACATATGAAAAACCCACAGCCAACATCATACTCAATGGGGAAAGGTTGAAAGCTTTCCCCCTAAGATCAGGAACAAGACAAGGATGCCCACTATCACCATGGTTATTCAACATTGTACTAGAAGTTCTAGCGAGGGCAATTTAGACAAGACAAAAAAACTAAAGGCGTCCAAATAGGAAAAGAGGAAGTAAAACTCTGACTGTTTGCAGGATGACATGATCCTGTACTTAGAAAATCCTGAAGTATCCACGACAAAGCTACTTGAACTAATAAATGAGTTCAGCAAAGTGGCAGGATACAAGATCAACATGCAAAAATCAGTAATGTTTTTGTACACTAGTACTGAACAACCTGAGGAGGAAATCAGGAGGAAAATTCCATTTTCAATAGCAACAAAAAGACTCAAATTCCTAGGAGTTAATTTAACCAAGGAAGTATAGGACCTATATGCAGAAAACTACAAAACAATGCTAAAAGAAATTTAAAAAGACCTAAACAAATGGAAAGGCATTCCGTGTTCATGGATTGGAAGAATAAATATCATGAAAATGTCAATCTTGCCCAAACTGATTTATAGATTCAATGCAATACCAATCAAAATCCCAACAGCTTACTTTACAGAATTAGAGAAGGCAATTACCAAATTCATCTGGAAGGGTAAGTGCACCCGAATAGCCAAAAGCATTCTAAAAAAGAAGAGCAATGTGGGAGGAATTTCACTGCCTGACCTTGAAACATATTACAAAGCAACAGTGGTCAAAACAGCATGGTACTGACATAAAGATAGACACATCAATCAGTGGAATAGAATTGAGAACCCAGAAATAAACCCTCACCTATACAGTCAACTGGTTTTTGACAAACCTATCAAGCCCATGCTAAGGGGAAAAAATTATTCTCTTCAACAAATGGTGATGGGAGAACTGAATATCTATAACCAAAAGAGTGAAAGAGGACCCCTCTCACCCCCTATACGAGAATCAACTCAAAATGGATCAAAGATCTAAATATAAAAGCCAGGACCATAAAACTACTAGAAGAAAATGTAGGAAAACATCTTCAAGACATTGTAGTAGGTGGTGGTTTCTTGGATTTTACACCCAAAGCACGTGCAACAAAAGAAAAAATAGATAAATGGAACCTCCTCAAAATTAAAGACTTTTGCACCTCACAGGACTTTGTCAGAAGGGTGAAAAGGCAGCCAACTCAATGGGAAAAAATATTTGGAAATCATATATCTGATAAGGTTTTAATATCCAGGATATATAAAGAAATGTTACAACTCAACAATAAAAAGACAAACGACCCAATTAAAAAATTGGTGAAAGAATTGAATAGACATTTCTCCAAAGAAGAAATGCAAATGGCAAAAAAACACATGAAGAAATGCTCAACATCACTCATGATTAGGGAAATGCAAATCAAAACTACAATGAGATATCATTTCACACCTATCAGAATGGTCACTATTAAAATGAGAACTTCAAGTGTTGGAGAGGATGTGGAGAAACAGGAACACTTCTTCACTGTTGGTGGGAATGCAGAATGGTACAACCACTGTGGAGGTCTGTTTGGCAGTTCCTAAAGAAGTTGAATATAGACTTGCCACGTGACCCTGCAATACCACTACTGGGTATATACCCAGAAGAACTGAGAGCAGTGACACGAACAGACGTCTGCACACTGATGTTCATAGCCACATTATTCACCATTGCCAAAAGTTGGAAACAACCCAGGTGTCCATCAACAGATGAATGGATAAACAAACTGTGGTCTATTCACACGATGGAATATTATGCAGCTGTAAGAAGAAATGAAGTCGTAAAGCATGTGGCAACATGGATGAACCTGGAGGACATTATGTTGAGCGAAGCAAGCCAGACACAAAAGGACAAGTACTGTATGAATGCGTTACTATGAACCAAATATATTGTGTAACATTGTTTGATTCAAAAAAAAATTATATGTATCCATTACATTTAATTGAGAAATGTATATACTTATTCATCTGTGTTTACTTTTTAGTTTTTAATTGTTTATATTTTCAATTATTAAATGTACAAAATAAAGTTAAAAAAAAAAATCACTCCCATACTCATGATGTCATTTGACGCATTGCAAATGAAGACACTAAGGCTCAGGGGGAGGCAGGCGGCAGGAGCAGGACAGGGTCCAAGCCTTGAATATGAGGCTTGCTGCAAGTTAGAAGCTGTTCTCCAGGTTGGATTTTCTTTAGGCTGTCTCCCTATTCAATCCAAAGGTGCCCATCTTCTGAGCTTAGCAACCACAGAGAAAATATGCTCCACGTTATAAACATCAGACTTGAGAAAGATAAGAGAAGGCCAAAAATTACCTCAAGGGTTTGAATAATCTGCTCCCTAAAGAAATATGCATTCTCTAGTAAATTTGAAAATATGTATATCTTATGACCCAGTAATTCCATCCCTAATTTTATTGATTGTTTATATATGATCGAAGATATGACTGCAACAGAAAAAATAAAAAAACTGATATGTACACACAACAACTAGGAAAGAGCTTACCAATGTAATATGAACTGATGAAAGCATGGGGCAGAGGAATGATGACAATCACTTTTACGGCACTTACTGTGCACCAAACTCTGTTCTCCGGGTTGGTTATGTGTCAACTCACAGCTCACAGTAACTGTATGAGGTATAAATTACCGCTATCACTATTTTACATGTGAGGAATGTGACCTTGGTGCCTTGCCCACCCACTGCACAGATGGAAAGTGGAAATATGGGAGTGAAATGCAGGTCCTCAGAGGACAGAGTTCAAGCTCTTACCCACTGCCCAGCCCCACACCTAAAGCATGAGTCTTTTTTTCCAAGCATTTAAACACAGGCAGAAGTAAAGTACTCTGGGCGAAGAAGGGGGCATCCAGGGAAGAGAATCACACTGGGGTTTTTAAGGGCCCACATTTAAATGGAGTGATGGGTCCAGGTGTGTTACTTTTATTAACTTAAAATTATTCTTTGAATTGAGCATAAACCTTATATAAATCTTCTGTATGTTCATTTAAAAATTTACTGTGTTAAAATCTTTTTTAAAAAAGATGAAAGGTGGCCCTTTTTGTGGCTGTGTATCTTCCTTCCAAATGACCATCAACAGTGACTTTGAATCCCTGCATCACAAATTGAATTTTATCACGGTTTCCTGTTGCTGACATCTTCCTAAATATAGTTGGAACTCCTTGAATATAAAAAATTCTCTCTCTCTATTTTTCAAACTCTCTAAATCTCCTAAAACATCTGGGGCAGGTCCTTCCACAAAGTAGGCATAAATCCTTCTCCATTAACAAGTGCCTCTGCTTGCTCTTGGAGTCAGGAGTTTAGTTATGGGACTGTGCCACCCTCGATTCTATATTTGAGTAACAGAATTATGAGTAAGAAATGGTTACAATGACAATACTGACCAGCCTCTCAGCAAAAAGACCTTCTGATATTGCTGCTGAAGTACCACATTGGCCCCGTTCTTACAATTGGGAAGATCATTTTCCAGCTCAGAACCCGAGGAGAGCATTCCTTTTCCCATTATGTGACATCTGCTTTAAGTGTAATTTTGCAAGCCAGAGAAGCAGACCCAGCAGGAAGACAAGGGTGAGAAAGAGGGGGACAGGTCTCCTCACCCAAGAGCAGAGCCCTTCCAGGCGTGGCTGGCATGTTAGGACATGTGCATTTCTGCCTCTACATTTTCTCATCTATAAAAAGGGGGCTAATGAAGCGTAACTTGTGTGTTGGTTTGTAAAGATTTAACAATATTTATAGAAAGTGTGATGCATGTAGTAACTGACCCATAACCAGAAGCCTTTCTTATTATTTTCACTGTGTTAGGCTGAGTCATATGATATTGCTGAAACTCTAAGGATTTAGGCATAAAAAGGCAGAGACCGTATCAGGTTCAACCTCATGGTACCTGTTGCACACAGGATACACTTGCAGGTCACAGGTGCCGTGTACACACAAAGTGATTTCAATATTAACTGTCCTGTAAATTAAGACTTTCAAAGGTAAATTTCCTGTATTCTAAAATTCAGTGGGTTGTTAACACTTCAAGATCTTTAAAACTAGGATGTGTCTTATTACATGAGTTAGACAAAATGCCCTGTTCTCTTTTTAACCAGAAATTCCATACTTAAATTGACAATGCCTTACAAGCCATGATGTCTCATACTTAAGTTCAGGCTAAACCTCATGGTATGCAAATATTGCCAGAAGGGGAAAAATGATATGTTTGTTAATGTCTAGGCTTTTGTACTTTGGGTCCTAAAATACCCCCACACCTCATTTTCTGCAGTCTTTGGGGAACCAGGTAGGCCTGGCCTGTGGGATGTACATCTGCCCCCCACCAGCCTCCAGGCACCAGCCATTCTGTACCTGAGGGATGAAGGGAATTATGTGGAAACGAGCAGAATCTAAATCTCTAATATTCCATCATTTCAGAAGCAGAATGCAGAATAATTCCTTCTTTCTCTGAAGTCCAGGGAGATTTCCTTGAAAGAAATGAGGTTTTATGTCTTCATTATACAAGAAAGATATTTAATTACACATACTTAGGAAATAACCACTCATTTACATGAATACGTCTAGACTCACACTCGCTGCCAAAGGGAGACAGGAGCAGAGTCTGAAAGGGAGACAGGAGCACACCAGCCAGGCCTGGACACACCTGGGCCACGTACAGGGACCTACTGATCTGACCCTCCAAGTTGGACTCTATTCCGTGAGATCATCTGAAACACCATGACCACATGTCCCAGTTTGCCAAACACAGTTTCAGTTCAAGCTTATTGTCCTAGAGTCCTCTCCAGTTTAGCATTTTGTGCTAGAGTTTTCATTTTCAAAGGCAGTATTAGCATTAATAGTGGCATTAAAATATGTCAGGTGCACTTGGTGGCCTTCCACCTTGTGATTTTTCCTTCTGCCGTGCTCTTGCCTAGTACTGCCGTTAGAAGTACAATTAAATCTGAAAAATTCTCTCATGGGACATTACAGGTGAGTGGAGTGTGGGCTTGGGGAGGCAGGTGGGGGAAGGCCGGGCAATCCACCGTGAAGTAAAGCAGAATGTCTGATGCTCTTTCTACTGTGGGTTGTCTTTTGTTATATGGTATAATGATTTATTTTATTGTCTGAAGACATTCATTTTGCAATAATATTCAGCAGCAAAGAGTTAAAATGTAAGTATATGCTTAATGAAAATTATGAACTGCATTTCTGTTCCTCAAGACATTTTATGATGAACATGTATCTTCCATAAAATATTTAATATCACCATCCATGTGAAAACTGGACAATATAAGTATCCTGAAGAAACAGCTGCCTTTTTTTTCAAAGGTCAATAATTATTTCAAGAAGTCTGTCTTCAAAATGAAAACAGATCATGAGCAGCTGCAAAAAGCTCTGTTACATTTCACTCTGAGAAGCGTGGCTGTTCAATGCATTCAACTATTTCCAATTTAATTTTGCTCAATTTGTATTCCAATTATTCTTGTGTACCTATGAAATCTAAAGCAACAGCAATGAACACTTTGGGTGAATTTCACAAATATTTAAATAATGCACATTTCTCACCAGTGTCATGTTATATAATATCATTAATGAAATTAAAGTAGAGCTTTGGGAACTTTGTAATGTTTAATGTTTACTGACATTATTGTGAAGGCTATTACAAATTCAGTTACAGTGTTAAACACTGAAGAGGAAATCATTTGTATTTGCAGAGCAATTTTAAATGAAATTTTGATGAGACATTGAATTATGGCAAAAACAATGATTTTACTAAGTTTAAAAAGTATGGAGGGGGGCGGATGTGGCTCAAATGGCTGGGCGTCCGTCTGCCATATGGAGGGACCTGGGTTCGATCCCCGGGACCTCCCGGTAAAATTAAAAAAAAAAAAAAAAAAAAAAAGTATGGAGCCTTCCCCAGGTGCACCCTGTCCCGAGTGCCGGCCAGGCCTCTAGGGAGTGTGTGAGTGTTCATCTTGACATAGTGGGCTGTACCTGTGGGTGGAGACCCACATAATGAGCGGGAAGCTGTGGGAGTCCTGCTATGTTCTCAGACAGAGGGGCAGGAGGCCCTCGAGAGCACAGGTGGTGACTAACAGGAGGGCAGGCCAGCATGTCAAGCCCTCAGTGTTGTTACAAGTAACTATGAGTCTTGTTTTTCTGGCAGTGAAGCTTGGTGGTTGCTGTGGGTCCCCAGGGGAGAGGGAGGGAGGAATAGAACAGATGGAGCATGGGGCATTTTGGAGATGATGAAAGTATTCTACATGATCTTGCAATGATGGTTGCAGGCCATGTTAAATTTCATCAAAATTTATAAAAGTGTATGGTCCAAAATGTAAACCATAATGTAAATCATTGGCCATGATTAGTAGCAACATTTCAATATTTATACATCTATTGTAACAAATGTACCATCCACAAGTAAAATGTTATTAATAGGGGAAAGAGGAAAAAGGGAAGGGCATATTGAGTATATGGGAATCCCCTATATTCTTTAATTTTTTTTAGGGTAGGCAAGGAAGTAAATAGTTTATTAAGAAACAAGAAAACGAGACAAGTACACGGTCTGATGCGTGGACTGCAGGCCAGCTGCAGAGTGACTTGTGCAGAATCCCCTATATTCAGTACATAACTTTCTGTAAACTAAAGCTTCTTTGAAGACAAAATGAAAAAAATAAGACACTTGGGGAATATACAGAAGAAAATGTCACTATACATACAAGATAACTGATCTTACTGTGATGAAAGACATGTCAAATTTTTTTTTACTTTTATATTTTTAATTATTTTTTATTATTCCTATTTTTTATTTGTTTGTATTTTGTTTGTTATTTTTATAACTATCGTTATTATTTCATTTTCTTAATAACAGTGG
This sequence comes from Tolypeutes matacus, assembly GCA_026826555.1. Lineage (NCBI taxonomy): Eukaryota > Metazoa > Chordata > Mammalia > Cingulata > Chlamyphoridae > Tolypeutes > Tolypeutes matacus. Next base: position 3,167,546 of record JAKSZT010000088.1, on the reverse strand, counting down.
TTTGTTATTTTTTTAGCTTCATTTTTGAAGAAGTTTTGGATCACAGAAGGGTTACAACTGTGGCAGGGGAGGATAATTGGTGTGGAGTGTCAGTATTAGGAATGCTTGGGAGGAGGTTTACCTGGGGCATACATATAAGGCATAAAAATATGTTCAAGTTTTCATGCAGCATTGTGACGGTGGGTGGAGATTCACACAATAACTGAAAGAATATCGAATTCCCATCCTGGGGAACTCTGCCACATTCTCTAATGGGACAGCAAGAATTCCCTGAGTTCAGGGGCAGTGACTAGTGAAAGAGGATGGACCACTGATGAGCCCTCAATATTGATGAATATACTTATAAACCTTTATTTTGGAATGAAACTTAGCCTAGTATTATAGAGTGCCTAAGAGTTCTCTAGGCTGAACTCAGCATATAAATGCATTACCTTCCCCCCAGCATGGGACATGACTCCCAGAGATGAGCCTCCCTGGTACCGAGGGATTACTACCGAGCACCAAGTAGCAATGCAACTAGAAAAATGACATTGACCAAAAGGGGGAAAGGGTAAAGACAAATGAGTTTATATGGCTAAGAAACATCAAAGCAAGCCAGAAGGTCATTCCAGAGGTTATGCTCATGCATGCCCCAGCAGGATCTCATTGACTGCTAAAGTAAATATTGCCTCAAATAGCGGAGACGGCCAGACACTATGGCAGGGCTGACAGCTCAGGAGTTTGGTGTCCTGCTAGTGGGCTCTACTTGAGAATTTATGCTCCCCAGTGTGAGAGAGTTGAACTCAGTTATGGTTTCCCTACACATGTCTCTTCTTCCCCTTCTATTTGACCCTATAGTTAGTGCTAAAGTTGATAGGTTAATGTTCACGAGACTTAAATCTTTGGGCGGTCCATGTGCCTGAGTCTCAACAGAGTTGCAACACCTCCTCTCCAGTTCATTGGTCTCACCCAGGACAATTATTTAGGAGATTATGAAGGATAACAACCATCCCAAGGAACAGAGAGTCTGCAACGGCACGTAAGAGAGTCCCATCCATCTGCCCCATGGGATATAAGCCCCCTCTCAATTAGAGATGGAGTGGACATCTCCCAGAGTCCTCAGGATTGGGGAATGAACAATGGGATAGAGTAGACATACTGGTATTCTAGTATAGACTTATTGTGATTCTAGCAATGGAAGAACTTTTATCATTGATATGAAGGCAGTGGCCACAAGAGATTCTGAGGGGAGGGAGAGGGAAAAATAGGTGTAATATGAGGACATTTTTGGGACTTGGGAATTGTCCTGAATGACATTGCAATGACAGACACAAGCAATTATATATCTTGTCATAACTTACAAAACTGTATGGCAGAGAGTGTAAACTATAATCCACACTTAGTGGCAATGCTCCAAAATGTGTTCATCAATTGTAACAAATGTACTACACTAATGAAAGATGTTGTTAATGTGGGAAAATGTGGGAGGGGTTGGGAGTGGGACATATGGGAATCCCCTATTTTTTTTATATAACAGTTATGTAATCTAAGTATCTTTTTAAATAAAATAAAAAAGTATATTTTAAAAAATTAAAACTATGGAGCAATAATGCACATAGAATTGATTATTTTACATTCACAATGTTCTACTAACCAAATATTTATAAACATCGTTATATGTGCACAGTTCAAGTAACTCAACCACAGCATTGACACAGTTGGCTTTGAATATGAAATATACTTCAGCACCTTTGTTGTCCACAATCAGCCTGGCCTTAAAACTATTTGAATCTTTGAACAATGACTTTGTAAATCAAGTTAAGTGCCCTACAATGGTATTACAACTTTGTAAAGGATTTCTCTATATTTTAGTTGCCTTTTGTTTTTAAAAAATATGTAATTTTGAAAATATTTTGTTCTATATATGAAATTCCAAAAAACTTTTCAGGATAAAAAGCTTTTAGCAAATTGCAATTATTGAAGTCAGGGCTTGCAAACATAATGGCATTAATATTTGTCTCTCCTAAAACAAGCAAGAAACTGATCGAATTAAACATTGAGAGTTCACAGGTGATAAGATTTAATTTGAAAAATCTATAGTTGCATTCTGAAATATTTCAATTTATGCAAAGCAATTTTTGATGAAGCTCTTGTTTTTCTCTACATTTAATTATGAAAAATTTCAAGCATACAAAAAAGTTGAAAGAGATCTACAGAGAATAACCAGTAACCCACCACTGAGAATCTGCCCTTTATAATTTATTGCAATTGCTTTTTCCCATATCTAGGCATCCTTCTAGCCATCTTATTTTTTGGATACATTTCAATGTAAGTTTCAGCCAACAGTACATTTCACTCCTAAATATTTCAGTTTGCATCTTACCCACAAGACTTTAATATGTGTTTATAATTATTTTAGTTAAAATTTACATGTTGCTTAGTGTACAGATTTTAAGGATAAAAGTTTGATATTACCCTTAAAAGTTTTAAGGTAATACATTTGTTATAAAAACAAGATATAGAGCATTTCCATTTCTCCATTTCACTTTGCCAATCCACCTTCACCCCAACAAGCAGCCACTACCGATTTGCTTCACTGTGGGTTAGTTCAGACTGTTCTAGAACTTTATAGAAATTGAATCATATGATAGGGACCATTTTGTGATAAGATTCTTTTTCCCAACATAGTGATTTTAAGATTCATCGATGTGGTTGTTTGTGTTATTAGGTTTTTTTTTTTTTTTTTTCATTGCTTATTATACCACAGTATATTTTAAGGATATAGCAAAATTTACTTATTGGTTAACCTGTTGATAGCACATGAGCTACTTCCAGTTTAGGCTGTTATGAACAAAACTGCTAGAAACATTCTTGAACAAGTCTTTTCATAGACATATGCTTTTATTTCATGGGCATATGTTTATTTTAGAAGAAACTGCCCAATATTTTTCCAAAGTGGTTATAGCATTTTAAATGCCACCAAAAATGTCTGAGCATCCTGGCTGAGTCACATCTTTTCCAACATTTAGTGTTGTGCATGGTTTTAATTTCAGCTACTCTGTTAAATGTAAGTCAAACCTTATTGTGTTTCTAATTTGCATAATAACGTTGGACACGTTTTTTGTGTTTAACGACCATTTGCACTATATTCCCTAAAATCTTTTTCTCATTTATGATTTGGTTGTTTGTCTTTTTATCACTGAATTTTAGGAGTTCTTTTCTTAGTCGTGATAAATATCCTTGTTAGGTACATATTTTGCTAATATTTCTCACAATCTGTTTGTTACTTGCTCATTAATTTTCTTAAACAGCATGCTGATAATAAGGTTTAAATTTGGTGAAGGCAAATTAATTAATTTTTATTCTTTTATGGTTATTACTTTCTGTGTATTAAGAAAACTTTAAATACTCTCAAGTCATGAAGCTATTCTTTTGTGTTTTCTTCTAGTACTTTTTTAATTTTAGAGTTTATGTTTAGGTCTATGCTCCATCTCAAGTTAATTGTTGTGTATTTTGTGAAATAGTGGTGGAGGTCTAGTTTCTTTTCATAAAGACATCACATTGTTCCAGTCCTGCTTTTTGAAAATACCTTATTTTCCACACCAATTGCTTTGGTGCTTTTCTTTAAAAATCAATTGACCATGTTTACAGGCTCCCTGTCCTATTCCTAATCTGACACTGGTGCCATGCTATCTTGATTACTGCAGTTTCACAGTTGGGGTTGAAGCCAGATAGTGTTAAGTTTACTAACTCTGTTCTTTTTTTAAAGATTTACTTTAACATTGTAGGAATTTTCCATATCTTTATTAAGTTTCAAGCCAGCTTGTGAAATTCTACAAAACTAGCTTGTGGTATTATTTTAGGGATTGCTTTGAATCTGAAAACGAATTTGGCTAGAAGTATTATTTTAACTCATGTATTGAGTCGTCATTAGATGAACAAGGTATATCTCTCCTTTTATTATTGATATAGGGCTATTCACATTTTCTATTTCATCTTGAGACAATTCTAATACATTTTATATTTCACAAAATTTATCAGTTTCACCTAATCATCAATACTTCCGCATAAAGCTGTTCACAATAATCTCTTACTTCCTTTTAATATCTGTATAATCTGTAGTGATGTCATCTCTTTAATTCATTCTATTTGTAATTAATGTTCTTTCTCTGCCTTTGATTAATCTTACTAGAAGTTTGTCAATTGTCTGATCTTCAAAAATCCAACTTTTTAATTCATTAATTACTTTGTTCTTTTTCTTTTCTCTGTTTTATTAATTATAGTCCTTATCTTTATTAATTTCATTTTCCTACTTACTTTGGGTTAACTTTGCTACTGTTTCTAATTTTCTAAGCTGGCCTCTTAGGACATTAGATTTATACCACTATTATTTTCTAATATAAGCATTTGCTGCTGTAAATTTCCCTCATAGCACCACTTTAACTACAGTCTATAGATTTTAATAGGTTATATTTTAATCAACATTCAGCTTAAAATAATTTTCTATTTCCACTGTGATTTCTTTATTGACCTATGATTATTTAAGGGTATATGACTGAATTTCCATATATATGGGTTTTCAGATATTATATTGACATATATTTTTAACTTAATTCCATTTACCTACCTACACCTGCTCTTTCATGCTATAGTTATTATATGTTATATTTACATGTCTTATAAATATTATAGTACAATACTTAAAGATTTGCTTTAAATCATAGTATGTATTTAAAAGAAATAAAGAGTAAATGGAGTCTTTTATATTTATCCATATATTTGTTCTTTAATCCTTCCCAAAGGTTTGCATTTCTATTTTGATTTCTGTTCATCCAAAAGAAAGTAACTTATTTTCATTGCATGTCTGCTTGTGATCAATTCTCTAGTTTTCATTTATCTAAAAATGTCCTTATTCTGCTTGCAATAAAAGACAGATTTACATTTTCCTTTCTTCTCTGAATATCTTTTATTTCCTTTCCTAGTCTTATACTGTGCTTCACCTTATTCCTAAAGAATATTTTTGAAGTAAATAGAATTCTGAGCTGACTCTTATTTTGCCCTCAGCATTATAAAGATGTTTGTCCACTGTCTTTTGTTCCCTATTGTTTTAAATGAGGGATCTGCAATATTATCTATTGTTACCTCCCTGTTTTCAATGTTCCTTTTGTCTTCGGTTTTCATCCATTTATGATGCTCCTAGGGATCACTGTCTTTGTAGTTAACTTCCTTGCAGTTTTCTGAGATCTTTAAGTCTCTAAAATGTATGTCTTTCACCAAATTTTGGAAATATTTGACCAATATTTCTTCGCCCCATTTTCTTTCCTCTCATAGGATTCAAATTGCATCCATGTTAGATTTCTTTACTATTGTTCCATCATTCACACAGGTTCTCATAACATCTTTACAGTCTCCTTCTGTGTGGGCTTGATATTGAATAACATCTACTGATTTATCACAAGTTCACAGAATTTATCTCCAACCTGCTGTCAAGCCCATTTGCTTTCTCTTCAGTCCCTTCAATGATTTGTTTTTAATTTTTTTCTACATATTATAGCTGCTATCTGTGGTGAATGTGGTCTGATAGGAGCTACTCCTCTATTAATGAAAGCTGTATCCAGCATTCCTATTTTTACTTGCATAAATATATAAACTAATAGAGTCAATTAAAATCAAGAAAACATGATTTTCAGCCTCTATGTGTGGCGAATCATTCCAAAGAATCACAAGTAAAGAAAATAAATATAAGATGAATATAGTTAAGAAACACTCATCAAGGAAAGTGCTCTAAACAGAAGTCAAAAGTTAATACCTTGCTAAATTACAGTTTGATATATTTACACATTTCAATACAAAGTTAGAAGTTAGAGTACCTGCATTTAACAAAATTTAATCTGAGTTTACAGATACTTCAGCACCTCTAAAGAAAATATCTTCTCAGGTAAAAGTATCATAGAGGAGAGTTATTTAAATTTGATAATACTTTCAAATGTACTATACATAAAATTCAACTTTGAAGAATTTTTTTAAATTTAAAAATAAAACTACATTAAACCACATTCTTCAGGAAAAATCTTAAAAACATGTGTTGGAAACAGACAGGGCCAGGAAACAGATCAAAGTATGTGACTACATGCCAAAATTAATTATCAAGGTGTCCTTAAAGTTTTAAGCAACCGTGAGAAGTAAAAGATTTTTAACAAATGCTTCTGTAGACAAGTGTTCTCTATTCCACCTAAAACTGGCAATTTCTACAGCTCTTTAGACCAAGGCTCTGTGCAAGAAAGCAGAGCAGGGCTTTGTGTGCCGTCCTGAAGCCCAGGAGGTCAGGTCTCCCTGGCAGGGTCAGTGATGTCCCCTGCATCCCGAGCTCTAAGTTGGACCAGCCATCCTCTGAAACACAATACTCAGGATGGCTCACGGACAGGCCTAAGTGTGCAGTGCAAACCTGTTAGAGAATATTGTCCCTGGGAATCCCTCCTTCCATTCACCAGTCTTGGAGAAGCCACTCTGGAAACTGTTGCAGGGGTTCTGCTGCTTGCACTGGAGAGCTGGGTGGAAGGTGTTCCAAGCTGCAGACGAGTTGGGAGCGTTCGAAGGGATCGACGCAAAGTCTCCCTAGGATGGGCAAAGAGCAGCTTTCCCAGTGGCCTGCGGTCAGCTGGTGCTTTTATGGCTGGTGTTTCTTTGGCAGGGGTGGGAGGTGGGGGCAGGACGAGGAGGAAGGCCAGGGAAGCTTGCGCCCACTCCGTGTAGCCTGCAGCTCGTGGTTTCCTGCTTCTAAGTTCTTGCATCTTGTGCCCATATAAATGAAGCTGTATAATTTGCCTGACACCATCGCCCTGTGACAGCTGCACAGGTACACATCCCATTGATCATCTTAGCCCCAGCCCGAGGAGACGGGCATCTCTGTATTCGCTCTATGGATGTGATGGATGTGAGAGGAGAGCCGGTGCGTCACGGCTGCTCGGCCGCTATCACTCCATCCAGGATGCCAGCCCAGGCTCCAGCCCATGTTGTGGGTGGTCCGAGGGCCCAGAACATCGGCATCACCAGGCAACTTATGAGGAATGCAGAGTCTCAGGCCCTCCCCCAGACCTGCTGAATCCCAATCTGCAGTTTAACAAGATATCCAGGTAGAGTTCTGACCAAAGCCCTGTGCCTGCTGTGGATGAGGCAGCCACTCCTTCAAAACACAGAATTAGATCCTTTGGTGGACTTGGGGCACATGGGCCTCATCACTCATTGCTTTTATACCCAGTGTCAGTGCAGTGCTTTGCAACATAGCAAGGTGGGAGCTCATTTGAGGGTAGGGGGATCCCTGTGCATTTTGGAAGGTTGCAAAGCTCAGACCCCCTGCCACAGACCTCAAGCTCTTAACCCCAGGCTCAGCTCAAGCCAGCCCAGCAACAGGAAAATAAAAAGAGGACTCAGCCCTTGCCAGAGTGGGCTTAGAGGCTCCAGAGAGGAGGCAAACGTGCAGAGTCACCGTCCTGGATGTGGAAGGTAGGAACCCTAACAAGACTCCCATCCTCAGACATCTTCCAGTGCTCAGAGCCTAAAGGGTGGGGAGAGGTGAAGAGGGAGGGGAGTTGGGGGTCAGTGCAGACACGGAGGTGGAAAGCTACAACCCCAGCAGAAAGGTCTGGAAAGTAAGAGGGCTGCAAGGGCAATGGGAGTCAGGCAGGGGTTTGGGCCCTACCTTGTAGAAGAGAAGAGACAACATCATGAGAAGGAGAGTGTCTACAAATGAGAAGGCAGCTTCGGTGCTATAATGCTATAATGCCTTTGATTATCATGTATGCAGACTGAACTACACTGGCCGATATCACCTAGTCTCCATCCACAAGGGCAGCCTCCGCCCTGTGACAAGCAAGCACTCACGATGACCAAGCCCTCTGACAGACATCCTACTCCTATTCCTTCCAATTTTCCCAACTAAAATGAGGGTGGTGGTTATAGCCCATTATTTGAATGGGAAACCTTAGATCTAGAGGACATAAGTAATACTTCTATGGCCACAAAGCTGCAAGAGGGAAAGTGTTTGAACTGGCAAAGGTAACACATACAATAGTTTGGACCAAACAGTGGAAATTTATTGGGTGAGAAGGTTGGCAGTGCTCCATCTGGCTGGCATTGGGTTCCTCTCCTTTCTGGGTTCCTCTGAGTTCCAGCTTCTTCATTTCCACATGACTTTTTCTTCTTGAAGTTCCCAGTTATAGGATCGAGGCCCAATCTTACGCAGATGAACCACATCTCAACTGAAAATAGTATCTTCGAAAGGTCTTACTTACAAGGGGTTCCCATACACAGGAACCAATTAAGATTAAGAACATGTTTTTGAATTGTTTTGTTCCCCACCCCCACCAGGTACATAATTCAACCTGCCACAGTATTTTTGAGTTTTACTGTTGACTTTGGATTCCACCATCAGTTGATATTTTTCCAGGCAGCCCCTTAATCACCAATGGCTTGTACATACTAGACCATGAGAACATACAACAGATGAACCGGACTTAGTACATGAGCTTTCCAAAAATGGCATTTAAATAAAGGAAACAGTTAAAAAATAGTGTTCAGAAATGCTAACTCATTCCATTCTGGATTAGAGACATTGCTTGGGACTCTATTACATGCGGCCTTTTGGGAGCTAATGTTATCACGTTGAACAAGATCAATGTGTGCAAACGTATTTGGCAAATGCTTACACAGTGTTACTGATGTACGTGGCCCTGGAGATACGGATGTGAACTCAGCCAGGACTGGTCAAAACTTCACATTCTGGAGACAGGGCATTTTCTCAACTTAGCTATTTATTAGCCCTGCAATGTTAGGCCTGAGTGGTTGTTTTCTCATCTAAGAAGTAGGGAAGATACCATGTCTGCTTCCTACCTCACAAAGATGCCATAAAGATCAAATTCATCTCAGAGATGAAAGTCCTTGAAATTTATGAAGTGCTAAACAAATGCAAACTATGGTTATTTTTTTCTGAGATATTTTCCTGTCTGCAGTTCACAGCTGAATAAAACTAGTAGGATTTTTTTCACCTTTGTGAGTATTATAGATATAACTTGCAAAATTGCAAATACAAGGCCTTTGGATGTCAATCAATCCATGGAAATGGCTCATGATGTTGATGAATGCTAGATGGATGATTTTGTAGAAAGATGTCTGGGCTCACTTCCTGTTGTGAGGTGAGGCTTTAGGAAAATGAATGATTCAAGTGATGGTCGATCTTCTGAAGCCATAAATTCCCAGGCAAATTTCAGCAGAACCTGAAGGCACATTTGTAAATAGATGAGATTGACAAGGAAGAACAGGTCATGCTCTCAGACAGACAAATGCATCTCCGCAGGCTTTCTAAGCATGCTGGTACCTAACTAAGGCCCCACCTAATTTACTGCATTTGTGTGGATTCCTGGATCCCAGAAAAGACGGGGTTTAGGCCCCTTTCTCATCCAAGGCCATAGTCATGCCCCGTGCCCCTGACTCATGGCCACCCAGATCCTATCAGTTATCCATGGCTGCACAACAAACAGCCCTAAGCTCTTCTGAGGCAGCAACAATGCATTTGCATGATTCTGAGCCTGGAGGTTGGCTGGGACTCAGGCTCCCCTGGGCTGGGGGTGGCTCTTTTGGGCTGTACTCTGCCTCTCACCTCCAGGAAACCTGAGTGGGCATGGGACGTGACGGTGGAGGGAGAGGTGGCAGAAGGCATAGGCCTAAGGCCGAGCCTCAGAAACGGACTGGCAGTGCTTTGGTTCATTCCAGCGGTCCAAACTCACAAGGCCAGCGGGTTCTTGACGGGAAGGGCGCACGAGGCCCCGTGACTCGTTGGGAGCCAGTGTAGTACCAATATGCCACTGCCCATCCTTTGGCCCAGAGGCTCACATGCCTTCCATGTGAAAAAGTCTTCTCGCAACCCACCCACAGGCCACCCAGCATTCACAGAGACACCCTGCATATGATTCAGACCTGACTCTGTAATCCTGCCATGCGTCACATCGAGGGGTGGGTGAGGGTCTTCAGGTGCAGCCCTTCTTCACCCAGAAACTTTTGAACTAAAAAGACTGGTTGCTGCCAGCCCAGTGCTGACAGACAGTGGTGAGATAGGGATGGGGCAATCTCACGAGGCACTGCCATCTACAAAGGGAGAGAATGGGAAGCCCGGAGCGTCACTGCTTTATAGGAAATTTGATATCCAGCCAGGTTCAGGTTGCCAAACCCCTCAGCCCCCAACTTCAGAGGCAGGAATGTTCTCTGATAGAAAGTTCAGTTCTGTCTCCCGGCAGTGATTCCATAATCCATTGTTTTCCTACGATCTTGGCTTCACCTTCTGGACACGTTGATCTGCCCTCTGAGACTCCCTTTTAAAAAGAATTTGCGGCTGAGTAGTTCTCTCATTCCTCTTCATGCCTGGAAAAAATTGGGGGCCCAGAGGTTTCCTTTCCTTTTTAATTGTGACTGTCCTTGAAAGCCATCCCTCCATGCCCCGTGAAGTCAGGCCTTAATTCTTTTCCAGACAGGGCTTTCTCTAATTAAGACAGATTCTTAAACACCCTTTTGTCCAGCTGAGAGGAGCGTGCAGGCATTAACTTAAAGCTTTATTAGGGCTTAAAAAGTAGTCTAACCATCACGAGCCTGATTTGATCTTTTACCCTGGGGTTGTTTCTTACTTTAAGACTCTTTGGAAGGCTGAAGACATGGGGAATGAGAAAAAGTTTTATTTTTTCAATCCAGCATGTCCTGGAACCCTTGAATTTCTTCTATGTCTCCCTGCAAACGGAACAGTTCTTTCTATAGCTCCATCTTTCTTTCTGTACCTCATCTTAAGAAACTGAAAGAAGCTTATTGGCACTTTGAACATCCTGCATGGAAGTTCTATAGCTTAAATTGCAGCCAGGGCAATCTAACAACATCATATCTGCTGCATTCTCTTAAGAGAGCGCTAAGTCTCATGTAAAGGTTTTGGACAGGGCAGTGTCATTACTTGGAGGCTATTCTTACAAAAGCCAGTCCCAGTCTTTGATTGCCCCTAAGGACTGCAAGCTTGCTCTTTACCCATCATAGTGTTTGTCATCTCTAATAGGAGGGACTTTCTTATTTTGAGCAGCTCCTCCTTTACCACCACACCTAGGCCCTATTTGTGGGTTCCACAAATCAATTTTTGCTGCCTCATGAGTATCTTTCAGTGACACAGATGCTCTGTATAAATTTAGGCTAAGTGGACCCACAGCTGCACCTGGTTTGGCACTTTATTTCTGAACCACCTGGCACTTGGTAAGCTCCACTTGGAAGTCAGTAACAGATCAGCGCACTATTCCCCCGGTAGGGTCTAGGAAATGCTGAGGACATGCTTGATATTCAGCACATAGGAGCCCTGCAATGCAGCCTCAGAGGAGAGAGTGCCTGGGGATGAGTTTCCTGAGACATGGCCCTACCTCCTCATAATCTCCCTGCATTTTTACAGGTCATGCAGTGGCAAGGCCAAGAGGTGGTGTTCCCACCCAATCTTCAGGCTTGTGAAGGGACGTGAGAGCTGCTAAATTTAGGCAGGTGTTCTCAGCACCACTAGGACGGTCGTAGGAGAAGGCCTGGACCTGCTGGTGACATTCAGTAGTGCTTGTTGGGGAACAGAGCAACCTACCAAGTATTTCATCATCTTCGTCCTTTTAATCCTCAGGGGAACCATTTGAGGAAAATATTAGTATCCCCACTTTACAGCTGAAGCTGCTGAGGCTTAGGTAATTTAAATAAAACTGGCCCAGGATTGCATATGTAGTGTATCAGTTATGGTTTCATCAGAGAAGCAAAACTGCTAAGAAAGAAAAAGCGGGAAAGAGAGAAGGGAGAGGAAGTGAGATAGAGAGAGTAATTTGGGTAGATGAGTGGATAGACAGATGACTGATAGATATAGATAGACTGATAGATTTATAGATAGGTCAGATAGATAACTATAGATGGAAAGATAGATAATACATAGATGATAAATGGATAAATATATGATAGAGGATAGATGGATAGATAAATATAATAGATATAGACAGATGATAGATATATAGAGCAGATAGATAACTATAGATGGATGGATAGATAGATAGATAGATAGATAGATAGATGATAGATAGATAGACAGACAAGCATATATATAATTATTCTCACAACACTTCCAATGTCCACTTCATTGATGGGGAGTTCTGCAGGAGAAGCTTTGCGATGGAGCTAAGCATGCATCTGGTGCATGAGTCAGAGAAGCTTACCGGGAATGTAGCAGGAGCTGAGGAGCTGTGGACCTAACAGTTGCCTCTCTCCAACCAGGGATTCAGCAGGTCAAGGATAACATGCATGTGAGATAGCTGCCAAAGTGACCCCTGCCCTGCTCTGAACTTTCAGGTCTGGAAAGAAAGTAGGCTGCAGCTCAACTCCCACCTTCCAAGTCTCCTGAAAAATATCCCCTGTGGCCACACTAAGTCGGAACTTTGCAAGGAAGAGAATTCCAAGCAAGGTCTTCCCAGTTGATCTAAGTTCACCCATTACAAATCCAGCTCTACATATAGTAAGTTGTTGAGCCAGAAGATACTGAGCAACTGGAGGTCCTAGATGATGTCTTAGGACTGATGAGACCTGAGAAGCAGTAAGTGTTTCCTCTATATCATAACCAGCAGCAGGACCCTCAACAGAAGCACATGGCTAGGAGACGGGGATGCAATGCTAGCTGCATTTGTCCCTTTTTAAATTAAACTCTTAACTTTTGAGATAATCATAGATTCACATGCAGTTGTAAGAAATAATACAGAAAGAGCCATGTGCCCTTTGCCCAGTTTCGGCCAATGGCAACACTTATGAAACTACAGTCCAATATCACAACCAGAATATTGATTTATTGAGTCAAAATAAAGAACATCCCACCATCATAAGGATGCCCTTGGTGCCTTTTGTTGTCACCCCTGCTTCCCACATCCCTCCCCCCCGATTAACCTATGACAACCACTAATCTGCATTTCTATGATTTTGTCATTTTAAGAATGTTCTATGTATGGAGTCATGCAGGATGTAGCCTTTTAATATTGGCCTTTTCCAGGCAGCATAATTCTCTGGAGAGCCATCCAGGCTGTGGCATGTATAAGAGTGTGTTCCGCTTTATTACTGGGTCATATTCCGTGCTGTGGAGGGACCGTGCTTTCTTTAAACATTAACCTGTTGAAGGACATGTGGTTTGATTCCGGTGTTTGACTATTACGAATAAGTCGCTAGGGGCATTATTGTTTGGGTTTTTGCATGAACATAAATCTTCATTTCTCTGAGATGAATATCCTGGAGTGCAATCACTGGGCCATATGGTAGGTGTACGGAAAAAACAGTTTTCCATACAGAGTGTTTCCTGGAGTGGCTGCACCATTTGACATTTCCAGCAGTGATGTCTGAGGGGTCCGCTTTCTCTGCATTCCTACCAGCCTTTGGCATTGTAACTATTTTTATTTTAGCCTCTTTGATAGGTATGATATCTATTTGTGGTTTTAAATGTACATTTCTCTAATGGCAAATAATATTGAACATTTTTTCATGTGCTATCATTTACTATCTGTACATCCTTTACAGTGAAATGTCTCAATTTATTTTGGCCATTTTCTAATTGGATTTCCTTTTGTTTTCTTTTTTTTTTTTTTTAACTCCTGAGTTTTGAGAACTCTTAATATATTCAAGATACTAGTCCTTCATTGTATATGCGGCTTACAAATACTTTCTCCCAGTCTGAGGCTTGTCTTTTCATCTTCTTCCCGGGTCTTTCACAGAGCAGAGGTTTTCAGTTTTGATGAAGTCCAGCATAACTATTGTTACTCTTATGGATCATGCTTCTGGTGGGAAGTCTAAAAATTCTTTGCCTAGTTGTAGGGCCCAAATATTTTGTCTTATGATTTTTCTAAAAGTTCTATGTTTTTATGAAATTTTTCAGCCCTGCCATCCTTCTCCTCTTTTATCAGGGATCCAATGACAAGAATGTTAGATCTTCTGTTATGTAGTCTCTGAGACTCTGTAGACATGACTCTGTTTTTCATCTCAACTTTTGTTTTGAAATATTTTCAAACTTACAGGACAGATACAAAAGTAAAACAAATCACATACAGAGAACTCAACATACCTCTACCCTCCAAGATACCCACTTCTATCAACTTTAACATTTCTCCACATTTGCCATATTATTCTGTCTGTCTGTCTCTCTCTCTCTCTATCTATCTATCTATCCATCCAATTTCTGAACACTTGAGTGTAGTTTTTATACACCAGGCTCCTTGAGCACTTCAACCTGTCATTTATACTTCCTAAGAGCAAAGATATTCACTTATGTATTCATCTGAAGTGCAGTTATCAAGTTCAAGCAATTTAACATTGATGTAAAGCTTTACAATATATATTCCACTTTTTTCATATGTCCCAATAATGTCCTTTTGAGCCTTTTCTCCTCCCTTGTTAGATCCCATCCAGGCTGACATTTTGCATTTAATTGTCCTTGTCTCTGTAGTTGCTCATTCTTTTTTTCTATAGTGGGAGCATATATGCAACACAAACAGTCTCATCTCAACCCTCCCAAGCATACTATTCAGCGAGATTAATCTCCTTCACAGTGTTGCAACTCCCTCACCACCTTCCACTACTAAAACTTTCCCATCTCCACAAACAGAAATCTTATACTCATTATGCATTAAATCCCCATTCCCCTTTCTCCCACCCCTGGCAACCTGTCCTCTAATTTTTGTTTCAATGAGATTGAATACTCTCTGATGTTATTTGTAGTTACCATGGGGCTTAAATTTAACAGCCTAAATCTGTAACAATATTATTTGCTTTGATGTCAACTTAACTTCAATAGTATACATAAACTATGTTCCTATACTCCTCAACCCCCCATTTTTATGTAGTTATTGTCACAAACTTCAAGTCGATCCATGAGTCCCAAACCACTGATTTATCACTACGTTTTATGCATCTGCCTTTCAGATCTTGTAGGAAGAAAAAAGTGAAGTTAAGAACCAAAAATACAATAGTTCGATTTACCTGTGTTGTTACCTTCACCAGAGATCTATTTTCTATTGCCCTTTCTTTTAACATGCAGCACTCCCTTTAGCATTTCTTGTAAGACCAGTATAGTGGTGATGAACTCACTCCATTTTTATTTATCTGGGAATGTTTTAATCTCTCCCTAATAAAGGAGAGTGTCTTTCAAAAACTGTTTTTGAAAGACAGTTTTGACAAATATACACTTCTTGGCTGGCAATTTTTTTTGCCTTTTTCATTTTAAATGTGTCATCCCATTGCCTTCTTGCCGCCATGGTTTCTGATGAGAAATCAGAACTTAATCTTATTAAGGTTCCCTTGTATGTGACACATTGCTTCTCTTTTGTGGCTTTCAAACTTCTCTCTATCCTTGGGTTTTGATAGTTTCATTATAATATGTTGTGGTGTAAGTCTACTTGGGTTTATCTTGTATGGAGTTCATTGAGCATCTTGAATGTATATACATGTCTTTTGTTAAACTTGCAAAGTTTTCAGCCATTATTCCTCTCTGCCCCTTTCTTGCATGCTTCTTCTGGGACTTCCACAATGTGCATACAGATTTTTTTAATGGAATCCCACAGATTCCTCAGGTTCTATTCACTTTTCTCCATTCTTTCTTCCTTCTGTTCCTCAGACTGGATCATTTCAACTGTCTTATCTTCAAGTTCACTGATTCTTTTTTCTGCCAGCTGCTATCTGGTGTTGATCCCCTATAGGGAATTCTTGATTTCTGTTACTATGGTCTTCAGCTCTATTTGGTTTCTTAGTATATTTTCCATCTCTCTACTGATATTCTCTTTGTGTTTATCAATTGTTTTTCTGACTTCTTCAGTTCTTTGTCCATGTTTTCCTTTAGTTCTTTGAGGATGCTTTTTGACCATTTTTTGAAGTTTTTTAATGGAATATCCAAGATCCTATCTTCCTTATTGATGGTTTCTAATTCTTTAAACTTCCATTTTATCTGTGCCATCACTTCCTATTTCTTTGTATGTTTTGTAATTGTTGAAGCGTGCACATTTTTATATTTTAATGTGTTATTGCTAGAATTTAGACTCAAGATATCTGTTTCTTAAGCTTGTATCCAGTTAGTGTTATGACAGAGATTCCCTTCAATTTCAGGATGTAGCATAAAAAGAAAAAGAAAAAGAGGTAAAAAGAATCACCTTTCTCAGTCTTAGCAAACTGTGAGTGCTCTCCTTCAGAGCTTATCCATACAATGAGTTTGGAGAATAGCTCCAAGCCAAAGTGCAGGGGCCTCCCTGATCCTCTCTGTGCCTGCATCTGGTCTTGGGCATGTGCATGTGGTCCTAGGAATTCCCCATTTACATGGATAGGAATGTCTCCTCTTCCCTAGGACACAGTTTCCTCAGTCCCAGGCATGCACTGTATGTCCTATGGCCAGCTATCCCTTACCCCAGGCAGCCACTTGACTGCTCTCCTCTAGTATTCTGTAGGAGAGCTCTGTGAGTTGCCACCTACACACACAGAAAGCTCTGGGATGTCAAGCCCCTCAGGCCACCACCAGACAGAATGGTCCAGACACACATGTTCCCAGTAGGTACATGAGAGTTACTCTGCTCCCTCAGAAACTGGGACCACGGATCCACACTGTGAGCTGGGAGTGTGGGCTGGCTCCACACTGAGCTGGTGAGGGGTTAGGGAGAGACCAGCCAGGGTGCCAGAGATCCTACCCCTTTTAAATGGTCTTTCTCATGATTAAGCTGTTACTGCAGTCCTGTTTTCTGAGGTTGTGAGAAAGATGTGCCTGCCACTTCCTGCTATTTTTCAAAGCTTCTGTGTGGGGCTGGAGCACTGAAGCCTCTCACTCTGCCATCTGGATTGGGACTGTGTGAATGTTTGCCAGTTTACTTTCTCTCTGCTGTGCAGAATAGATTATTTCTATTATTCATCTTATCTTCAATTTCACTGATATTTCCTCTGTCCCCTCCAGAAACCTTCACAGAATCCATAGAACTATGTTGTGATAATAATAATTAAGTAACACTTGTCTAATCCTATTGCTAAATACTGGTGTTAGTGCTTCATATAAATCAACACCCTTCATACTTACACTATTAAAATTGACATGCCCAGGTCACAAAATTATCTGGTGACAGATCCTGGATTTGAACCCAGGCCATCTCTTCTCTCAAGCTGCAAGATCCCATTAGCATAAGCCAGAGGGTTTCTGCTTGCTTTACAGGATTTCACATATCACAAACACACACACCAACTAAGTGTATTGCAGAATGCAGGCTGCCTCTGTTGCTTGGGGTCCCACACTCAAAACAAACATTGCTCAAAAGCAGCTCTGAACATCGTTCTCCAGATAACGCCGTGGAGACCCTGTCAGTGGGCGCTCTGGCCTGGTCCGCCTTCATCGTGAATTCCATAATTGCTTATTGAAGCATTTTTACGATGGATGTTTTAAAGTCTTCGTTATGCAATCCCAACATCTCTGTCCTTTACCTTTTGGAGTCTATTGATTGCCTTTTTGTTTGTTTGTTTAGTTTGAGACTTTCCTGGTTCTTGCTATGATGAGTGATTTTTTATTGAAACCTGGACATTTCCATATTCTGCCATAGACTGGGTCTTATTTAAACCTTCTGTTTGATCTGGCTTTCTCTGGCTCTGCCCTAGCAGGTGAAGAGAGGTTAGAGGGAGAATTCCAGGCTCCCACTCAGCTTCCACTGGTGCCCAAGAGGGGAGGCTACTCACTGCCACTGGGGGTGATGGAGTTCTGGCTCCCCTCTAGCCCTCCACTGGTGCCTGTTTGACTGGGAGCAGTAGGAGTGCCTTCTCCACGTGGAGCCGGATGGGGTGACCTTACTACTGGGCAATGGTGAAAGTTCTGCTTCATACTAGGGCTCCTCTGACACCACCTCAGCAGGAAGGGGGTGCCATGTTGCTGCTGGCTTGGGGTGAAAGTGCAGGCTCCTGGATGGTCTCCACTGGCACCTATGTCATTGCTACCCAGTGTGGATAAAATCCCAAGCTCCCTAATTCTCTAACACCTCTCAAGTAGGACTAGGGGGTCATGCTGAGGTGCCTCATTCTAGCCTCATGCAGATGGAACTCTAGGCTCCCCCCCCCAGCCTTTGTTTGTAGGGTGGGGCTGGGCCGGTATTTTATGTGGTGTTTGCCTTGAGTACATCAATTACTATCTCAAATTTTTCTTCTTGCTAGGCTGCCCCTTTCCTTGTGTTTTGGCTACTGAGAGTAGGCTTTTGTTGGGGATTTATGTGTATCTATACTTTTGGTATTTCCTGGTTGCTGCCTTCTTTAGCCCCAAGTCTGGGATAATGAAGCACAAAGGAAATCATGGGGATCTTGCCACTCTGTCATTCATAGATCCCTAGGTCCCTAGCTGGTCTGCTTTCTTCTTTCCAACTTTCAGAGTCTCTCTCTCTCTCTCTCTCTCTCTCTTTCTCTCTCTCTCTTTCTCTCTGTAGCAGTTTGGCAGTTTAATATAATTATGAATTCCAAAAACAGATATTGCATTATGTTTGTAAACTGGTCTGTTAATTTGGGCATGATTAAGTTATGATTAGGGCATTGACTGGGCCATGTCAGTAGGGCGTTGAGCCCCACCCCTCAGTGGGTGGGGAATCAAATGTAAAAGGCAAAGGACAGAGGGAGCAGTGTTTGAGAAGCAGTTTTGATGTTGGAGTCTTGAGCTGGAGCCCTGGGAAGTAAGAGAGCTTGGTCGCGAGGAAGGAGAGAAGGCCCTGGGAAAAGACATGAGCTGTTTGCCTGATAGTCTACAGCTGGCCCTGTGGAGGAACCAGGAGCTAAGCCTGGAGAGAAACGCAGCCTCCGGAAAAGAGGAACCCAAGAAACCTGAGCCCTGGCAAACGTCGGCAGCTGTCTTGCTCCAACACGTGGCAACGGACTTTGGTGAGGGAAGAAACTTACCCTTTATGTCCTGGTAACTGTGGACTTCTACCCCAAATAAATAATCTTTTTAAAGACCAATAGATTCCTGGTATTTTGCATCAGCACCCCTTTGGCTGACTAATATACTCTCTTTCTTTCTTTCTTTCTTTCTTTCTTTCTTTCTTTCTTTCTTTCTTTCTTTCTTTCTTTCTTTCTTTCTTTCTTTCTTTCTTTCTTTCTTTCTTTCTTTCTTTCACATATAACCCCCAATTCTTTAAGATGCACTTACTGGCAGAAATAGGGAAAAGGAGATATACTCCATCATCCTGGAAGTGGAAGTCACCACAGTTCATTATTTTTTTAAATAAAGTAAAGGCTTACTATGAGGATTAAAGGAAATATTTGTGTGTATGTGTGAGAATTGCAGACACACAGGAGGTACTCAATAAATATTCCAATTTTCAGTCTCAAGTTGGTCATTTCACAATTAGTCCACAGAATGACTCCTTGCCCACATCCTCCTTATGAACTCCTTGATGTGATGGTAAAAGTCTCTTTCCCCATGCCAGCTCATCTCCAAGTCTTCCCAGTAGCTTCCCAGTAGCCATTAAAGATAGGGCACACACGCACACACACACACACAAAATGCTTGGAAATCAAAATGGAGAGCAGGTGGAGCATTTAACTTCTCTCTTGGAAATCTGTAAGGGAAGGGAAGGAGCTGCAGCTTCAGGACAGCCTGAGGTTCATGTGCGCAGAGGCATTTCCCCCGTGGGGAAACCTGACCCCGGGTTGTGGCAGGTCAGTGTGGAGACGTGCTGGCCGCCGCCCTTTCTCCAGACTGTTCTTCTCATAAAGTTGGCCCGACTGAAGCGGTGGCTTTGGGGCTCAGGCACTCTGGGACCTGCACTGAGCGCTGGCCTCCCGGTGGGAAGCAGAAGAACTTCTGTGGCAGATCCCATCACCATGGTCTTCAAAGAACAAGTCTTTTATTTCATGCCCCCTGACGTGAGGGCCCAACCCCTGGAAGGACCCGTTGCACAGCTCGAGCTGCCGTTCAGCCAGGTTCCCTGAAGGAGAAGTCTGATGGGCAGGCAGGGGCCATGGAGGGAAGAAGCCAGGGCCAGAGAGGCCCGAGTTCAGAAAGCCCAGCCATGGTCACTTGCCCTCATTCACCGCACCCTTTGCCTTCCATGCTTCTCACCCCGCAAATGGGAACAGTGGCAGGACCTCCCTCCTGGAAGTGGTGGGGAGGCTTATGGAGAGTGGCCTCCTCAGCCAGGAGCTGGCCTGCCCCACGCCTCTCGGCACAGCTGCAGACTGATCTCAGCACAGAAGACAAACCTCCCTCCACCCCACGTCCAGTCCTACGCCTCAGCTTGGGGCTGCAGAGCTATCCTCGCCTTTGTGGGAGGTGCCGGTGGGAGGGTAGGGGAAGGTCCTCCTTGGCCATGAAGCCCAGGGCTGAGGAGCAGGAGGCCAGGAATTTCTAACAGGACTGAGGGAATATTCTGACTTCAAAATGTCTCTTTTTCAGAACTACCTCCCAAAATGAAAATAAATATATTATTTTTCCTTTTAACTGGTACCAGCAAAGAATCTGAAGGCATGCCCCCAAAAATGTCACCCCCCACCCCCTGCCAGTAACCTGAAATCTTAGGACCAAGGAGCAGATCTAGCACTGGTAAACGTCACCCCCAAACCAGCCATCAGATCAAACCTGTGTTTAGCAAGTTGGCTTCTGCTTGGAAATATATAATAAATAAAGCAGGGGTGGCAGGGGAATGCTCACTCAGTGTGTGTTTGCCAGAGACATTAGTGATTATGGCATCACTGAAGTGACAGTGAAATGCTGTTTTCCCTTTATTGTAATTAACGCTGGCAGTAGTGGCAGTCCCCAGTCCTGTGTTTATGTGACATGGTGCGTATAAGAACTCCCAGAACTTTATAAACAGTTTATTCATCTGTGAATCGCACTAAGCAGTGGGTGGGAGATGGCATCCGGAGAGCTTGGCAGGGAAAAGAGGCTGGATGGGAATTCAGGGGACCAGCTCTTTCTAATTGGCTCTGCTCTAACTTACCCGCTAACCTTGGATGAGGCCTTGGTCCTTTCAGAACTTCAGGCTCTTCATATGTAAAAGGAAAAGGTTGGGTGTCATGCTTAGGACTGCCCCTTCAATAAAGGTCTGTGTGTGAAAAGCTAAGTGAATAATTCAAATGTTTTAATTATACGGAAATTCAGGCTGAGATGAATGGGCTTAATAAATGCATTAAGTGTCTCTGCAATGACAGCTTCCGCATCTGCATAATGTGATAATGACCATTTTAGGTGTTTTACAATGACTAGGTCAAGGCCAGGCATACAGGAGATGCAGAACTGAAGATGCCTGCAATTAAAGCTGGACTTACAGCAAGCTCTGCCATCAGCTAGCTGGATGACTTTGCTCACCTGCAAACAGGAAGAATACTGCCCAGTCTTCTGGACCTTTCCATTACAGCAAGGGTCTGGAGAATGGTGATAAGGCATGGACCATCTGTTCTGAAGACACGAGTTCTGGTTTGGTCTGAGTTCTGGGGTGGCTTCATCTCTTGGGCCACAGTCTTTGCATCTGCCAAAGGTGGGGGCAGAGAAAGTGGGCAGAACAGGTTGGACCTCCCCTGGCTGTCCTCTCTGGCCCCAACATCGAGCACTTTTCAGAAGACTTTCTGCCAAAGGAAGGATTCTGGGTTGTGACAAAAGTGGATCTGCATGTTTCCTGGAAGAGTTTGCCTTGTAAGAGCCTAGCAACTTGCTCCAAGATTTTTTTTTCTTTTGCATGTGTATAAGCAATGTTCTCCCATGCCCAAACACTCCCTTCACAACTTTCTGTATTAGTTTTAATTTGATTTTCACAGCCATCAAGCTTTTGCAGTATGATGAGAATTACCATTACATGTGGGCAGCAGCTCAGGAGATAATATTATTATTAAAAATATCTTTCTGAGCATACATCCTGCTTCTCTCCTTGTAATCCTTCCTGGCAGGAAGCCTGGCCAAGATGCAGTATTATTGTTTTGCTGTTATTATCCCCATATTTCAATTCACAAAACTGAGGCTCAGAGCTTCTTCCCTCGCCCTGAGATGGAGCTAGGCCTCACTCCTTACGGTGGGTTGACGGTGGCCCCCCGAGAGATCTGATTCCCCAGACCTTGTAAATGAGAATTTTCTCAGGAAAGGGTGTTTGCAGATTAGTTAAGATAAAGATCCTGAGATGAGGTAATTCCAGTCTATCTGGGTGGGCCCTGGATCCAGTGTCAAGGTCCCTACGAGAGGAGAAGAAGGAGACACACAGAGGGGAAGGCCACATGACAGCAGAAGCAGGGCCTGGAGCCACGTGCCCGCAAGCCAATGAGTGCCAAGGATGACCACGACTCGCCAGAAGCCAGGAGAGAGGCAGGGAGCACCATCCCCTGAGAGCCTCTGGGACCTGCGCCTCCGGAGCAGAGGGAGAAGAGGGAGCACGTGCCTGCTGCCCTGAGCCGCCATGCTTGCAGGCCTTTGTTACAGCAGCCTCGGGAGGCTGATGCGGCCCTACCCACGGCCCGGACGCCTCTCGCCACCTGCTCCATGGGGATGGGAATGGCTGCTGGCTGCTCTGTGCCACCCCCACTGGGCTGGAATCCTTTGGGGCAGGGATTCCCTGGCTCACAGTGGATGCTCACTGACTGCCCTGTGAGCCCATTGACCGAGACTTGGCCAAGAGACACTGCCAGAGCCTAGGTTCTGTCCGGTCTCTGGCCCAATGACCGTCCTCAGTCATCTCCTTTTTTGTCCTGTGTTCTCCTCCCCGTTATGGACCCTGCCCCTTCCTGGATGCTGGTGCCGGCCCCTCCTGACAGGGGGGACTGACCACATTGGCAGGTGAATCAAGCTCCTACCTGCACCTTGCTTAAGCCGACGCCATGTGCTTTGTTTCAGTGACCGACCCAGAGGGCAATGGCACAGTCATGGCCACCTCGTTTGTACAGGAAGAAATCACATCTCTTTTGTAAGGTCAGGCAGCAGGGAAGGAGCAGAGTGAGGCTCACACTGGGAGAGACTGTGCCAAGGCCCAGGACCTCGGCAGGCTGGGCATGGCCAGCTGGTAATTCAGCGTCATGGACCTCGGCGCACCCAAGCTCACAGGACACACCAGAGGCCAGGAGGCGAGGGGGAGTGGGAAGTGTCCAGACCCTTAGCCTGAGGAATGCAAGCTTCCTACAGTATCGTTGCCAGTTTGGGGAATGCTTTCCTTTAATTAATCCCAAATGCCCTCAGAAGGATACCTCTGGGAACTTATTGTGGCATTTGTGCAGAAAATACCAAGCCTTTGATGCTTCTCATTGTTATGACTTGGGATGTGTTCAGGAGAAAAAAAGATGGAGGTTAAAAAAAGTGTGCAAATTTTAGAAAATGTGATATTTAACAGGCAGTTTGTCCTCAGTCAGAAAATTTGACATTTTAAAGCCACCTTCAATTTTTCTAAAAAAAAGTCTATTCTTGTCTAAAGAAAGACTGTATAAAACTAAGAGTTTTGCCTAAAGAAGGTAACATTTTCATTTTCTCCCTTTGAGAGGTTGAGTAGTTGCAAGAGAAAAGGTAGGTTCTGTGCTGCAAGACATGTGAACACCAGGAAAGAAGGCAAGGCTGAGGTGGGGGCTGGCAGGCTCTCTCCCCAGAGACCCCAGCCATGGGCTGTTCTCTCAGCTGCAGGGTCTCCCAGCTCAGGGAGGGGGTTGCTTGGGAATTAGGCAGCAGGTTTCACAGTGAGTGTCTAAGAGGACAGGGCCAGTGGATGAGAGTCTCTTTCTCTCTCTCTCTCTCTCTCTCTCTCCCCCACTTTAGGTACAACTACGGGGTAGGTACATGGGAGTGACAAGACATTTGAGGAAGGAAGGAAGGAAGGAAGGAAGGAGGGAGGGAGGGAGGGAGGGAGGGAGGGAGGGAGGGAGGGAGGGACAGACTCCCTAAAAATAATATTGTACCATCTTTGTATTTAGGGTCCAAGGCACTCTGTGCCCCTAGAGTGAGGCACAGAGCTGCAGGTTGTAGATTTTTTGCTTTTGCTTGTTCCGTCTGTTTTTCCCTTCCCGATGGTCCTTGCAGAGCCACCTCCAGGTTCCGAGAATGAGCAGCACCCAGTCAACATCCTCCTGCAGCTTGAGAGCCCTGAGCCCAGATCTGCTGTGCACCCTGGACATTTGGAGTTTAGAAGACTGGAGGCCACAGTTACTCCTGTGGACAAGAGGGAGAAGTGTGGCCTGGACCTCATCACCCCAGGAAGTGAGGGCGAGCGTGTGGGCTTGGCAGTGGACAAACTGGCTTCAGAGTCAGGATCTCCTCCCTTCCAGTGGCAAGCCTGGAGCACCTGCTCTCACCTTTCCCAGGCACACCACCCTCCTTGGCCCCATGTGGAAAATAACACCCATGTGCGGGAGCTGCTGTCAGGGCCAGGTGGGGCACGCCCACTGCTGCTTCTAGCATGGATGAGCCATGAAGCTGCCATCTGTTAACACCATCACACAGAGGGGCTTGGGGGCCCCCAAGGGGGCGGATCAGTGCCCGCTTGGGAAGAAAATCTCGGTCCCCTTAGTGCGCTGCTTTTGGGACTTCCGGTCACAAATGGTTAAGGAGTGCTGGCCCACAGGGGCACGGGCCACCCCGCATTGTCCTTGGGGCATCCAAGCTGTGAGAAAAGCATCTGGGGCTCAGCCAGCTTGGAAACCCAGCCCAGGTGAGAGAAAGAAGGCCACTGCCCAGGAGCCTGCGAGAGCAGACCCGCAGAACGTGCTAGTTTCGGTTTGGTATTTTCATCAAGGCCTGGAACATTTGTCAAATGTTGGGTAGTACATGGCTGTGCAGGATGTATAAAAAATCTGATGATAAAAATGCAGATCCCAAAATCTCCAGCCAGACCTCGGACAAGGGCAACTGGGAGAAGATGGAGAGTGGCAGCCGAGTGGCAGTGAGGTGAGGGCGGGGGCACCTGGGCCAGCCCAGCTAATGCGGGGCCTCCTCCCTCACCTCGCTCGGCCTTACAGTTGCCACCAGCAAGGGGGGATGTTGTTGGAATCTCCCTCCCAGGGACGCTGAAAGGATTGGGTGAGTCCATCCAGGTAAAATGCTTACAATGGGACCTGCTCCATGGAAAGTGCTCAAAGCATCGTAGTTACTGACCCTGGCAGGACAGGAAGGACAGGTCTGGGGTCCTCCTTGGTGGGTGGTGGTAGTGGCTGCCCTGGGCAGAGGTCATCCAGGTGAAAGGTCACCCCTGGGAGGAGCTGGTGGTTGGCGCCATGCTGGCCGCCTGTCCCTGGTGTCCAGTGGGTGGTTCCAGGGTCACACTAGGTGACACATGGACCCTGGGAGGGAGCCCCACGGGGGTGAGAGAGAGTTCAAGAAGCCAAGCCTAGCCTGGGAGGGTTGAGGGAGTCCGCAAAGCAAAGAATTGGAGACAAGACTCCTGGGTTCCAAGAACTGAGGATGCTCTTAGATTTTGGGACCCTAAAGTGCAAATCTAGGACCCAGGAGTCCAACATCCAGGAGCGAGATTCAAAATAAGCCAGAGCTTGGAATGGCCTGCGCTGCCCGCCATGGGCGGGCTTCCCCACGTCTCAAGTCTGTGCTGTCGAACGTGCCAGCACCGCGGTTAAGGGTCTGAGGTCTGGAACTGGCTTCACCTCTTGGCAGCAGTGAGACCCTGGGCGGCTACCTAAAGTCTCTGAGCCTCAGTTCCCCATCTGTGAAATGGGAATACTACTAATATGAACCTGAGGGCTGTTGTGAAGGTGTCATGAGATGATCCTTGCAAAGCAATTGTTACAGCGCCTTATCCATGTTGCAGACATGTTCATCTGTTTTACAGCTTTGTAGGCTGCTGGCAGGTGATTCCTGGGCAAAGTAAGAGGTCAGTTGACAAGACCTTCCAGCCCCGAAATCCACAGGCTGCACAGGACCTCATGGGCGCTTCAAAGCACGTTCCTAGAAAGTTATTGAGGAGTCACTCTTAACGGTTTTCTGGTGAAATCAGCGTGGGCGATTCAGTCCTACACACTGATAAATGTGTTGCGGTGTGCTGCGACATGGTCCTTGCAGGGATGCGTGAGGAACAACACAAACCCTGTCCCGTGCAGGCTCACTCAGCAAGCGGCAGCTAGTGCCTGCCCTGGAGGTGCAGCGTCTCAAAGGTCCTGCCCCAGCCTGCTTTCCCACCACCCTGTCTGAATCCTGGCCTGCGGCTGCGGTGTATATCACCTCCTCCTCCAAGGCCTCTCGAGGGGTCTGTGTCATTCTCGGCCGCTTCCCCAGTCAGGTCGTTGAGGGTCTCCACCATCCACACCAAGTCCAGATCTCTCTGCCTGGAGGTCAAAGCCCTGGGCAGTGGGCTCCACCTCTTCAGCTTCAGCTCCCAGGGCTCTTTCTTGGTGCTCCTGCCAACACTGGGACAACTCCCTAATTTCTAGACACATCTTCAGCCGTCTAGCCTCCTTGCTTCTGCTCGCAGGGCTGGGATGTTCTTCCCTCTTCCAGCTACCTGTTTAATCCTTACCTACTTTTTAGGGCTCGGCAGAAACACCAACCTCTTCATAAAACATCAGGGGAGAGAAATCTTCCCACAATTTACATTCAGCCCTCACTGATCTTTCTTTATTGACCTCAAGCATTTGTTTCACTTTGCCAGGCATCAGCCTGTGTGAGCGCCATTGTCTTCTCTACACCTCACCTGCTCCTGAAATCCGCCTCTCTCACAGCCAGGACTCAGGGAACATTCTCTAGGCTGCCTCGAGGAATTTCCTTTCCCTCCCAGCCGGTACCCAGCCCCTTGAGTTTAGGAATTCTAAACTGCTACTTCTCCTATGTTTCCCGACATGTTTCTGGGTCTGAAAAAGGCTGTAATTAAAAACTGTTAATAAGTAACTTCCATTACCAAACACGCAAAGTCATTCAACAGGCCAATGGGGTTCTCACTTTATAGCCGGGGAAGTTGAGTTTCCCTTGCTTCGGCTGATTTCCCCAAATCTAATAGTCCATACCCACTGTCACTGAGACAAATCCAGGTGTGTTTGGCTCAGAGCTTAGGCTGGCCCCACTATTCATGTTTGGCCTTCATAAAGAAATCAGGTCCCAGTGCCTGCCCGGAAACTTTACTGGGAGCTGGGTATGGTTTTGCCCCCTAAAGCCAGAGCCCATCTGCTCTGTCACAGCTGTGCCCCATGGCCTGGCCCAGGCTCGGCCCAGAGTGTGTCCTTAGTACATATTTGAAAATGAGTGAATAAATAGGCAGTGGAGAGCCCGAGCAGGGCGAAGCAGGGGCAGGGTGCTTAACTATGAAAAAAATGGAATGAAGCTCTGTGAGTCTCAAATGCAGAGACACTTTAATATGCACGACCCTGAATGAGAAGCACTGATTCATCAACAGAAGTACAAAAAGAAAAAAATCTGGGCACTGCCACGGCAGAGATAATCAGTTAGCATGAAATAGGGAAGGAGGTGAAGCCAGGAGCAAGCAAGGGCTGTACAGACATGCAGGCAGGAGTAAATTTATGGGGAACCCGAGTTCATCACCTGAAAGAGAGCATGAAACGATTTCAGAAATGGGGAAGGCGACTGAACTCTGGGTATTTGCAGAGGATGAGGAGAAATGTCTCAAAGGCAGAGCGTGAACAAGGCTGCCCTGCACCCCGGGGAGAGAGGAGGAAAGTCGTTCCAGCCTCTGCTCTCCACAGCTTCAGCTTTCACAAGGAGGTCCAGCACCAAATCCTTGCAGCAATTATGCAGTGAAGCAGAGATCATTGCCCAAAACGCACACTTCCATACATCTACATCGCTCCCCGCCATGCTCGGGGTGCACAGGCTTTCTCTTGTCCTTACAAATAGCTCCGTGTCCAGTTGCTCTGAAACATCCAAGTGCCTGCTCTGAGCGGGAGTGCCTGGAGAACGTGCGCTGTTCCCTGACGCCTGCACCTCGTTTCCACTGTCCTGCTATCGACTGACTTTATTCCTTTGCCTATAAGCTCTGTTCTGGGATAACGTGCTCAGCATCCACAAGTTCACTTTCTGATTCATCACACTTTGTCTGGACCTCTCTGGCATCGCTTTCTACCTTACACTAGAGGGGTGCGTGTACACGTGTGTGCTGGGATGTGCCAATGCCCAGGGAGACCAGGAGCTCTTGGCAGAGCGTGTCGAGGGCATTTTGCTTGGGGCCTGGCACCGTTCTTGGTGGAGTGAGCGCGTTCCCTCTACCAGGAGCGCCAGCTCCGTCGCGCTGCCGCAGATCCTTTGGCGAGTGTGCAAGGAAGCTTCTTGGCATGAGGAGCCAGCCCACACCTGGGGAAAGCGGCCAGAACTCCAGATGTGCTCATTTCTTCCCTCGCTAGGATGAAGCACGGCGTGATGAGAATGGTTGTTTAGAAGCCTGGAACGAGGCCAGCCGATTTCCAGCCCTACCTGAATCCCTGGTTCTTTCAGATTCAATATTGCTTCTTAAAACAAACACTGAAGTGACTTCACATCCAGGAAAAGACAGATCTTGGCCATTTAATTATTGCCTAGAGATTAATGAATGAATAAAATATGCTCCAGCTAAATTGTGGACTTTTCTAATTTTGCCCTAGAAAGTAATATTCCATTTATCTAATGCAGAGGTGAGAATTTTGTCATAAAAATGGGATGGCTTTGTGAATGAAGAAGATGAAATGAGATCAAGGAGCTCTCCCATTCCAACCACACAGTGGCACCAGGGCAGGTGAGAGCAGGCACTCACCTTGCCTGGAGTTGACATCGAGGAGGAGGCTGAGCAGATGCTCTAGCACAAAAGCAAGAACTAGTTATGGGGCTTCATCAGTGCTACACCTTCAGTCAGAGCACTCATACGTCATCTCTTCACTTCTCATAATTACAGCAGGAATGGATATTAATGTCCAAATTTTACAAGATCAATATGCAAAGATCCATAGCATTTCTATACACTGCTAATGAGCAAACTGAGGAGAAATCAGAAAAAAAAATTCTATTTACAATAGCAACTAAAAGAATCAAATATTTAGGAATAAACTTAATGGAGGACATAAAGGACCTTTATTCACAAAACTGCAAAACATTACTAAAAGAAACCAAAGAAGACCTACACCATACACTTACTGTTTTTCTATGTTCATGTATGAATGATATACTTCAATAAAAAATTTTAATGGAAAAATATCTACAATGAGATCTCACTTCACACCTTAAAGAATGCCATTACTTAAAAAAGAAATCACAGAAAACTGCAAGTGCTGGAGAGGATGTGGAGAAACAGGAGCACTCCTTCGCTGTTGGAGGGAGCGGAAAATGGTGCAGCCTCTGTGGAAGACAGCTTGGCTGTTCCTCAGGAAGCTAAATATAGACCTGCCTTATGATCCAGCAATCCCACCACTGAGAATACATTCACAAGAATTGAAAGCAGGGATTCGAACAGAGGTTTGCACACTGCTGCTCACACTGGCATTATTCACAATTGCTAAAGGATGGAAAGACCCTAAGTGCCCGTCAACCGATGAATGGATAAACAAAATGGGGCACGCACGTGCAATGGAACACTGCGCGGCTGTAAGAAGAAACGAACTTGGAATGCGTGTGACAACTTGGATGAACCATGTTGGGTGAAATAAGCCGGACACAAAAGGACAACTGTTTTGTGGTCTCACTGATCTGAGTAAACTTATAAACTACTGAGTGTAGGTTAGTAGACCTACTGTGGGTTGAGAAGGAGGAGCTGATGCTGTACGTATGTAGAATATTTAACAGGGTGGATTGCAAATATGTGGAGGTGGGGAGTTGATGGTAACACCTTACAGTGAGTATAACTGACACTGCTGATTTGTGGATGTGATTGGGGCTAAAAGGGGTAGTCTAGGGAGGCTAATGTTAATTGAGAGGCAGCTAAAGGCTGATCTAGGGACTGTGTGACGTAGTGATTTCAGTGGTAGTTGAGGACTGTGGTTATTAACACAAATACAAGGATGTTTCTCTATTACAAGGTGCTAAGAATATGGTGATATATGGGAAAATACATGTAATTTACAGTCTATAGGCAACAGTAATATTGTAATATTTTTGCAGCAAAGGAAAAGATGTTACTATATCAATGTTAAAGGTCAAAAAGAGAATATGGGATTTCGCTTTATGAGATATGAATATGATCAAGCATATTCTGTATTTTATTCATTAAAACTGAGACTTTGATCATGTCATTTAACCAATCTGTGCTCACTTAGGCATCTTTCTTGACATTGGAGAAACAGCTGAGTTTGTTTTTAGGATTAAATAAGATGTAGATGCCAGGACAGGATTTTTTTAAAGAAATGCTTCCGTAATTTGTTAAGCTGCTTTTGTCTGTTATTTTATTTTTTTGAAATTGACATAAAGTTTTAAAATATATCCCTATTTTATTGCTAAGAGCATTGAAGCTGAAAGGGACTCGCCCAAGCTCACACACTTTGTAGAAGAGCCAGAATTTGAACTCAAGTCTTTAGACTACAAATCTGATGGAGTCTCACATTCCCAAAATAATGCAACTCCTCCAAAAAGATGCATGGCCTTTGTTGGGAAAAAAAGAAGGGAATGCAATGTCCAATTATCCATCATTCAAAAGCACTCACAGGGAGTTCCTCTGTGCAGTATTATTTGCACGTTTCTGGGAATTCAGAGATGAGTGAGTCCCAGGCCTTGGCCTCAAGACCACATCTAATGGGAAAACCAGGCGAATGCCAGCATCTCCCATCTCACCACTAAAAACCCTAGAAGATGAATAGAATCATATGTAATGGAAGCACCAAGGACAGAGAAATTCATACCCGACAGCCACACACAAGTTGTCACAGGTGATAAGACACTCTCAGGTGAGTCGTGAAGGAAAACTCAGGATTTGACACGCCAAGGGGCAGAGGCATGTCTCAGACGAGAGGCTTGACGAGAAGGAGTGAGAAGATCTGGGCCTTGGGTGCAGGGCCTGGTCCATGAGGTAGTCGGGACTTTCCCCTTCACACAGGAAACCTCCGGAGAGTTTAAAGAGGGACATGGGCCATTCATTTCAGGACCGTCACGAGGGGTCCAGAGAGCTGTATCCAGTGCCGTTCATTCAAGTGTCCCACACCTATCAGGTATCTGCAGTAAGCCCAGCAGTGAGCCTTAAATTAGATGCACACCGTGCTTCTGAGGATCTCACTTTCCAGGGAGAAGTGAGAGCAGCCATGGACCGCACAAGGAAAAGCATGGAACCTCAGCTGCGCACTGCAGGGGACCTGGAGGATAAGGAAGTCCCCTGAGCTGTGTGCCGAGGAGGAAAAGATAAAGGAGGAAAGAGTGCTGGAAAAAAAGGAGTCGTATGTACAAAGGCACTGTGTCTGAGAGTAAAGACTGTGTCTGGGAAGCACAGGCAGCTGAGCAAAGGAAGACCACAAAATTCTGACAGCAGGTGGAGGAGATGCAGTCAAGGTGTGGGCGCAGTTTCTACCAGGCAGCCAGATTGGGCATGACCAACCTCCTGCCACGCAGCTGGAGGACGTTCCTGATGCCAACGGGAGAAGCTAAGAGACAAGTTGTGCAACAGGTCCAAGCTGCTATGTTGGTCCAGGCCATAGATATCCCAATATGTCCCAAATAGAAATATTTGGGGTGTCAAATGAACAGACTCAGTGGAGTGTGTGCGTTCACATCCTCAAGACCAGCTTGGTGAGACAGGAGCCACGGGTGATGCCTGGGCTCTGCTGGGCCCCTCGGTGAGGCAGTGCCACACCCCAGGAGGGAGCTAGGCGGAGGGTGATGACTAAGGAGGGGATGGTAAACTGAGTTTGGGGCGAGTTGAGCTGAGATGTCCGAACAGAGCCAAGTTACAATATTGTAGGGTAGTCGACAGATGACCATATGAGTCTGGGAAGAATTCCAGGGCTTAGAAACAAAGATTCTTGAGTCTTCCCACCTATTGAGAATGGAGAAAAGGTGTCAGAGGCCAACAGCAAGAAAAGGGCATTTTTGTGTGAGTGGACAGAGCAGGACAAGAAAAGACTGATGGAGCCCACACCAAGGGGCCAGACTGAGCACTGAAGCAAGAAAGGTACGGTTAAAAGTAGGGACTTAACAAAGCCATAATGGTATTGGACAACCAGGCAACGACAACTCCATGAGCAGATGAAATGCTTGAAGGATTTCTGGAAGAAAGAAAGAAGATAAATCAGATTCCTGGAGAAAGTAAAGCAGAGGAAAGTAGAACCACCAAAATGAAAAGAAAGCCCTTTCCTTTTCTCCAAAGAAAGTGCCAGAGAAACCACAAGGTCAGAGACAATCAACAAAGAGAATGAGGAGCCGAGGGAGAAAGGGAGGAAGAGTGGGTGTGGTGCTTCAAGGAGCCGAAGAACTGGACTCTGAGCAGCTGGGCCAAGAGGTCCTTCCCTCCCCACTTCAGCCCATTGCTTCTACAAAGCTGTTGAGACATTTGCTTCCAGGAAACCATTTCCAAGTCAAGTAGATCACTGTCTGGAGAGGATTCCAGTGTATGGGATTTAAACTTACCTGCAAAGAGGTCCGGCTTTGCCCTTGCTTCTGGGGAGTGACCTCTAAGCCCTTGGAATGCTTTGCCCAATGGGGGAGTCTCTGTTTGCCTGGAGGTCTTGGGCCGGCCAGAAGTACCAACGTGATGATGTAGGTGGGGGCTCCGAGCTACAACAACAATATGATTTCAGGTGCTTCGGTCCCACAGCCTGAGCCCCCGAGGAGCTGGAAACCCAGATGAGGCTCACGGACGGTCAGCTGTTCCTACCTGATGGCGTTTCAGTGAAGATTCTGGGCTCTGGGGCTCAGCTGGGTTTCCTGGTTGGCAATATCCCATGCACACCGTCACACATCAGTACTTAGACGTGAGACCCTCTCCGTGGGCCAGGACAACGGCAGCTGTCTGTCTGGTACCCTGCTGCACGGGGCCCTGTGGGCGCCTTCCCTGGTGACTCTGATCTGCCGCGTTTCACTGTGATAGTCCACGGCTGTGAGCATGCCAGCTTTCAGTGAGTGCTGTCAGTCCTTCTGCCTACTAAGCTCAAGGGTGGCCTTAGGGAACCTTGGCCTGGCAATTGGTGTCAGACCCTCACTGGTGTCTCCAGCATGGCCGTTGGCTTACTCTTCGCACCCAGGGTAAAGACAAACTTGGGGTGGGAGCGAAGCAGAGCAAACGAAACTGGCATGGCTCCTGACCTCCCACAGCAGGGAGCAAACCAAGAAGAAGGCAGGCAGCAGACCCGAGCTCAGCTCAGGCTAAATCCAGGACAACGGGCCTCTGAGCCCAAGAACAGGCTTCTCCCAGAGTAGGCTCCAAGGACAGAGGAGGAGGACAACGTCCTCAGGTGCCCAGAGCCCCACCCGCACTCACTTCCTCTACAGCCAGCTACTTGCCGTGTGGGCCGTGGACAGTGGTGTGGCATCCCTGGGAGCCCGATGGGCCTGCAGCCTCTGGGCTCCACCTAGAGCTTCTGCATCAGCATCTGCATTTCCCCTGGCTAGTCCTGCACACACTACAGCTCAGGAAGCGCTGCAGCAATGGTGGGCATCCACAGACCCCCTCGCCAAAACCCCCAAGTCTGTCCTCTGTGTCAGGATCTGCAACTGCGGGCAGGTGAGCAGGTGAGCAAAACACCTGCAACTACCAGCTGTGTTAGGTCTAGATGTTTGGTGCCACGTGTGGACGTGGCAATGCAAATGGCATCTAGGGTGGCCCGTGTCAGCTGTGGGAAAACGACTTCAGGGGAGGCAACCAGCAGAGGGACCAGGAGGCAGCCAGCTACGGATGGGGGTTCAGCAGTGGGACCCCACCAGGCCCTTTTCCACCCCCACTTCTCCTGCCTACCCGCACATGACCACAGGACCTGTGACCCTCAGGCACACTTTCCTCCCATCTAAGGAGCAGCAGGCAGCTGGAAGGACCCCGTTAGTAGCCCATTAGAACCCCATGAGAAGGGGGCAAGATTGGGGGAAGTGAGGGAACCTGAAGCCTTGCTTTGGAGCCTGCACCCTGCTGGTCATCGCCTCTGGCCCAGGTCGTGTTTCATGGAGCAGCTTTCTTGCCGAGGGTCTCAGAGCCTCAGACCTTGCCTGTGCCCGTTGACCATCCTGTTCCCATGGAGCCCTAAGCTTCTCTCCCGTCCATACTCCCCCAAGGCTCAGGAAGTCCCCTGCAGCTTCTCCTTCTTTCCTTTCACCAAGCAATAGAGCCACAGGACCTTTGCTTAATGTTTTACTAGTGAATCCTGCAGGGAACCAGAGGTTGGCAGTGAAGGTTCTGGAAACTTCCAGCACCCCACATCGAGTCCCTTCTCTACAGCTCCTGCTGTCTTCCCTGAGGGCATTCCTCTAAGAAGTCCTAGCCATTTTCCTGCTCTCTTCTCCTGACTTTCAGGGGGTAGATCATCAACCAGCTTCTCTCCTAGGCCCTTCTCCGAAGCCTCGCCATCCACTTAATTTTACGTATTTGCACCGACTGATGGTGATGGTCCTTCTTGACTTCTTCAGTATTTCTATGCTCTTACTTGGCAAAATTCAGCATCGCTGACCCTGTGTCATTCCTCAACACACTGTTCTAAAAGTCCCGTCTGCACATGAAGGCCAGGTTGAGGACGTCTGCCCCGGGGAGGGGCCCAGCTGGACCACAGGTTTGCACCTCCTCTTCCCCCCTCACTGCTCAGGGGCCTTCTGCCCACCCCTCAGACATTGGCTGGGATTTTTTTCCCAGATGGGCTGTGGGCAGGCGGTGCAGGTGAACTGGGCCCTCAGCCCTGGCCAAAGACCCTGCTTCTGGTCCAAACAGGTGCCCCCCACTGCCTCTCGCATCCCACACCTTTTTTCTACTCAGCACGCAGGTACCACCCCTGCAACCGTCTTCCCTGATCTCCTTTCTTTCTGCTCCACCCTTTGCCTTCCTGGAAGGGCCACCTCATGTCCGCTTCCTCCAGGAAGCCTTCTCGGAGCTCCTGCTGCACTGACAACACGATGATACCTTGCATTTACTTTTTCTTCTCGCCCGGATTATGATCCCAGAGAGATAAGCCCTGGGTCTCAAACAAACGAGTACAGAACTTGTTTGGGACTGAAGACAAGCAGCCCTGGGATCAGGCCTGGACCCTTCCTGGAGTGCTGCTTGGAGTCAACGCTGCCTCTTCCCCAGCTCTGCAGGAACGTAAAGGCCTGTGGAGAGGGCCAGGCCCCAGAGAAGGCCGGCTGCAGAGGTTCACCCCCCTGGGGCAGGTAGCCTTGTGCAGGGGCTAGGGTCACTCAGCCAGGGTCTTTTGAACCCCGTGAGCTCAGAAAAGTTTGAGGCCTTCCTGAAGTTCCAGTCCCAGCTCTGCTGAAGTCAAGATAACTGCATCGCCCTCCTCGTGGGCTGAGTGGAGAATTAAGTGGGTCATGTCTGCAAAGGGATGGGCTGGGCTGCAGCTCATATGCCTGCCCCGGGGGGTGAACCTGGCTCCCTTCCCACCTCCCTGCCCAAACACAGGCGCCCATGGTTCTGGCTCTGCTAGTCCCCTAGGCATGCTCTCTTGTTGCCCCATGGTTTCTCGTGGTCACTTTGCCTCCAGCCTGTGAGCATCATGGAGGCAGTGGTTGTGTGTTCTTAGTTAGGATCCAGTGCCTAAGAAGATGCTCAGTACACGCTGCCTAAGGGAAAGAGTGTTCTAAAGAGAGGGAGGAAGGAAGGGAGGGAGGGAGGGAGGAAGGTGAGGGGGACCCTAGCAATCATTGAAAACTCACGTGTATCTGGGCACGCTCACACTTCCTGGCGGAAGAGAAGGCCCTTCCCTCCCTCTGACGTGTTATTAGCTCAGATTCTTAGAATATGGACTTGGCGTCCTTTGTCTGAAGCCATGGATGTTTCCACAGCTACCTGCCTAATACAAATGGAATGACCATCCCAGAGGGGCTTGGCCAGCTCATCCGAATGGCCGGGAGCATTTTGGGTGCTCAGCTCCCTTCTGCTTTGGTTACTTTCATCACTCTCCAAAGCCTTCCAAAAATGCAATGAGGAGAAACTCTTTATAAAGATCTAAAATATAAAACCATGCATCACTCTGGTCTGTGTTGAAAGTCAGTAAATTTTCATGGGACTTTTCCATTTCTCTGCCACAAGTGGATTGAGCAATTTGTACTCATTGGTAAGGTTTCATGAATTACAAGAGAGGACAAAACACACAAGTAAAGAAAACAAAACAAAAGATACAGACTTGTCTCTGGAATCCAGAAAGCAGGAGCTGGGAAGGACTTGGAAGTCCTTGGTGTACTTGGAGAATGTCATGAAACTGTATGTTGAGCTGGAAAAAACCAATCAGCAGCCTTTATGAAAGCAGACACCTTCTCATCCAAGATTCTAATACAGAGAGGCCCTCCTGGCCACCACAGCCTTAGGGCAACTGTGTGGGGAAAAACGGGGCATCGAGGGAATTCTGTCCATTCACTTTTTTCCCTCCTATTTGGGGGCACATGGCACGGCCTAGTTTGAAGAGCTAGAACCCCTCCAGGCTAGACAGCAAGTGCGTCCTTGGAGCCTGGGTTGAGCTTTGCTGCCGGGGCCCAAAGACTTCGTTTTGCAGATAAAGAGACTGCAGCCCTGGAGAAGGCAGGAGCCTCTGTCAAATGTCAACGGCAGCTTTGTGAAAGAGCCCCTTTCTCCTACTCCCAGTTAAAAGCACCTCGTTTCATTCTTATTAAACCCTGGAGTGTCACCTCAAGCTGCAAACTGCGATGAAGAATTCCCAGGAGAAGCTGATGGGCAGAAGTAGAGATGGGAATTCTTCCTTCTGACTGCCAACATTCTCGGTCCTCCCTTTAAGGCTGATCGGATGAGACATCGCTCATGGCTGAAGGCACTTTCCTTTGTTGATTGTAGATGCAATCAGCCATAGATGCAATCAACTTACTGGTGATTTAAATCCATGAAATATCCTCACACTGGAATGACTGGAAGCTATGATCATGCAAGCTGACACGTGAACTTAACCATCAGCCCAAGGAAGGCCAAGGATGGCTGGCAAGCATGAGAAACAAGGGGAGAGGCACGGGAGGGACCCTCAGAGCCTCCAGCAGGGACCATCCCTGCTGGCACCTTGGTTTCGGGCTGCTGATATCCTGAGCTGTGGTCTATGTCACTCTGTTTGTGGTCATTTTCACGGTATCCCTGGGAAACTAGGACAAGCCCCCTCTACGTTTAAGGCTGTCTTCCTGATGCTGGGAGGTGGCTGGGGTGAATCCGTCTCCAGCTGCTCATGACGTCACTCGTCAAGCTGCTCGTCCGCCACAGGTGTCCCGGGCGCCCTCCGGCCAGCTGGCCCAGCTCAGCAGAGGGAGTGGACTTGCTGAGTCCCAGGGAGACACACTCACTGGTCTCCTAGCTATCAAAAAAGACTGCGTGTGGTTAACCCCCACAGGTGGTATTGGAAGGTAAATTTTCTTGCATCCTCTCCAATAATTGATACTGGTGCAGTTATTCATTTCGATGTGTGGATGTGAACCTCGCTGAGGCTTGTATTCGATGTCCTTGATTAGGAGGGAGGATGAGATTGTTTACACACACCCCTCCTTGGGAAGGGCTGCGCTCGGCTCCTCTGCATTTGCAACGAGCCTCGAGTCTTCCCGCGTGGTGTGCGCTGCCTGTTCTGGAAACTCCGCACGGAGGGCCTCGGGCAGGCGCGGCGAGGGAACCGGGACCCCAGAAGCCCTGGCCCCAGCAGCTCTGTCACTCGGCTCCCGACTGGAGCCGACACACACGCCTTCAAGAACGGGGATCTAGGGGAACCCTACAGGTTTGTTACAGAGCCTGAGGGGAGCCTGATGCCCAAACTGGAAAAGGCCAGTACAAAAGAAATTCACTTGCTCACCAATTTTTAAAAAAATTTATATATTTTATTATTTCTTCAGTAAATAAAGAAAATTTCCCGAAGAGTTAGCAAATTAAATTGTAGGAAACTTGACATTGAACATATCCACCATCTTTTTGGATGTATTTGGGTTTAATCATTCAATATAATACAGGGATTAATACCTATAGAATAAATGGAAAAACAAACAGATTGTGGACTTTTTAACTTAAAACTTGAGACTTTCTATTCCATTGCATTTAACAATATGTTTATATGTTAGATATAGTTTTCCTAATTCAAAGTGCACAGGAAAATATCACATGTGGCTCACATGTGATAGATGTGGTGTCTACGTAAGCACATGTGTGTGTAAAGTCACACTGTGAAAACGATGTCTGCAAACCCTGATGAGTGCATGCATGCTCCGCTTGCTGGGCCGTCTGCTCGGCAGCGCAGCTACCTCTGCCTCGTTTTCTCAGGAGCTCTGCAGCATTCCAGATGGATGCACTATTATCCGTTCAACCCGTTTCTTTTCGGTCACTTCAAATTGTTTCAAATAAATAAGTGCTGTGAAGAAAATATAAATAAAGGGTGGCAGTGTCAACATGGGCACGTCCTTTCCAGGTGCCAGTGGCTGCTCCTGACTCACAGTGGCAGAGACAAGACAGATGCACAATTAACCGTGATACAAGGGAGAACATGGCGGGTCCCTTAGGAGGGATGTGATAAGTACACAGATACACACAGGAGAAAAATTCACGTCATCTCACAGATGGTAATAAGTGCACAAGCCCCTCCCCCCAGCCTGCCTGTCTCAGTGTGACTTTGCAGCTCCCCCGTTGAGGGGGCATCAACGCCCCCACCCTCTGGGCTGGCATGGACTTACGTGGAACAACAGGGTGGGGCCAAAGAGGCCGGTGGGTTCTGTGCCAGCCTTCCGAGCTTCCCGCTCTTGAGCCAGCTTGCCCCTCGCGAGCACACGTGGCTGGCTGCCTGGGGGCTGAGAGGATGCCTGGAGGAGAGTGTGGACACATGGACAAGGTCAGCAGGTGCCAGGAGGCCACGGCTCACGGCGGTGCATGAACCCCTGCGGCCGAAATGGCTAAAATGAGCTGTGCTGGAAGCCCAGCCCCCAGCTGGACCACGGAGCTGGGGGCGTCAGTGGACAGTTGCCAGGTCTGGGGCTGGTGGGCCACAGGGACACCACCCGAAACACTGGGGGGAGGGAAGGTGACAGGAGGAGTACACAGCCTGGCAGCATTTACCTCGGGGTGAGTGGGCAGGATCTCCCGTGCACCAAGTCGGGCACTCTGAGCCCCACGGGGGCCCTGTCCAAGCCGCTGCTGAATCAACAGACTGTGCATGGGCTCGGCCCAAACCTGCTGGGGCACCCCGGGCCACGCTGTGCTTCAGCCCTGCCCCCTCCAGTCTTCTGCCCTCCAGTGTCAGCAAGGCCCAGGGCACGGGGGCACGTCTGGTGCCTGGTATGGGATAGGGAGCAGGGCGTCGATGCCCTGTGCATCGACTTGGCCCATGGGAGGGCTTCTTGTGGGCTCTTCTCCCGCTCGCTTCCCAGAGGGCAATTACACAGCTCCACATTTCTGCCCTGTGCAGAGAGCATCTTGTGGAGGTTGGATTTACCCCTCACCCCTTTCTGCGTCTTTGCCATGGGCTTTTCCGTTTGGGTCCAGCCACAAGCCTTGCTCTGGCCAATGCCACGTCAGCAGGGTGGCAGCCAGCCATTCTCAACCCTGCATGGTCCTCTTGAATTCTCATGCTCCCTCCTTTGCCCAGAGCAGGAT
Source organism: Tolypeutes matacus (assembly GCA_026826555.1). Lineage (NCBI taxonomy): Eukaryota > Metazoa > Chordata > Mammalia > Cingulata > Chlamyphoridae > Tolypeutes > Tolypeutes matacus. Next base: position 3,127,944 of record JAKSZT010000088.1, on the reverse strand, counting down.
GCACCCCTGCCAGCCACGAGGGCTGCGAGGCAGTGATCAGGGGCTACCTGTGGCGAGGGCCACACCCGCTCAGACCTCCTGCCTGACGCAGAAGCAGCCACTGGCCCAGCCAACCTCCTGGCCCACCAAAGACAGGTGAATAGCAAATTCCTCCTGCCGCCTCATGCTGGCCCGCGTGGCTCCCTCGCCTTCCCGCCCCACTCCCTGAGTCCTCACGCCTGCCCTCCCGGGTTGTGTTCCAGCCTCGTGCTCGAGCTCTGGTTTCTGGGAGCCCAGGCCCAAACGTAGGACTGGGGAGCCTCGAGAAAGCAGCGCCGCAGGGTGGCGAGCGGGAGCTGGGTTGCTCTCTGCTCCACGCTGGAGGCAGGAGGGGCCCATAGCCACGGGCATCACACATCCTAAGGGTTTTCTCCCTCTGCAACCCCTACAATTACCCTAACTTGTTCCCAAAGGCCACAGCCATGGGGCTGGCTTATATATTGGAAGCCTGGAACAAAGTAAATATGTCCCCAGAAGCCACCTGCCAACCCAAAGCGCACGGAGCAAGTAGAGGGTGGCTGGGGCAGCTTTGGACAATTTCAACCTTCTGACCCAGTGTGTTAGCCAGACCTGGCAATCTCTGCACCATGCAAGCTGGTTCCTCCAGGGCCAGGACCAGCAGCCACAGGGCAGACTGGGCTGAAAATCTAGCAGAGGGTCTGACTGCAAGAGTGGCAGGGCAGTGAAGGACTCAGGACACAGCTCACAGGCCTCCTGGGGCAGAGTAAGGGCCCTACAGGAAAGGCGTGGGCCTGCCGGGCATGGGGATGCTCCAGTGGCTGAGCTTGAGAATCTAAAACCCCGAGAACTCCCTGAGGCCTGGGGCTTCGCACAGGAAGTACCTCCCCTTGCCTCTGCTGGCCTGGAGAGGGTGCACTGACCTCACCTGCGGTAAATGCCCACCAGGTAACACCTGTGTCCCTTCAGAATGGCTTCTGCAAACCCCTCCTGGCCTCCAGGCCAACAGCAAGCTAAAGTCTCAGGACAGCCAAGGACAGGAAGTTTAATCTCTGCCCTGGAGGAGCTAGCCTGCAGGGAGAAGGAATTGCAGGGTTGGAGACCAGGATATGATTTCGGCAGGAAATATCGAGTGTGCTGGGCCAGGGGAGGCACAGGTAAGACTGGATGGGGAAGGGGCGATGGACCTGGGCGCGCTCACCCACGGCTCAGAATTCAGTGGAGGCAGCTCCTGAAGCTTGGAAAAGTGATGGACATGGGCAAACGGGTGGGAAGGCCACGGTTTCCTTTTCAAGGGAGGGGGCAGGCCCGGAGGCTGGGGGAGGTGTGGATGGTAGGATGGATTTCACCTGCGAGACCCGAGAACCTGCCCCCAGGCAGCACCTGCCTCTCTAAGAAGTCTGGTGGGGCCCGCCCTGGAAGGCACTTCCACCAAGGCGTGGATGAGAGCAGAGGGGGCCGGGACGCAAGCCGGGGTAGGACGCCCTGAGCCCTTGGAGGCAAGGGCACCTGGCCACGGCTGTGACACAGGCGCCCGCGGTGCTGGCAGGTGGAAGGCGCAGCTTCCAGCCAGGGTACAGCTCCACATCTGCAGTGACGAAAACCAACAGTCACGAGGTGCAAGCTGAAGGCTGATGCTAGCCCTGCAGCCGCCCCGATTCACAGCGCTCAGCTCAGAGCCAGCTCCCGTTGCTGAGCTTTCTGGAAGCGCATGGTTGAGAATGGCTTGTAGTTAGAAGGAGCAGAAGGAACAAGCCCCGGGGTGGCAAGGCGGCCTGGTGCTCCTGAGGGGTTCATGGGACCTGGCATGGCTGATCGCGGACAGTAGCCGATATCCATCTAGTGGTGCAAGTGGGCACTTCACAGCGTGGGCGCCAAATTGTGACGATGACCCTGTGAGGTGGAAGCTCTCCTGATGCCATTTGGCAGATGGTGGTGGCTCTGAGAGGTGAGAGTGAGTCGCCCAAGGTGACCAGCGAAGGTGGAGCCAGAATGTAAGTCCAAGAAGTGGGCTCTGGTATCGGGATCCCTTCCCCCCATGGACTGAAACAAGGTGGCACACACAGGTGGCGCTGGGAAAGGTGGACCAGATGACCAGATGCATGGCGGGCCCTACAGGAGCTTTGAGGAGGGAGTTGTGCAAGGAAAAGTATGTCTTGGGTTTGGAAGGGAGGAGAAAAGTCGAGGCGCTGGTGCTGGCGCAGAGCTGAGTTTGACGAGCTGGTGACGCAGCCAGGCCGCCTGTGGGCCTGGGGGAGGGCGGTGGCTGAGCCTTGCCGGACGGGGGCTAAGACCACGTCTGCAGCCACTCCTGCCTCCCAGCTCCCGGGGAAGCAGAGGGGCGCTCCCAGAGTCTCGTTGACATTTGCGAATCTCTGGGCCCTTTAAAGTTCTCCTAGAATTTTCAGTGCTCTCCAGTGGTTTAAAGAACTCCGGGGTCATGAGCTTTACAGAATTTCTGAGGAAAAAGGAGGGCATTTGCAAATGAGGCCATTACCCCCTTGCCAGAGAGAAGAATGAGGAACAAAGAGGTTAATTAATATTTTCTGAGGTCTCACAGAGTCAACTGCATCACTGGATAAGAAGATTTAACTCTGATGATTTTATAAACGGCATGCTCCAGGTCCACCTGCCGTTCCCCAAGCTGCCCCGACATGCCCACTGCATCCACGGCCAGTCCTGCGTCCATTCCTTCCACCAATCTCCATGCAGGAAGCTCTTGGAATGTCCTCAGCATCAATGAAACTCACACATTAAGGCCGTTTCATTTGATCCTGAAAATGTCCTCCTGTGGCAGGGACTTTTACTCTGCATCCTGCAAGCAGCTGGCACAGAATGGCTGGCAGGGAAGGAGCTCTTTCGAGGAACAGGTGTCCGTGAGCTCAGCTACGCCCTACGGCAATCAGCTATTATCTCCACTGACTATCTCCTCCTGAGGCTTTGCCCAAGTGTATGAAGCTGAGATGTGCTGGACCCCGGCACAGAGGCCCTGCCTCTTGCTCCCCTGGATGCTGGATCCCCAATGATGCTGGAACTCAGAGGGCACAGCCTCAGGGCCCTCCTTGGCACACAGGAGGCCAAAAGCATGTACATTCTCCAAGCAAAGACCAGAGGGCAGAAGATGGTGTGAGCTGCAGAAAAGCAGGACAAGAGCTGGCAGCCAGGGTTGCTGGCCTAGAGGAGGAGGCCAGGTGCTCACCAGCTCTGTGACCCTGGGTGCAGGCTTGGCGCTCCGCAGACCTCTGCTTCCTCCCCTGCAGGGCAGAGGCCCATACACCTGCCCTGACGCCACGAGGGACTGTGCAGGGAACCCAGGGATTGCATCCCAGGAAGCGGTATTTTGGAGCAGACATTCGTGGGATGATGATGGTGAGACACTGGTTCATTCTTTCAAGGCACTTTAAGGCGTGTCTGAGCCCGACTATGGGTGATGCTGTGTGGACGCAGCTGGCCTGGCCCCTGCCCCAGGGAACTTTGGTGGGAAGGTGGGTGGCACCGACGATCCCTGCCCAAGGAGCCCCTCAGCTCGCCTCCTGCCGGGAGCATTTCCGAGAGTCATTTGTTCACTTTCCAGCACCGCGTGAGACCCAGATGCCTTTGTCTGGCACTGTGCGTAGGGTACAGTGCGGGCACAGGCACACGTGGCCTCCATCCCACAGAGCGTGTGGTCTGGTCGGTGACGAGGCTGTGCATCCAATAATCACACAAATAAATGCACACCTACAGACCCAGGGCGCAACCAAAGGTCAGCCACGCTGAGGAAGGCGTGCTCTGCAGCCAAATACCCAGGTAGAAAGGGTTTGTCAATTTCCTGCCAGATAAAACATTCGATAAAGCATCCCAAGAGGCAGAAGATACCTGAGCAGATTTGATTCTCTGTCTTTGGGAGGAGAAGCCTCCAGATAGTCCTACTGATTGTACGTAGAGCCTGGCAAGGCGTGATGAACCGGCAGTGGAGTGAGGCAGGATGCCCAATGTCCAGGGGTAGCGGGACATTGAGAAGGGGAGAAGAGAGAAGGGGGGGCTGCACATAAGCCCGGTCACTGCTGGGTGGGCTCTCGGGTGCGCAGAAGCAGAAGCAGGTGCCGCTGTTCAACCTGGCCCTTGCTATGGTGGAAGGCGGACTCTGCGTGGAATGGCCCAGAAACTGTCCTTGGGGAGGGCTGCTGCCCAGCACTGCATGGCTGGGAGGGAGCAAGTAAGAAACGAGGAGAGGCTTGGGGGTCTGAACCAGAGATGGTGGAGGAGGGGTGTGGAGGATGGTGGAGAGGTCGCGAAAGTTGGGGAGACGCTTTGTGGAACAGGACCTACTGGGGCTCTTGAAGGAGGCACACGTGCCCTCCCAGAACCCCTGGCAACTCCCCTCCTGCTCAGGCCCCGTTTCCTGTCTGTGCCCCTTGGAAGCTTCGGGTTCAGTGAGGCCCCTGGGAGGTGGGGTGGAGGAGGTTCTCCGAGCCCCAGGACGGTGTCCTCATTCCCACTCGGTCTCCCTCCACTGGAACGAGGCCCTGTACGCCGGCTATGTGGGGCAGCTCCCTCGATCTCCTTCAAAGTCTTCCGGACGGTGTCGGCTGTCTGAGAAAGAGTGAATCACTGGGAGGGGGGGTTGAGGGCTGGTCCCCGACCTGTAACTCAGGGTGTGACGCGGATCAGATGCTCAGCAAACGCCACTTCAATGAGCAAGTGGAAATTCCGCGGTGAGACCCTTGTGCCTCAACAGCCCCACCTGGCAGAGCCCGAGGCCCAGCCCAAGGCCCCTTGTGACCGCAGGGTTCACTGAATAATGGCTGTGATGGGTTGAGGCTTTATGCTCTTAGAGTCCGTCCATTCCTGTGGGTGGGGCCTTTGGGTTAGGTTACCTCAGCAGGACATGGCCCGGGGTGGGTCTTAACCCTTCCTGGAGCCCTTTATCAGAGAAGGAAATTCAGGGGAAGAGAGAGAGAGAGAAAGCCACGGAAGCAGGGCGCTGAAGCAGGGAGACCCTGAGGAGAAGGGGGAGCCCAGCATACACCGCCATGTGCCTTGACACGTGACAGAGGAGCCCAGGATCGCCGGCGGCTGGTCTTCAGGAAGAAAACGTAGCCTGATGATGCCTTGATTTGGACATTTTTCTCAGCCTCGGAACTGTCAGCTCGGAAGCCAATGGCATGCTGTTGTAAAAGCCACCCCATTCTGGGCTCGCTGCTCTCGGCAGCCCAGCAACTGAAACACTGGCCCCCAGAGAAAATCCCTGGAACCTGCAAAAGCGGCCCCCCGTGGCGAAAGGGATTTTGTAGATATGATAAATTAAGACTCTTGAGACGGGGGTGGGGCACCTCGGTTGTCCAGGTGGTCCTACGTGCGACTGCAAGAGCCTCCTAAAGGCAGAGGGGACTTAGCAGCAGCGGAAGGCCAGAGAACTGAGGCAAGAAGCCACGTGCAGGCTGTGAAGATGGGGCAGGGGCCACGGGCCAAGGGGCGCTGCTCCAGAAGCTGGAGGAGGCAGGAAAGGATCGTCCCCTGGAGGCCCTGGGGGGAGCACTGCCCTGCTGAATTTGGAATTTGACCTTCAGAAATATGAGTGAATAAACTTGCGTTGTTTTTAGCAGCCAAGTTGGTGGCAATTTGCCACAATTGCCATAGGAATCTAACCGTCCACACACAACACTCCCTGCAGGATTCGATATTTGGTGGCTCACGCCATCCCCAAGTTCATCCTCCTACGCCTGTAGATGTGTCCTCAGCACCCCAAGGGGGAGAACACCAAGACAGGGCTGTTTTCTCCCCACTCAGCAGCTGCGACTGAGGCCAAGCCAGGGCAGAGGGAGGGGCTGCCCCAGGTGCAGGGCCTCGGCCAGCCACGTGCCAGCCACGGCAGTCCCCTGCCCTGACCCTTCAGCGGCCCTCAGCCCTCAGCACACTTGACCTGACCTGGGCCTGGGCCAGGGGTGGGGGGGTCTCCAGGCCCGTCCCCAGCAGCTCTCGCTGCACTTGCCCTGCTGCTCCCTCGGCGGCAGGGACAGCGGGCTCGGGCGCCATCCGTTTCCTTGGGCGAGACTCAGGCAGGGCTGCTGCCTGCCCTGCACTTTGGTGCTTGGCCTGCCAGTTTCTCGGCATCATCCTCGCTCTGCAGCTGAGGTCACCTGCTCCCACTGCCAGCACCCAAGCCCTCTGAAAATGCTTCTCTCCTTTCAGAACCACCTGCCTCTGTGGGTCTCGGGACCCTGCAGGGAAGTGACCGCTGGCGAGTGCCCTGTGAGGGTCAGCTCCCTCTGCCGAGCCCGGCCATGGACGTGCAGGCACTTGGGTCCAGTGCCCTGGAGCCACAAGCAGGCTCTTACGTTTCCCTGTCCCACCTCTTTCCATGATTTCTCTTAAGCGTCAACTCCTTATCACAGTGTTCAGCCACTGTCCAAACGCACATCTTCTTTGTTTCTTTTCCATCTTCCCCTGGGGGACTCCCCTCCCCCAGGGTTTGGGGTCCAGCAACCCAGGCAATGACCGTGTCAGAGGACCCCTTCTGCCAAACGTGCTTCTGCAGCTGAAAGCAGCTTGCCCTCCCCAGCACCACCAGTGCCGGAAACAGGCAGAACCGGGGGCTCTGCCCATCAAGAAGTCAAGTTTCACCAGCAGGAGCCAAGGCTTGCTGCTCACCCCTACCTAGACAGAGCTCCAGCCAACGTGCTGAAGGGCTTTCAACAGTCCCCGGGTCACCCTCGTCCCATCACGGCCGGTGGGGAACATGGTTGGGACCCTGACTTTGGTACCTCCTCAGAATGCAAAGGCTTCCTCTCCTGATTGGTGAGCCCTGCGCTCTCGTCTCTGACAAAAGGCTCCCACGGGCTGGAGGCTGACATCAGTGGGCCCAGGGTCCTCTGCTGGATGCGTCAGTGCCGCCTGTTCTACACGGCCCTGCCGGCAGCTCCACCCTCGGACCAGCCTTGCCCAGCCAGGGCAGCTCTCCGGCTGCACGTCCAGGGACTGGGGTAGCCAGTTTCCCATGACCCTTCCTGAAGCCCACCTCCCATGGGACGCACTCCCTTCAGTGGCCCTCCTAAGGCCGGCGGCCCACCTGCCCCCGAGGCCAGCTGCACACTCCCCTGGCGGCACAGGCCGCTGCCCCGTCCACGCACCACTCACTGCCGGGGGCCCCCAGCCCTGAGTTCCCTGTGGCGTGAGCAGGCATGACCCTGAGCCTAAAGCAGGGAGGGGCCTTGTCCTGAGAACTCAAGTCAGGCCGACGCTGGCTCCTGGCGCCCTCCTCCCGTCCTGGCTCGGGATGCAGCAGGGATGACCAGGACGGGGCTGCATCCCGACCACCCGGACCGACGTGGGCTTGTGGGGGGGGCATAACTAATGGGGCAGGAGGGCAGGTTATGGGGCAAAAGCCCTGGATTACCCCGAATCTTTCCTTTATCCCTCCCCGAAGGCCTCTCTTGTTTTATTTTATTTTTCCTTCCCAAGCCCTTCACTCCTCGAGGCTTTCACTTGCTGACTGCCTCCCTCTCCCGGTTTGAACATCTGTCAGCCCCAGAGATCAAGAACCTCCTCTCCAGCACCCTTGACAGGCAGGGCCTCCTGTGAGGCCTCAAGGCACCTGACCTGACAGATGTGTGACTCTCCTGCTGGCTCTGCCTCCCTGTGCCATCGCCGCCAAACGCCGCGAGCCCCTTCCAGAGGGAAGCGAGGCAGAGCTCGTCTGGGCCGCAGCGGTGGCCTCACTCCCGTCAGCTGATTCGCAGCCTCAGAGACCCTGTTCACAGCTTAGAGACCTGCTGCCATGGCCGGGTGTTTTTCTCCTTAGATCTAGTTGGATAAGAAAATAGACTTCAGGTGCGTGCTTGCATTTCTTGGCGTTGACAGCACCCTATTTTCTACTCACAGGAGGCACAAGCTTGAAAGCCCACGACCGTTGCGATGTCCGCGTCGTCATCTGATGGCTGATACGAGGTTTGATTTTCGGTTCCCGACTGTGCTCATGTGCCCACCTGGAGTGCACTCCACGCCCCCGGGGCTGGGAGGCCATTACAGGTAGGTCTCTGCCCAGCGCTAGCTGGGGGAGCCCACACGACCTGCCCTGGAGTCGGAACGTCCGATTCCCTCCTGCAGTCCCCCACTGCTCCTGGAAGCTGCCAGCGATCTGTCCAGTGTTAAAAAACACAACAGATGGTGCAGAAAATAGGAAGCCACTTCCAAAACTACATAAACTCCAATTCTGGGAGGCAAACGAAGCCTGATTAATCATCTGGAACAGGAGCTTCAAGCTCCAGCTCAGTGAAAATTTGATTATTTCGGTACATGTTTGAATATTTTCTGGAATAGCAAGAAAATGCTCATTTGGGGGTTGACAGAGTCTGGCTGAGCCAAACGAGAAGCGATTACCCTTTGCTGGTGCCTGAAGTTGTCGTTCTGGGCTCGTTGCTTCCTCTTTCCTGCTGACCCCTCTAACGCCGTGGCGGAGCTCAGCCTCGCCACTCCGTGCAGAGACATTTCTGTATTTGCATCCAGTAGAGTGTCCTCGCTAATGCTGGCTCGTACACCTTGGCTTTTGGGGGGGAAAGTCACTACTGTGTTAACAAGTGTTCTGGGGGTGAATTGTGTCCCCTAAAAAGAAATGTTGATGCCCTGCACCCCAGTGCCTGTGGCTGGGACCTTATCTGGAGACAGTGTCTTTGCAGAGGGAACCAAGTAATTTAAGAACTCATGCTTCAGCAGGGTGTGACCTTCACTCAATATCTCATGTCCTTGGAAGGGGGGAAGACGCACAGATGGATGTGGGGGAGGACGGCCAGGAGGCAAGGGAGGCAGGGATTGAGAACCAAGGAATCCGGGGATGGCCAGGAGCATGGAGCTGGCCGAGCTGGGCAGGGGCCTCCCTGCAGTGTCACAGGGAGCTGGCCCTGCTGGCCCCTGAGTTTCGGGTTCCAGCAGAACTGGACGTCAATCCTTTTCTGCATTTGTAGCCCCTGGGTGGTGGGGCTTGGTTAGGGCACCTCAGGAAACAAAGGCAAGAGGGGGCGTGCTGGGCCTGTAAGTGAGCAGCGGGTCTGCCGGCTCAGAGGAGGAGGAGGGCCTGCCAGTCCAGGCACCAGCACACAGGGCAGAGTGGGACAGGAAGAAGCCCTGGAAACTTGGCCGCTGCCCCCTGCCTCCAGCCTCATCTCAGTCCAGCCTGGAGCCTGCAGGGGAGATGTCGGGTTTGAGCAATAGCAAACCAAAACAGGAAGCCCGGTTAAATGTGAACTTCAGATTAACAATGATTTTTTCAAGTATAAGTATGTCCCATACTTATGTCCCATTACCCAATCCAACCCCAAGATGAGACTGCCTGTGCTGGTAACAGAGCTGGCTGGCACCAGAGGGATTGTTTTCACAGGCTTCCTCCTCTAAATTCCAAAAATATTTTTTGTGATAACCAAGTAATAATTCTGATCCATTTTTTAGTTCTAAAAAAATTTAACAATTTAAAAAGAATGAATTTCAATTTTAAAGATATTGCAACTCAATGAAATATTTAAGGTGTGAAATAAATTGTGAACAAATCAAACAAAAATATTACCCCCCACAGTTTGCTCTCTAGTTCACTGTTTAAATTTTTAAATGCAAATAAAAACTCCAAGAATTGAAGCAACGCATGTTCTGTGTCTTCCTCTCTATTATCGCAGTGCTAGTGTTGCTTATTTCAAATCTATTTAAACATAAGTTCAGGGGGAGACGCAACTGTGGTCTAAAAGAGCTCCAACAGTTCTAAACTGGTTTGAACTTTCTCTCAAAAGAAAGGCGTATAGGTGACTCTACCTGTGCCAGGGGTCAGCCATACCACCAGGATGCTCAAAAAATCAAATTCCCTGTAGAATGTAAAGCAGATTAGAGGTTGAAAATAAAAATGAGCAAATCTGAAGTTGGTGTATTTGTGCACATATAAATATATACACCTATTCCCTCTATATGTGTATGTACATGTATGTATATATGCATGCGTATTCTACACCTGTATCCATAGCTGAATCACATTTCTCAGCTGTAAACAGTAAATAGAGTACTTATTTAGATCCTAGACCAACAAGAGATTTTTTCAGAGTTGGGATATTTTATCGCTGGTATTTTCCAGAATTGCCAGCCAAAGGAGTCAGTAAAAAGCACACTGATGGCCTTCACTTTCATTCTTGGTTCTAAATTCTCTAGACAATGTGCAGCTTCATTGTCTTCACTGGGTGGGGGGACGGCTCGGGCCCTTGGCCCTCAGGAGATCACTCCTTCCTAATGTGCCTGGGGCATGTTTCAGGCTGGGGACGGGGCATGGCCAGAGCTGTCAGTGCTGCTGGGCATTCTGCAAGCCACCCTTCCTGCAAACATGGGGTACAAGGTACTCAACAAGCTTGGGGTGCAAGGTACTCAACAAGCTTGCGTATTTCCCTTTTGTATTAGTTTGCCAAAGGCCACCAAAGCAAAGTGCCAGAAATGGGTTGGCTTTTACAATGGGAATTTTATTTAGGGTAAAAGTTTACAGTTCCGAGGCTATGAAATGTCCAAATTGAGGCACAATCAGAGCTGCTTTCTCACCAAAGTCAGCTGTTGGTGATCCTGGCATGCTGTCATGTGGCAAACCAAGATGGCAGCCGATCTCTGCCGAAGTCCCTGTCCATCCCTCAAGGCTCACCATCTCCAGGAGCTCAGCTGTGGGTGACCAGGCATAGGGCTTGTCTCTTTCTGGGCCTCCTCTCTGTCTCAGCTGCTTTGCATTTTTTCTGAGCCCAGCTGTGCCCTATCAAGCATATGACTCAACTCTTCAGACTTGAGCTGCTCCACCAGCCCAGTTTCTTGGGGACTTCATGCTTCAGCTTCAGCTACTAGCGATCCTAGAGTCCTCTCTCACATGGTAGGATAAAAATGGCAGCGCTGTTTTCTCTGTGTGTCTCTTCTCTGTGTCTCCGTTTACATAAGTCTGCAGTAAGAGGCCAGAGAACCAACCTGAGTCACACTGCACTGATGTAGTCCAATCAAAAGTGATCTAATCAAGGTCCCTTAACCAAATTTAATGCAATCAAAGGGTCTAGCACCCACAGGAATGGATTTGTTCAAAAACATAATCTTTTATGGGGATTCACCAAATTCCAGCTGTCACACCTTCTATCCACCAAATACTCTATTTCAATTATCCACTCTCATCCGAGCTCCATTCTTTGGAGAAATGTTATTAGCCCCATTTCCAGTTGAGGAAATGGAGGTTCAGCGAGAGTCATGTTTCCAATCCACGCAGCCAGTGAGTGGTACAGTGAGGTTTCGTGTCCAGGCCCGTGGCCTCCATCCACCCTTTCCCTGATGCCATCCTCAGTTTCCCTCCTGAGCCCTCTCCTGTGAGCTTTTCCCAAGCACTTACTGATTTCTCTGCCAGGATAAAACCTTCTGTTCTAATGAAGAAGGAAAGGGAGACACTGGAGGACCACTGCCCAGGTCTGACTCTGTGAACCCAAGAACCCAGCACCCTGCCAGGGTCTACTGCTGCTGCTTCCAGTTACACGGAGACCGGTGTTTGGATCCCATGGGCCTGATGGGCTGGGGGCCCTCTTCAAAGTGCCTGAGGGCAGCCGGGCAGCTTGCAGGACTTAGGCCAGCAAGAGGACACAGCTGAGTCCTTCCATCCTGCTGACCAGACGGCCCTGGCAGCCTTGACTCCTCAGACACATCTGGCTGCCTCCCCCATCAGATTGGTAACAATGTGCTTCTCCTTTCCCCAAGTGACCCTGATGGCCAGACCCAGAGCTGAGCCTGTTGGGCAGGAGGCAGGGACCAGATTCCATAAGTCCTGACACGCCAAGCTGAATAGTCTGTCCTGGATCCTGTGACTCGGGGACCCTGCACAGGAAGGCTTGCAGAGGACCCAGCGATCTCAGAACAAGAGCGCCCTGTGGCCCTCATTGGTGATGTCTGGTGCAGGGCAGCCCCAGAGCTGGTCTGAGGCCAGTGGCAGGACTCCCAGGGACGCTTGGCCCACTTCATACGCAGACCAGTGCATGTTCCAAAACTAAAGCTCCCAGTTAGACTCTCACCTGACCACAGAGCAAACCGGGACAGGCTTCACTCTGGGGACAGGGGTGTCCTTGATGGAGAATGACAGAACACCAGCTCTCACGGGCACACGCTCTATGCAGAAAACAGCCTCACACTGCCTTCCATGAGCTAAACTGCTGGGGGGTGCAAGGAGAGCCCCCGAGGGCTTTCCTCCACGGGGAAAGAGCAGCACTTGGGGAAGAAGCCTTTGCTCTCGAGCAGGGTCACACTGAGGAACGGGCCACGTGCGCTCCTTCAAGGAAAGACCCAGCTCAGAGCCTAACCGGCATATAACACGGGGCCGAAAGGCATTTGGGCTCTGGTCCGTGAGCCTGGCCATCTTTTTATGTTGCTCTTTCTTCTTTTGCATTAGTTGAAAACCAGGGGAGGATTTTCAAATGTCTCTGACCCAGAGGAACGTGTCTCAGCCCCTGTCTCAGCAGGAGGGGGGGCTCCACACCCTCCGGCCTAGGTTTCCCTGATAAAATGCAGAACGTCAGGCAAAATGTGAATTTCAGGTAAACGTGGGCATCTTTTCAGTATCAGAATGTCCCAGAGTATCCTCTAGTTGGTTACAAGCAAGACGCAGAGTTTTGTGAACTTCATGAGTGCCAGGACCTGGCCTGGCTCTTGTCTCGACGTCCTCATTGGTAGTTATTGATTGAACAAATGAATTAAAGGGGAGGGCCGTAGGCCAGGACGAGGGGTGCAGGCCGAGGTCCAGCCCAACCTGGGTTCCAAGTCCAGCTCTCTGAGGCCCTGCGCGGACTCCATCCTCCCCTCTGACCCTCAGTGTCCTCCTCTGTAAAATGGGAATAAAAACACTTCCTTTGCGTGGAGTGGCGTCATCACCACTCGAGAATTGTTGGTGGCGGCAGTGAGGGTGACGATTCCTGAAGCAGTGACGGTTAGGCTGGCTTCCACTGGCAGCCATTTCCCCTCTTCTATTTATTCCTGCCCATCTCCACACTTTTGTCCTACTGCCTGCTAACTGATTCTGCCTAATTGTCTAGTTGCCCAGCCAGACTCTGAGTCTTTTGAAGGCAAAGACTGCACTTTATCTGCCTCGGGACTCTGAGACCCCACGCAGAGCCGGGAACATGTACCTGCTGCTGTTGAACAAAGCACAACAAAAATATTCCTGATTCATAAGTGTGATATTGTCTTCCCAGCTTGATGCATCTGATCCTTCCATCCTTCCACAAAAACTGAGCTCCCTGCACAAGTCACTGTGGGAACAAGTGTGAGCTCACGGAGTGGGGAAGCCTCTGAGCCCCAGCATCAGGCCCGGGAGCGAGCACAGAGGAGAAACTGCTGGTGTCCGCCGAGCGCTGGGAAAGCCTCCTGTGACGGGGCATTTACTGAAGGACGGGGCAGCCGGAAAATCGCCCCAGCGGCTCTCGAGGCTAATGCCACCACGGCTGTCCTTGCCAGTGGCTGGACACTGCTGGTCTGGATTTCAGACCCAGGAGAATCAGAATGAGAGCAGGAGTTAAAGCTTGTCATTTTAATACACCATAGGAACAAATTGTTGTCATTTACTAAAGGTAAGAAGAATCGTCTAGTGCAATAATGTAAATTAACTTGCATCTATGCAGCGATGCCTTTCTTTTCCAGAGTTCAACGTGCTTTTACAGAGCTGATTCCATTTGTCCTCCTGATATCCCCGTGCTGCTGACACCAGGGATGGCGGCTCACTGGGAGCCGTTGCGGAGCCGTGGCCCAGAGAGATTAAGCGACCTGCCCAAGGTCACGGAGCCCAGCAGACCAACGCCACGCTCCCGCCGCCACGCTTACACACGGCCTTGTGCACCTCTGGGTCCGTTGCACCAAACAGTCAGCTTGTTCCTTCCTGTAGTGAACTGGAGACAACTTCTTTGCTAGGCTGCTTCCCCCACTACGGTTTTCACACCCCTGGAGGGTTTAGAGTGGGAGCCAGGGCTTCAGGAGACACCCGTGGGATGGGGGAGCTTTATTAGGCCCCACTCCCGCTCCGCCACCCAGCACACGGCACTTAAGCCCACGTCGGCTCTCCGCAATGTCCAGCAGGAAGGCTGAGCCAGGGAGCCACGTCCAGCCACGTGCCCACGGGCCGTTCCATTGTGCCTCAGGACGTGGTAGTGAAAAGCACCTAAGGGCCCACGCCCAGGGCCGGGTGAGGAAACAGGGGTCCATTCTCACAGGGAGGACTCCACAGCCATGGCCAGAGAGAAGAGCCGGGCGGCGTGGTCGCCAGGCGAGGCTGGGCAGCGACGGAAGGCCCCTGGGGAGAGGCAGTGCGCGCAGTGGGCCTGAGACAAATGGCGCACACAGTGGGCCCCTTCTGGGTAAGGAATTAGAACATGAGCGCATGTGCTTGTTTCAAAACCGCCGCCACTGAAAGCAAACAGACGCAGATGAAGACGGCTCCCGGTAGGGGACGGGTGGGAATGCGAGGACGGCGTGGAGCCTCCGTAAAAAAGGGCTCCTTTTTTATATGGACTTGACTTCCGAAAGATGTAAATGTCTTACCTATTCAAAAAATAAAGTTAATTAGAGTAATTTTTTTAAAAAAAAACCTCTAAAATTGCTTTTAGAGGACGGAAGGAGCTGCTGAGGAAGTGTGCACTTGACTCGTAGGTTTATTGTGGCTGGTACCAGCGTGGAAATGCCAAGATGCTTCTGAGTGTGTAGGAGGACGGGGCAAAGGCGAGCCCACATTGCCCTTCTGGGGAGCCGTGTCCCCCTGGAGAAGAGGGAAGATTCACATAAGCAATGTGGAAGTGTGGGCAGCTGAAGAGGGCATTTAGGAGCTGGACTTGGATGGGAGGTGTTAACAGGAGCTCATTTTAAGACAAAATCTGGCTCTGCCCCCCCAGAGGGGCTGGGTGCAATGAGCACACCTGGAGGCCCGAATCCCCGCTAACGAGAGCCATGTCCCCTGGTGAAACGTGGAGCCTGGGAGGGACGGTGGGAGCAGAGCCTGGAACGTCAGCTGGTGCCCGAATGCCAGGGAATGCTGAGCGTGCGTCTCGACCTGAGGAGAGGAGAGCATTCTAGAAGGAACCTGGGCTCGACTCTGCAGAAACATCACGTCGTATTACACACAAAGAGCAGGTAGGCCACACAGCGCGAAAAGGCAGTCAGTGCTGTGCACCGCGCAGGAGGAATCCCTGTATTTGTAAAAAGGGAAAAACAGGAAAGAAAATACCTGCAAATGGTAATCTGAGGGAGAACTGGGACCGTTTGAGTCTGGCTTCTATACGGATATTACAGGCATTAGGGCCACCTTTTAGGGTCCTAGGGCTTGGTGACAGTGGGGCGGTGCTCTGAGAAGGCCCCGTTCCCAGGAGATGGCCGCGACTCCACCTCCCATGTTTCAGCAAACGGAAGAAAGAGGGAAAGATGCAGCAAGCACACAACAGGCAAACCCAGGTCCCGTGTTTAAGGATGTTTATTGTCCTCTCCACTTCTCTTTAGATATGAAAATTTTGCAGAAATAATTTGGAAGAAAAGAATGAAAGCAGAGGCAGCGGCTCTCCTCTTTTCCCTTTCCTTCCTGGCAGGAAGCCGCATCTGGGGCGCATCCGCGTCGCGGGGTGAACTCCACGGAACCCCCTCGTTCATTCCGCGGGGAGCACAAGGAGGGCCCAGAGGCCGCTTTCGGAATCCTGGGATTGCAGGGCGCCTGGCAGCGTGTGGGAGGACTGGCCAAGCTGAGGAGCCGGAGCCCGCTCCCCTCCCCTCCCCTCCAGGGTGGCTGCGTTGCCAGGAGCGACGCCGAGGGCGCCGAGCAGGGCCGCTGGGGTCAGCAGGGCAGCCACCTCACCACCCGAGCCTCACGCTGCCCCACGAGCCCCTCCCTCAGTCGCAGGAGGCTGCCTGCCCCCGCCACCCCCCCGTACACTGCACCCCGGGTTTGCGGTCCTGGCGCCCAGGACTCCTTCTCCTCCTGGGTGTCGCCCGGCCCCTCCTTCCTGGCCTGCGTGGTGGCCCTGTAACCTGGCTCAGACTCAGGTAGGAAGGCTCTCTCCCATCCCCCAGGCCCATGCACGGTCCTCTGGGTTCAGACAACTAGGTCACACCTGCTGTATGCAGGAGCTCCCACAAATGAAGGCTCAGCAATGGAAGACTCCCTCGTGAAGCCGACTGACCGGTTTCTCCCCAAGCCCATGCCTCTCGTTCCTTTGTGCTCCTGTCCCTTTAGAACATAAACTTCAAAGCTGAGCCCTGGCACAAGCACCAGGAGTAGTGTCCTCTGCACACACGTCCTCCCTGCGGTGGAGGCCTAGACACCCACCGTGGCCCCTCACCATCCTACCCAAGCTTGGCAGCAGCAGGTGTTGAGTGTTCTAGTTTATTCCAGGTTAATAAAGGGAGTTTTGCCCTGGAGCACTGTCTCAGAAAGGAAATGCAGCCGTGTAGAGAAGCCTTGTCCCATACCAGGGAACCTTCTAGAAGACCCTGGATCCATGCAAGGCTGCAGAAAGCTAGAGGTGGTCAACCTGAGCCCTTGCAACCACCCCGACTCTCTGAAGCACATGTGAAGAGGTTTGAAGCGGCCACCAACTCTGAGGAAGCCAAGATGCAGCCACGAGCACACCCGAGGGACTCACAGCCCAGGTCAGCACCTGAGGGTGTCTGTGCTGGACAGTTCCCGCCTGTCCCTCAGCCTCCTCGCCACGCCGCTGCCGCTGCCCTGCGGCACGGGGGGCTGGCCTGCTTGCAGGTGTCCATAGGCTCTCGTGTCTGCTCTCCAGGAGGGCTCGGCTGATGGGAGGCAGAGGACAAAGAAGGAAGCCTGAATCAACTGCCCAGCATCGTCTGCTTACCAAGGCCATGGCCACTGCTCTCGGCCCCCGCCCACGACCGCTTCTTCTCTCCAGTGTCTGCACTGCCCCTTTCGCCCCTCAGAGTAAGGGGGATGGTCAGGCTTCCCTCTGCTGCTGGTCCTGGGGTTTCGCTGGGTTCCCTTAGCCCTTTCACACCTTTGTAGATGAAGGCTGCATTCACATCCGTCACTGTCACTGGGCTCAGCCAGCATGGACACTATGTCTTAGCAACAATCTCTGAGGACCTCAGAGCTCTCATTTCAAAGGTGTTGGGCCCCCTGTTGCTGGTGAACGTGGGCTCTTACAGTCACACTGGCCAAACGTGTGGCTTCCAACGTGTCTAGTGCAGAGATGGGGAGCAGCTCTGGCTTTCTCGGGGGCAGGGGGGTTCAAGAGAGGGGATATTCAGGTGCTTGACACGTGGATAAGTCTGCAAATCACAGCAGCCGTGGCAACTCCTCCAGGACCACACTGCTCTTTCTTCAGCATCGCCAGGTGGCATACCCAGCCCAGGACACTGTCCTCCCATCTTCAGAGAACACGTGAAAGTAGCCTTGACAGGCGAGGAGACCGGGGCTGAGCAACTTGCAGACGAGGGCACAAAGCACCATTTGGTGAAGAAGTGGCAGATCCATCCCGTGAGTGGCTCGAATGACACCCCAGCACTGTGCCCAGGGCACGAGGAAAGCCCCTGATCCATTCGTTTTCCTGGGACTAGATGGAATGTGGAAAGACCTCCAGCATTGGTGCCTGCCCCAAGTGAGAAAATCAGGGCTGCCTCCAAGTTGTCTCTTCCAGGGACCATCTCTAAGGCCTCTTCCTTTTCCCAGGCTCACAGGTGATGAAAAATGCATTTAATTCCATGCGTGGCTGTGCAGTCATTTCCACCTTGCCTGCGTCGGCCAGTAGAAATTAATGTGCACACAGGCGTCTGAACATTTATCAGTAGAAGCCCCGGTCTCTCTACCTTTGAACTCCAAAATTAAAATTAACCATTGTCAGAGGACAGTGGCTTCTCACGTTTAGAGTCAGCAAGGTAATCAAACTCCATCGATCCCATTAGTGCACAACTTTAATTAGCACCCAGTTCAAGTCTGTGAGGCCCGATGGAGTATCGCAAGGAAACAGTGGACCTGGGTGGTTGTTTTTTAATTTCCAGCAATGACCTGATGATGACGGGTATGTCCATTTTACATATTTACACTGATTGCTTTTTCATTTACTCCACTTTCCATTATGAAACACAAATGGAAAGGTGTCCTAGAACCAGCTTAATTGAGTTCAGGTTGTTTTGCTGGACACCAAGTGATGCTAAAAGCACGTTCTGTTGCCGCTAAGTTGTTTATTATTTGGCCCTAAACCAAATGGATCCCAGTTGTAAAAAGAGAATGCATCAAATAAATACATGTGGGGAAAAATACGAAATAAACCATCTTAGTCGTGCTGACTCCCTTGATGCCGAAATGCATGGTGAAACTAAGTGCTGACATCAGGCATACATCTTTCCAACATAGCACAGAATAGAAATTGCATCTTAAAATAAGGGCACTCACAAGAGGGGCAGTCGGGTGAGTGCCTGCTATGTGCCAGGCATGCTGTTAGGCTGCATGGACAGGAACTGCCCCGGTCCCACGCTAGCCCGCTGAAGCATGCATTAGCATCCCTGAATCTGAGATGGGTGACTGAGCTTCAGAAAACCAGATGACTTGCCCAGATCGGCACAAACAGGAGGCGGCAGTGCTGGGAAGCCAGGGCTACTGCCAAAACCCTGGACCTTTCCAGGAACCTCCCCACCTAGTGTGTTCCCAGGTCCGACAGATGAGGCCCTACCAGTGGCTGTTTAAAAAGATGCCGGAAGGAAGCAGGTGTAGCTCAGTGGTTGAGTACCTGCTCTGCCTGTACGAGGTTCCAGGTTCAATCCCTGGTACCTCCTAAAAACAAAAACAAAACAAAACAGCAACAACAAAAGGATACCAGAGTTTCACATGTCAATTTTACCCACATGCATGTTGCTAAAAATTGCTGCTGTCACAGGTTGTGTGAGTGGAGATTAAACATGAGCCCATGGGCTGAGCCTGGGACTCAACCTTAAGAGAGGAGCCAAAATTCACTGCATTTGATTCAATCATAAAATGGCGAAAGGCAGTGCAGAGCCAGGGGATGCTCCCGTGCAAACTCAGGAGGCCTGGCTGGCAGCCGCCGTCACGATGGCATGTGCACCATTCATCGTCTCCATCCCTAGCCAGAGACTCAGGGGCTGTTCTCTGAGACCTCTTCAGCATCTAGCGAAGTCCAAGTTCCATGAAGCAGGATTTGAGGTGCCATGGGCTGGCCCTGCCTGCCCTCACTGCCTGCTCCAGCCTCAGAGGTCCCTGGATCTGCCAGCGTCCTTCCATCTCCAGACTATTACGTGTTGTCTTCAGTCATCAGTGTTTAGCTGAGTCCCGACCCTGGGAATGCAGATCCAGAGCACAGCCCAAGACTGGGCGGAGGAATGGGAAAGAAGAGAGAGAACTGGAGTGCAGGCTGACAGGTGCTGCGGGAGCCCGAGGCACAGGCCTTTGGATGCTGTGGCTGTGTAAGACTCAGAACAGGGTGGGCAGGGAAGTTTCCTCAAAGAAAGGGCACTTGAGCTGTTTCCAGAGTGAGCAAGAAGGAGAAAGGGCTGAGGTAGGGAAAGGGGGTCTCAGGCAGATGGGAAAACACATGCAAATGTCGGGCGGTGTTCAACCTGAGTTTCTTAGGGAGCAATATGTTTGTTCCAAATGACTAGAGGGAAAAACTTAGGGATTGGTAGGACTCAAAGCTCGTAAGAACCCTGTATTCTCAGAGGATTGAGGACTCAGTCCTGGGAGCAGAGTGGAGCTGGGAGCAGAGTGGAGCTGGGAACAGAGGCCCAGAGGGATTGGTGGGCTGGTCCCCATTAGCCAGAGGCTGCGTGCAGATGCAGCCATAGCCCGCTGGCTGATTCCTTCTGCTCCCCACACTCACTCCCCTTCCGTCCCCTCCACAGGCCTGCCTTCTCGTGTGTGCAGTTTGTTTTTTACTTGTAAGGTTCTTGAAGAACTGTGTAGTGTTGTTTTGAAAACGTGATCTTCAATTCACAGAAAGGGCTGTGCACTGGCCGTGACGTGGTGTCCTGTCTTCCCTCAAGCACCGTGCCTTTAGGGACACTCTGCGGTGGCTTCTGCACACCTAGTCTATCCCTTCTACGAGCCGCAGGAGTGATTTGTGTCCTTGGTGCTCCTTCCACATGGAAGGAGAGAAGGACAAAGAGAAGACTGACGTCTCCGCAGGACCACATGGGGATGGAGCCAGGCCCGGGCGCTGAGCGAAGGGGCCGGGAGGAAAGCACAAGCATGGCCACCCTCCCAGGCAGTCCAGATGCAGCCCCACCTCTCCGTCCTCATGGGGGCAGGGGAGGCACTGACTGGGAGGGGCATAGGGAGGCTCTGGGGCACCAGGAACGCTCTAGAATTTGATTTGGGAGGTGATGGCATGGGTGCAGGCATATGTAAAAATTCATTAAGCTGTACTCTAAAGAACTGTGAACTTCACTGCTTTTCGCTGGGTGCACCTCAGAATCATTTGGGAGAACTTAAAAAATTATTACTGCCTTCCCAGCTGATCCTTAGGGAGCTGCATCAGACACTGTGGAGGCAGAGCTCAGGCTCAGTGACCTTCAGGAGGCTTCAGGATGCTCCTCATGGGCTTGTGGAGGACCCTGGCTTGGTCCGAGTCCAGCACACACGGGTGGGTTCCAGAAGCACAAGGAGGGAAAGCTCCAGAGCACGGTGCCCAGTTGGAGAGGTAGAGGTAGCAGCCTGAGAGGGCTGAGAAGGAGAGCTGGAAGGGAGGGGAAGCCCCCTGAACTCCGCCGCCTACTTTCCCCCACACGCTGACCTGAGCGTCCTGTCTTCCTCCAGCATGCATTTCAGGTGGCGCCCGCCCTGCTGGGTACCAGCTCCTGCACGCAGCCCCCAGACCACTGGAGCCCCTCCCTGCGGGTGTTGATGATGTTCATTTGAGAGGTGCTGCTGCCTGGAGCTCTGCCACGAGGCTGTGAGCCCCCCCCCATGGCTTCACTTTGGCTTAATCTAATCCATGACTTTGGGGTTAATCCTCAAGCTTGCCTTGGAGTAGGGTCTTAAGATACAAACGTAGAACTTAAGAAAATAAGCTGGGTGGAGGTGTCAGGAAAGAGGAGCAGGGGTGAGCACAGGGATGCACGCCACCACGAGGGGAGGGACAAGGGCCTGGGGAAGAGCGGGCCTCACACTGGGAAAGTGGGGTGGCAAGCCGACCCCAGCTCAGAGGGCTGAGTGTGGGAGACCACAGTGGCTGGCAGGAACCCGGGCCTGGTGAAGTAACAAACCCAAACAAGCCAAACACATGAGGAGAGAATAATCAGGCTGCTGAGAATATTCACCTAGAGAGAGGTTCCAGGGAACAGCCTCAGCAGATTAGGTTTCTGGAAAAATACTGGGCAAATGGCTCATGCCCTTTCACCTCTCTTTGAGGTAGGGAATCTCAAGGTGGGTTCTGTGCACCCCTGGGGGGCCCAGAGAACTTTCCAGGGCACTCATAGGTTCAAAACGATTTTCATAATTCTACTAAGAGGTTATTTGCCTTTTTCAAGTGTTGACATTTGCACTGATGGTGCAAAAGCATTGGTGAGTAAGGCTGATGGTGCCTTGGCATGAATTAAGGCATTGTCATCATTGTATTCTTCCCCACCATGCATCCGGAAAGATAATAGAAGTAAGCAGGTAGATGGTGGGTAGGTAGGTAGGTAGGTAGGTAGGTAGGTAGGTAGGTAGGTAG
>JAKSZT010000088.1:2979669-3106272 GCA_026826555.1 Tolypeutes matacus | reverse complement strand
TAGATAGATAGATAGATAGATAGATAGATAGATAGATAGATAGATAGATAGACAGATAGATGGATAGATGGATGCATGTAGATGATAGATAGATATTGATGATGATAGAAGATAGGTAGGTAGGTAGGTAGGTAGGTAGGTAGATAGAGAGAGAGAGAGAGAGAGAGAGAGAGAGGGAAATGCCAGTTTCATTAATGTCCTCAATGAAGCAATAACATTTATTAATTTTATAAAATCTTGAACTTGGAGTATACTTATGTTTAATATACTGTGTGGTGAAATGATAAGTACACATACAAAAAGTAGCTGTCTGATCATTTTCCTGAGGAAAAGCCTTTGTGTTATTGAGTTACAAGCTGAACTAGCCATTTTCTTCAAAGAAAATAATTATTATTTGAAAGAACTACTGAAACTCAAACTATGCTTACTCAGGAGTGAATATTTGACAGAAATTTTCTCAACAATGAATAGACTGTATATCATTTCAAGGGAGAAAAACCTGACAGTATTTGTGGTCAAAGACAAAATTATGTATTTTAAGCAAAAATTACCATTTTGGAAAACTTGTATCTGTTATTGGGCGGTTGATATTTCCCAATGTTTTTCTGATGATATTAGTGGTGATAATAAAGAATATCAGTTTTATATTGATAATGTAATATCACTATACAATTGGAGGAGCTGCGTAACTCAGTGTTTCCAAATGACCACTTCATGATGTTACAAAAACATGTGTGGGTAAAAGATTTTTCAACAAGCAAGAGAAACCAATGTTTGGCTTTTTTTTTTCTTTCAGTGCTGCAGAGTGTGGAAAGATCATTGCTATAGTTTCAGATTCCACATTTCAATTAACCTTTAAAAAACCTACCACTTGTTAAGTTTCAGTGTAGCATCAGAAAGAGAATGTCCATAGTCATCTGAAAAGCCTACTAAAACACTCCCATTTTTACCTACATATCTATAGGAGGCTGCATGTTTTTATATACTTCAACTAAAATAGCATATTGCAATGCAGAACCAGATTTGAGAGTTCATATGTCTTCCATCAAACCAGACATTGAAGAGCTATGCAGAAATGTCAAACAACGCCACCCTTCTTACTAACTTTTATTTTGTTTTGGGAAATGCAGTTAACTTTTATTCAAGATAAATTATGTCATTTATGTTTAATGGGATTGTGGTCACTTTTAAATAAATCAATAAGCAAAAGTTTTGAACATTTCTCATATGGCAGCTATCAAAGCTATAATACATGTGAAGAAAAGCTCTTGAAGCCTCAATAATTTTTTTGAAATTCAAGGGTTTCTAGACCAAAAAGTTTGAGAATCACTGGCCTAGAGCCCACTGTCACTCCTTGGCTTCAGAGCATCTCCTGCTGCTGGGACCCAGGCTTGCTCTGCTCGCTAACATCCAGCTGAAGCATCGCCCCTGTAGCAATCTGACGGGGGCTTGCATGACGGTTGAGATACCGCTGTGTGACCTGGAGGTGTCGCTAAGACTCTGGACCTCGGTGTCCTCAAGCCAACCTGCCTGCACAATGGTCCCAGCCCCTCCTGCTCCACAGGGGCCCAGGGAGAACAGCTCCCCACGCAGGCTGGCGAGGGCTCGGAGAAGGCCCCTGAAGCAGGCGTGGTGGAGCTGGCCTTGACGGGGACACGGAGCCCACAGCCTATGAAGAGGGCTGGACACCTTCATCGGAGGGAAGACGTGCAGGTCAGCGGTGGGGGGGGCAGAAGCAGAGGGGATAGGGGGGCGGAGGCAGGTGTGTGTGCACTCCAAGAAGCTCATCTAGAATACGCAAAATATACACACATCTTCGAGGGGTCTAACCCCACCAAACCAGCCCTTGCTCACCTCTCTGCTCAGGGCCCAAAGTTGCCCAAAGGCCCGCTTTCTGGCTGGACTTCTCTCTAGACGCTCTGAGGTCCCTGACCCTCGTCCCTGACCTGAGTGGCCGGCAGGGCTGACGTGCCCCTTGCCGCGGGCTGGTGCCTGGCCGCACTGTGCTGTGTCCGGCTGAGCGGTGGGGCTGGCAGCTCTCTGAGCAGGAAGACGGAGGTCCTGTGCAGAATGGCAGAGGCCGAGGGCAGTCACAAAAGCCGGCGCTGCCCCGTGGTCCCCGGACCTCTAAACCCTCATAGGCGACAGTTTAACCACAGGTCAGGTCATCTGAAGCCCGGATTTGTTTGTTTTCTCAGACGTCGCAAGTCTTGGAGAGCAACCAGGGTAGACCTTCCCTTCAAATGTCGCCCGAGATGACTCCCAGGCCTGCCCCCAGCCATCACACACTCCAGGACCCTGGCATCGCCTGGCCTCAGTTTCCCCTTTTGTGAAAAAGGAATAAAAGCTGCACCTGCCTCCTAGGCAACTGCACAGGACACCTTGGGACAGCGCGTGACATGCAGCGAGCTGTCTGCAGACATGGGCACTGCCCCTCCTCTGCCCAAAGCCGTGCCTTATGCCAGGTGCCCGTGAGCTCGTGGAGCCTCGCCTGGAGCCGGCTTTGTCCCTGAGACCCACAGCGCATCCACTCTCCCTGGGGCCCTGCTTCTCACAGGCAAAATGTGGATCTTCCTTCCCCATGCTCTGGGTCACCCGGGGTCCTGAGAACGGGGGGATCGTGGCGGCCACGGCCCCCTAGGGTGGCATCCCCAAGGCCACTCGCCCAGGGCCTCCAGGAAGGGACCACTGCGATCCCCAGCCCAGGGTCCTTCAGCAGGTGCGGCCGGAGAGAAGAGGTGATGCCGTGAGGACGTGCCCACCTGACGTCCGTGGCCGTGGCCGTGGCCGTGGCCGTGGCCGTGGCGGTGGGAGAGAGAAGAGGCTGCAGACCCAGCCAATGCAGGCCAGACCCACAGGCAGGAACCGTGGACGCGTCCGCGTTGCACAGTGTGAAGCTGGGCTTGGCCTCAGAGCCGAAGCCCCGGCCCCTGCTCGGCCGCTGGCCGCCCGGTGCTCTCTCAGACCGTCACGGGACCCCGTCAGGCTTGTTCTTTTCCCAGGCGTTTCTGCTTTAATGAGCTGGAAGTTTCTTCCTCCGGAAAATGCCTAACCCCGCTTGGGGCTCGTCCGACCTGTTTCCTCACAGCCCTTCTACTTTGGAGTCTGCTCTGTTCCCGGCAAGGACCTGATTTTCTTAGATTAATTTTTGCTTAGATATGTCTATTTTAAAATACCTTATTAAAAACGGCTGTATTCTTTCATATAAAAACAAATCTGGATTTAGGTAAAGAGAACTTTATTTGGAAGGACAATTGCAATAGGGAGAATGCATAGATGTAAATCACAGAAAAGCACAAAAGAGCTTTCGTTTTATAGGGAGTGGGAGGCAGGGCTGGCAGGACTTGTGTGGGGATGGGGGCCCACGGCGGGCTGAGCAGAGGGCAGGAGTGGGGTGATACAACACCTCTCTGTGGCCAGCCACTTCTCAGAGTGAACAAGGGCGGAAGTTCTGCCCTCTGCACTTGCCTAAACTTGGGGTGAGGCACAGCTCCGGGGCTCCTGGGGAGGAGGGGAGCCTGGCTGAAGCTGGGGGAGTTGTGGGCAATTGTGAGCACTTGGTCACAGCTAAGGCATCACGCCTCACCTTCGTCCCCAAACTCTTTTTTCTCTGCAGCTTCCACAGGCATGCTTTGTGCTGGAAGCCAGAGACCCCGGCTGTGCCCAGGGGTGTGTGAATGTGGGGGGCAGAGCCAATTTAACACGCAGATTGAGCACGCTAGGCGATGTGACGGGACGTGTCCATGTATGAAAAGTGATTCTAAACACTGTCAGTAGTGCCTTCTCTTTTCTGAAAGCAAACTGTGGCACTTAACGGTTTTGAGTCTTAAAAATTGGGATTACGGAGGTGATAAGCATTGGAAAGGTAAGACAGCAGCTTTAAGAAATAAACCCCAAAACGTCAGTGGCTGAACACAGCGCGCCGGCTGGCGTGGGGATTCTGTCCGGGTTTTCTACACGGAGTTTGGGAGTTCAGGGACCCAGCTCCCTTCAACTGCACCTGCGAGAGCCCCTAGAGCCTTGGCGACCGTTGCTTCCAGCAGCAGGAAAGGAAACAGAGGGCAAAAGAAATACTTCTTGACCTGGTCAGGCCAGAAGAGTCATGCCCCCCTTCCATTCCGAATGCCATGTAAGAACTAGCCCAGGTCCCTAAGCAGCTGCCAGCCCGGGCTGAGCAGCTGCCTCCTGGCAACAGCTCTGCCCGGTGGGAGAGCACACGTCTGGGTGGGCAGCGAACCGTCCCCACTGGGGGTGGGCACAGGAGTGGGCCTCTGGCCCACCTGACTTTGTCTACCAGGAATTTAAGGCGAGCTCCCACATACTGCCCCAAGCACAGCTCCGTCCAGCTGTTCGGCGTTGCACGTGATGATTAGAATGGCAAGGGATTTCTCTGCCCTTAACTGGCCTGGGACTTCTCTGGTTGGGACCAGCAAATCGGGAAGCACAGGATCTGTTCTCGGAGGAGAGAAGGGATGGACAAAAGGGTGTCAACCCGAGGACACATCCCTGGACGTGTGGCTGGAAGCCAGGGCAAATGAGCACAGAGCCCAGGAGTGGTCACCTGGGGATGTTGCCACCAAGAAACCACTTGACAGTTCTGCTGTACTGCAGGGACTCCTCTGACCTTATCATCAGGCTGGCTGGCACTTCCTCCCAAGGTCACGAAAATCCAGACCTAGTGTTCTGTCACCACTACCAACACCCTGGCCACCCACCACCGACTCTCACCTAGATTTAAGCAAGAACCTCCCACCTGCTCTCCCTGTTCCTAATTTACCCCAACGTAGACACCACTCAGCAAACAGAGGAGTATTTTAAAATATAGCTGAGCTCGTGCCACTCTCTTCCAAGCATCTTCTCAAGGTCAAGCAATGAGAAATGACTAATGATAGCAAAAGAGGGGAAAGTGCCCAAAGGCCCAGGAAAGGAGACTTGAGAAGCCTTGCGGCATGCACACTGCAGGGTACTCTCGGCAAGGACCTGATTCTCGGTGCGGCTGCCTGAGGAGGTGACACCATCGCCCTGCACGGTGGGCAATGATTACCAGGGCACATTATTAAATTAAAATGAAACCACAAAGAACTGCACAATGTTCTATGAAATGCTATTGTTTTCTGTAGAAACTGAAAAACAGAGAAAAACACGAATGAAATGATAAATCAAGAATGAATTAAATTGGTTATACAGGGATGGAGGGTAGAGGAGCGAGAAAATTGCTGAGCACACCTTGTTTTATAGATTTGATTTTGAAACCATACACTCTTTTTAAATACTTCTTCAAGATTAAATCAAAAGGAAAATAGAACCCTGAAACTCTTTAAACAAGCTGAAATAAATGGCATTTCCAGTTGGTAGCATAAACACAGAAAAAAAATAATTATTCTAATTGACTTTAAGTTCGGTATTTCAAGTACACACCCATAGCCAAATGCCTCTTCAGTACAAAAGAACTGCATTCAGAGGTCTTATTGTTCCAGGCAATACTGCTATTTTAAAAAGCGTCATATGCATATTTGTATTACAAGGCAAATAATTACCCTAATGTCACTGGAGCCAAGATTTCCAGCATCATAAAAAAGAGATGCAAGTGTAAATCCAGAGAAGTTAAGGAATTACCCAGTTGTCTTAAATCTGATGTGGAGCTATTAGTATAAACTAATTTGTTTCTCTTTGGAAAAAAATATATATATGTATATAAAATTTATGTTTCTGAGCTCAGTTCACGCAAAATGTCCAAGGAGCATTGAAAATCCAGAGCAATGAATATCCTTGTACCAGGTTTTCTAAACACGATTTCCCAAGAGAAGGAATCAGGACTTCGTGGAAAAATGGCTAAATCCCGTTCTCAGACAAGGCTTGTACTAAGCAGTTCTGGGGAGTATTGTGCTGTGTCCAAGGTACACGGGGCAAGCGAGACAATTTGAGCATCACAAAGAATATGAGCGGTATTGATTGAAAGGCATTCGTAATTTCATAATGGCACTCAGAGACATCACTGGAGACTGCTACGGTAGCAACTCATTACTCTGAAAATTGGAAAAAACGGAGAGAGAGCAATCAATATTTATCTTGCCTCTCCTGAACAAAGAGTACTTCAGAGTAACCAAACACTCATGAGAAAGTGCATCTTCAGAAGGAACGGCAGAACGACACAAGTCACAGTGTCGCAGTCACTAATGAGCCGGCCGGCGGGGCTGGACTCCATCTTCAAAGGCTGCTATGACCGTAGGCGAGGAGATATGCTGGGTGGAGCTGGCCGGCTTGTCCATCTGGACCCAGGCGAAAGCGACACACCAGAGCTTATGTGCCTCCTGGTAGAAGGGGAAAGAAGGTGCCCAAGTCCAAAGCTATCCAAGCTTCTAGATCAAACCACCATCCAGAGGAAATGCGGGGATTCTAAAAACAAATTAAATGATCACAAGGAAACGATGGACCGAATTTACACGGTCTCTAGGTCAAATGACCTGGTCATTTAACGAGTTTTAAGAGGCTCTTGAAAAAAGAAGGGAGGAAAAATGGTTTACAGATTAAAAGAGGCTCAAGAGATATATCACCCAAATGCTTATGTCAACCGATTTTGATTCAAACAAATCAAAGATCAAAAAATATTTTGAAACAATCGAGGGCACTTCAATATGTTTAAGTGAATTTTATCAGCTGCCTGAAGTTGCTCCTGTAGCACATGGCAGAGTTCAGTGCTCAAACCTGGGACACAAAAGCTCTTATTTAAACAACCCCATGATTATCTCCTTGGATATAATGTGAGTTTAATACAAAATAAAAAGACACTGAAAAAGCGGGCATCTAATGGAGACTGACACAGCGACCTTCAACAAGTATTTGCTGAGTGAGTGAATAAATAAGTGACTGCATGGGCAGAGGATGGGAGAATCAACTGGTGTCACATGCAATTTGTCCCCAATCTTTCAGAACAACCCTCCCCCCCAGGAACTCCGCCTAAGGCTTAGAGAGAGCCAACAAGACGAGGCACTCAGACGTCACTCTAAGAGCTATGCTGAGCTCACTTTCTTCTGGAAACAGAACAATCATCATACTGAGAGTCTAAACACAGAGCTGGTCTCCATGGGCACCTCGCGAGAGGAGCGCTCTATCACCAACGGCGTTTTCCGGTTTCCTTGTGAAGCAGCTCAGCCCTAAGTCAGCACATCTACCTGACAGGACTCCTCTGGGCTCAGAGACTGACTGGGGACCGGCAAGCCCCAGAGAAGAAAATGGATGAGTTTGGGAAACAGATCCATACAGCATGGGTCACTTATTTGCAACTGGAATATGCTGGAAAGGGGGGAGGCGCGAGTGTCTGACATAGGGGCATGCAGCTCTCCTGCTGCGATTTAGGGAAATGCATTTTTGTGACAAATGAGCTAAGAGCTCTGGATTCTAGCAGCATAAAACCAGAAGGCCGTAGTCAAAAGGGGTGCCTTCTTTTTCTTTTCCCTTTGAGGCAAACAGCTCCTCTTCAACAGGAATGCATCGCAGGCCCCGACTCCACCAGGTGAGAATTTAAGGCTCCTGAAGATTCCTTTGCTCAGCCTCCTGAAATGGAGGCAGGGGTCTCTGGTGCTGTTTCAAGGCTTGTATCAGGAACACCCTGAAGCTGGAGGATGTGGTGCAGATGCCGGCAGATGTCGGCTGGAGATGGGTGATGGGATAATGGCCAGCAGCTCTGTGGCCCACTGGACCAAGCCTTCTCCATCTGCCTGGCTCCTCCAGGGGGAGTCTCTGGGGCCTGGAATCTGCAGACTCCCCTGCCCAGGCCGAAGCCCCTCCTGACCAGGGCAGGAGCAGGCTCTTAGCGTGGGGCCCAGCGGGGACAAGAAGTGGAATCCTTGCAGTGAGCCGTGAGGGAACAATCAGAGGAGCCTTCAGAGGCGGCAGATGCAGGCCTGAGACTCCCTGGCCAGGGTTGGAGAGGGTGCCTCTTGGGCCTGGGTCTCCCTGCCTGTTCCCATGGTGCTGGTGCAGCTGGCTGGCACGTGACTGTGTTGTGGGATGGAGAGGCTGGCGGTGCCACCCCCTGGTTGGAAGGGTGGGAGCCCTGAGCCCCCAAGTGCATGTGGCAGGTGGAGGGTCTCCCACCCCTGCTTGCCTGGTGCAAGGGGCCAGGGGCTGCAGAGCCTCAGTCCTCTGCTGGAGACCCTCCACCTGCCCATCAGGCCCTGGCAGAGCGGACCTGTTCCTCTCCCCCTCTCCCCCGGGCCCCAGGGGGCCACGCTGCCCGCCAGCGCTGCCACGCCCCACTGGCTGTGGCAGGAAGAATCTTCCAGGTCTCACAGTCCCAGGGATTCCCTTGAAGTCAGGACAGAGGGCCACTCATGGTCCAGGGGCGTCGGGGCCTCCAAAGTCTTTCCAGTGAATCCCGACTCATCTCAGAAAGGAACTCCCACCGCCCTCCACAGCCCTCCCCACATTGCATCTGCCAGGTCTTTTTTCACTTTTCAGGTCAACTGGAAAAAGAAAATAAGAACTGCCTGCTTCGACCTCAACATTAGCAAACTCACGCAGGTTAAAATAAAATGTTTTTAATCTCTCACAGGGGCACAGAGACTAAAGCATGGGTACACCACTAAAAGGCGCGGGGGGCATCGGGCCCTCGTGTATTTTTGATGGGAGCATAGCCAGGAAAATGTTTTCGGGGAGCAGTTTGAAGACCCGTCCATCAACCTTGAGCCATGCAGGCCATTGCACCTGGACGAGTGTACCCCGCAGAAACACAGACTGCTTAGAGGCCGGCGGGTGCACGTCTCCCCAATTCAGTCCGTCATGGCTGAGTGCTGGGGGGGGTGTGCACGTGTGTGCACGTGTGTGTTGATGTACAGATGGAAGACAAGGTCTCCAAAGACACGTATCAATTTGTGAACAATGATTTCTTCCAGGAAAGTGTCCGGGGAGGGGTGTGACTTTATTTTCTGGATGTTTTTTTAATCAACTGTTACTACTTTTATAATTTAAAAAAAACGAAAAAAAGAACTGAGCCTAAAAGCCTTCCGTGCTGCGGTAAACAGTGACTGCCGCTTCAGCTAATCAAGTAAGTGAGTAGCTTGTCTTTATCCAATTTGCTTAAAATGCGAACACCTTGAGGAACAGCCAGCACTTACCTCGCACGTTCCGCGTGCCGGAACTGCTGGCAGCGCTGTGCACATCCTCAGAGCGGATGAATGAAGAATGTGCCATCAGGGGCCCACTTTACAACTGGGGAAACTGAGGGACAGAGAGGCTAAGGACCGCTCCCCAGCCCACTCAGCTCCTGTTGAGAGGCAGAGCTGGGTTTTGAACACAGGCAGTCTGCTCTGCAGACCAAGTTCTGAGCTCTACTCCAAGAGCCCCGCTTCTCCAGCTGCAGGGCCACCGCCTCCAGGAAGCCACCCAGGTAGAAGTCCTTCCTCTGTCGTGCTTCTCTTTTTCTCAGCACTTGCCACAGATACCCTTGGAGAGCTGGGGAGCCCAGTAATCCTCCTTCCCTCTCTGGTTTTTTATTAGGTGAGAGCAAACAGAAGGAGGCAAATCAGGCTAACAAAACCCCAGGGACTTCCAAACACAGGGCTCCCAGCCAGTGGTGTCGGCAGGCAAGCTTTAGCCCCGAGGCCAGAAGACACCAGCCGTGCTGACCGCCCCCCCACCCCGGCTGCTCCCCTGGGGAGACCCACTGTCTGTGTCTGCTGGAGTCCCCAACTCCCAGCTCAGCCGTGTATCCAGAAGTTTCCGAAATGTGTCATGCAGGGGCCTCGCCTCTTCTGGCCCGGGTCAATGGGCCAGCCCCGCTGTCCACAGCAGCCCTTCGGAGACCCTGTGACGGGTCCAAACAGTATCAAGGTGAATGACGCCATCACCGGGGCACTGTGGACCCTTCCAATTATTATGTTTCCAGAGAAAAATTAAAATCCAAATTGAAATCCCCTTTCCCTGGTAAATTAAAGTCCAGATAATTGAAAACCTGCACTCCTTCCTTCCCCAATTCTGTTCCCACCCTGTGGCACCTGAGGTTTCTCACTCTGACGCGGGTCCCCCCACTGCAGCAGTGCCCGGGGGGCTTCTCCTGGAAGGGGCATGGCCCCAGGCCATGGCTCAGGTTCCCACGTCCAGCCTCGGGGACAGGGTCCCCAGGACCAGCCCTGGCCATGGTATGGAGCCCACCCACCAGCCAGTCCCCAGCCCACCTGCAGCCATGATGGCAAGGGGGACGAGGGCCCCAGGTTCAGCCCAGGGCCCCCCGAGAGCTGCCCCAGGGCCGAGTGGGGCAGAAGTTACATGAAGGCCCAGGCACCCCCTGTGGGCTCTTCCCCAGGGCCAGGGTACCACTGGTTTTCCAGTTCACAGCCCGGGAAATGAACACCTGGATGCAGGTGAAATCTCCAGGTGAGCAGTAAGCTGGGGCACAGGGTATTCAGGGATCAACCCCCTCTATAAATGCCCCCCACTCTCCCAGCACACAAGGCACCGGAGCCCCCTCTGCCTCTTCCAGACCTCCCAGTGTGAGGCCACTGGCCGCCCTCAAATCCCTCACCTCTCACCCCTGACGTCCACTTCCCCGCTGAGCTTTTTGCTCCAGCCTCACACAGCCCACACCTGTCCTAAAGGTGTCAGCCTCCTTGGTGCAGCCCCATACCCTAAGGGCAGGTGCCACAGGTGTGACAGGTCACCCACCCACCCCCACCACCTTGCCTCCTGCACTGTCTCCTGCATCCTTCCGTCCCCTCCCCAGCGATTCCTAAGGCTTGTCTAGCCCCGTGTGTGGCCAGGGGCTGCTGTGGAGCCTCACCTGCTGGCTCAGGTGTGGAATCACCCTGACTGACCCCTAACCAGAACCTGAAGAGGAGACTTCAGAAGCCAGGGGCCAGTGAGGGACCAGTCTCCTTAGAATGCTGAGTCCTTGGGCCTTGGGAGGAAATGCCTTCACTGCTGGCTGAGGCTTGCCCGTCCTCCCTCCTCCAGCAATGGGGGAGGCACCTGAGGTCCCTCTCCTGTCACCTGCCCACCCCAAGCCAACCCAGGTATGGGTCTGTACCAACCGCTACCTACCAGAAGTCAAGCAATACTGTGTGCAGGATCCACGGCCTCCTCCCCATCCTGCCCCTTTCTCTTCCTCCTCCTCTCCTTCCTCCCCCCCCCCCGCTTCCTTCCTCCCCTTCTCTTCCTTCTTCCCCCTGCCCTTTTCTTCTCCTTCCCCTCCTTTTCCTTTCCCTCCTCCCCTCCCCTTTCTCCGCCGCCTCCTTCCTCCTCTCCCTGCCCTCCTCCTTCCTCCCCCTCCTCCCTTCCCACTTGGCTCCTTCCTCCTTTCCCTGCATGCTGCGTCCCCAGCCACTCAGCTTTCAGGCACGTTCTCCCAGGTGCTGCCCCGTGGGTTCCCACCCCGTGTGAGGATTGTGAAGTCGTGGAGCCCTGGGGCTGGCAGGGCCCCATCTCCTGGGTCAGGACCACCCCCAGGAGGGGAGAAGTTCCACCCGGACGTCCTGTCGCCCAATACCAGACCCGGCCTGGCCTCCACGATGCTGCCCTGGCCCCCAGGCTGACCGCCATCTGCCTCTCCCCTTGCTCACCTGGTCCTGCACCCCCTGCAGACTCCTCCAGGTCCCAGGCCACACCTGCTCGTGCGGCCACAAGCACCAGGTGAGAAACCCACCCAGCCGTGGTGGACGGGCTCCTGAGTGTGCAGTGACCACTGGTGCAGGTGGCCCGTCCTGGGGCTCCTGCTGCCACCTGGGAGGGTGTGTCCCTGGAGGGGTGTCACCCCCAGTGTCGCGGGGTCCTCTGGCATCGCCCCCCGCTTCTCTGTCAGAGCTCCTTGTGCCTGACCATGCCCCTTGTCCCTCTGCCAGACAGCCGTGGCCGCCCCCGAAGACCCTGGCAGCAACCCAGGGTGGGAGACACCGCCCAGGCCCCTCAGGGAACTCACTTCAGGGGACTGAGAACCTGTTACTTCTCAGATTCCCGAGGGTAATCACACATCCCCGTGAGAGCGTGTGGGCAGCGGAGGCCAGCCGGAGAGCTCCATCCATCCCCTCACGCCTGTTCACGTGTCCTCAGGCACTGGGCACAGTCCTGGCACCCTTCTCTCGGCCCACCCCTCCTTCTGAATCCTACTGTGCCAGGGCCCATCCTCTGGGCCCTCCCAGGCCAGCCTCCCCTGGGCCAGGGTGGCCCTGGAAAGGAGACCCCCCATTTTCCAGGTGGCCTGCCGTCCTCTAAACTTGCTCAACTCAGGGGCTACGCCTGTGGTTTGATCCTGGGCTCACCCATTTCTGTTTCTCTATAGGAGCAGAGCTCACAGAGGAGAGGGATGTGTTAAACCCTCTTTCCCACCCTAAATGCATAAGCTCATTCCCCTTTGTCAAGTCTTAAATATATGTCATTTGGGCTCCCAGGGAAGAATTCCAGAGACCAAATTCCAAAGGCCCTAGAGGACTCGGATTCCAGACTATGGCCCCCAACGCGGGGTGTCCTGGGCACTCCCCGGACCCTCGGGCCCTGGCCTTCCTGTCTGTAAAGTGCGGGTTTGCGTGGGCGGTTCGCAGGGGTCCCATCTCCCAGTGAGGAATCCCCTCCGCGGTGGCCTGACAGATGGCCCTTCAGCCTCTGCCAGCGCTGCCGGCTAGAGAGCGCGTCTCCCGGGGGGCGGCTCGCTCCATTCGGAACAGCTCTTGTCAGAAAGTCTGTCCTTAAATTAAGCCAAAAATTTGCCTCCTGCCTCCCTGTCACTTCCACCTAGGGGCTCTCGGCCCGCCTGCTGGGGCGATGGACGAGGTCCTCTCTCCCTGGGGAGCCACGGAGAGGTCTGCGGAGCACGCTCCGCTCTCCAGCACCCTGCGCTCTGCCCCTGACCTGCTCCTGCAGCGTTTCCAAAGGCGCTTGGTCCTGGTCACTAGGTCTTGGACGCGCTTCTCCCAGGAAGCGGGAGTGGCGGCACCCAGCGCGCCTGTGGCCCCGCACACAGTGGCTCCCTCCTCCCTCTTGGGTGGCCGGCCTCAGGGACCCCAGGCGTAGATTCAGCTCACGCCTGCGGTCTACACGGAGTGAGTCTCTCCTACCTTGAGCACTTGCGGTTGGTTTTGTGTGTGTGTTTAAACCGAGAGCAGTCCTGCCCATTTAACCTTGCTACATTCCATCTTGCTCACTCAGTCCATTGTTCCAGCTTGCCAAGGGCCTTTTGCTGTCCTGAGTATTTCTTCCAGTGCATTAGCTGTCCCCCTGAGCTTTGATGTGCAAATTTGACAAGAGGCCTGTTCTGCCTTCATCCAAGTCATTGACAGGAACAGTATACAGGAGCGGAGGAGGACGGGGCGTCCCCGGAGGCCGCCCTCCAACCTGACATTGATCCCTTCATCAGTATGCTTCCGGCACCGCTCTCCTGGCAGCTCTCCTGCTGCTGCTACCTGGCAGCCGCGCCTCTCAGCCAGGTCTCTCCCATCCCCTAGGCTCCCCCATGGCCCAGCTTTTCCTGGCTGATGGAAACCCCTGGAAGTCTCTGCATCTCTTGCAGCACCGTGAATCTCGGCCCAAGCGCCCTATCAGAGGAGTGGTCCCCGGCTCTCCTTCCCTCCCATTGGCTGACCTGGGCATCCTTCCAGATGGCCCTTTGCTAGAGGCTTACCCCACAGCACCCGGGGAGAGGTTCCTGGTCTAATGGATCTCTGCTTGGCCCTCCCCAAGTCCAGGGCGGGGCCCTTGGTAGGCATGCGAGAAATAGAAGTGGACCAGTTGGCCAAATCTTTACACCCCCATGGGGGTCTTCTGCGGCCCACAAGCTACAGCCCACAAGCTGAAGCCAGAGTCTGCTGCTGGGTTTTGTATGGCCTGAGAGTTAAGACTTAGTTTCACATTTTTAGATGGTGGGAAAAATCCTTTTTAATAAGAAGGATATTCTGTGACCATGACAATGATATGAGGTTCAAATTTTGGTGTCCCCAAATAAAGTCCTGTTGGCACACGGCTGTGCTCATTCATTTCCATATTATCTGCAGTTGCTTTGGCACAACAGGGGAGGTGGGTCATGGAGAGAGCACGCGGCCCTAAAGCCGAGAATAGGCACCCACTGGCCTTGGCAGCCAAGGCCTCCTGGTCCCTGTTCTAGGGAAATGGGCAACCCCCACAGACTCATCCATTCTTTAGTCAGTGAGCAGCCAGTTTGCTCCAGATGAGGTGCTAAGTGCTGGCAATTTGGTGGCAATCTAGAAAAATAAGGCTCTTCCCTTGCAGAATTCACAGTTAAGTGGAGGGAAAAGAAAAAAAATAAATAAATAGGCAAATAAACAAAATCATTTGATATAATTAAAACGTGGTACAAAAATCACGGAAAAAGGGGTCAGAGCAGAGGGGCTGGGGATGTAGGGCGGCCAGAGGAGACGGTGGTAAACGGGAGCTCGCGGCACGGAACAGAAGGGCTGCCTCAACCTGGCCAGTATAGGAGATGAATGGCAGCAAGAGGCTGGAGCACCCGGGGCAGCCTGGGCAGTGGGGCAGCGGGGAGAGCTGGAGGGGTGCTGGAGAGATGGCCAGGCACAGAGGGGCGGGGGCCGCAGGCCTGGACAAAGGGCTTGGGGTTGACTCCAAGATGATGAGAAGCCCTTGGGGGTTTTAAACAGAGAAGGTGAAGGCTCATCGTCTAATTTCCATTCTGAGAGGGGGCATCAGGCAGACTAGCAAGCATCAAGCACTGTGCAAGTGACAAACAGTAGAAAAGCTGCAGGTCTGGTCACAAAAGAGCATTCCTGGTTTACAACCAGAGCCCTGTGGAATGCTAGGTCCTGAGGATAGAAGGCCTGTGGTTTCCCCCCACGCATCCGTATCCGTACAATGTTTGCTGCTCTGCTATTGTATTCAGCCAGCCATTCGTTCTTCTGGTCCCCTCTCTTCTTCAACCTAATTGGACCTGAGATAGGAGCCTTGGTGTCAACTCATCTTTACCTGGGGATGGCTCACACATGTGCACACACACACACCACACAAACACACACTAACATTCACACACGTACACTCTCACACCCACACGCTCTCAAACATTCACACAGCACTGGACCAGCAGGGTCATTGCACAGTTTGATTTCAGAGCCCAATATTCTTTTTTTTGCATATCGATAAAGAAGTAGATTAACACCCTTGTCCCAGATAGGACCACAAGTAGAAAGTGACAAAATGGGGTTTTGTACTACTCAGGTTCTCCAGAGAAACAGAAATGACAGTATTTATGCATTCATTCATGCATGCATTCATTCATTCATTCAAAGGAACTGCAATTGGGGGGCTGGCAAGTCCAAGTCCTGCAGAGCAAGCTATCCTGTTAGAAACCCCAGAAGAGGTGATGCTGAAGGCTTGAGGCAGAACTTCTGGTCCCGGGAAGCCCAGTTCTTCCTGGTAAGACCCCCAATGGCTGGGACGAGGCCCACCCACTGGATCCAGGGTCGACGGATTGCCGATGCTGATCCCACCTACGGAATTCCTCCCCAGCCCCAAGCAGGCCAGTGTTTGACCAAACAGCGGGACACCGAAACCTGCCACGTTGGCACAGAGCCGTCAACGCAGAGTTAAACTCTGCTCACCCTCAGCGCAGGTCCCACAGCTGCAGGCTAAGACTCTCTCCAGACCAAGGTGCCTGGTGCTGGAGCCCAAACGCTGGCAGGCCACTCGCCTGGGACACAGCACGGCATCCAGCTCTAATCCACCCTGGTCCTAGGTAATCCAGCAGAATATATCCCATTCTGGGATGAGGGGGTTGTGGGCACTGTGCTGGCAGCCCTTGGGCCTGGCCAGGGCCAACGTGCCAGGGCCCCACGCGTCTCGTCATTGCCCGAGAACTCGGCTGAGCTTCTCAGCAGAGGTGACACTCTCCACGGTCGTTCAAGCATCGCAGTGTCTGGTTTCCCACCCTGGCTGGCAGTTCCGACAGCGCAGACACAGTGACCCTCCCCTTTGCCATGTGGCCGAGAGCCGGTGTTCTCCATTCCCCTGTTGAGTAAGTGGAGGGACAAAGCGATGGAGGGAGGAGCCTGGAGGGAAGGGGCTCCAGCCCTGGAGGGGGGCTGCCAGCACTCAGGGATGTTTCAGGCCTTGTCGTGGCCCCTGCCCGGGTGTCCCACTGGGCATAAGGCAGGACAGCTAAAACTCTGTGGTTGGCTTCTTGGCGCCTTCTGATGGTCTGATAATTGGGTTTTCTTTTTCTCTCTGAAGCTCATGGCCCCAGGTCATGCCTGCTGGAGAACTAGCAGGATCTGCTTCCCCCACGGGCCTGTCCACCATTGGGTGGTCCCCTTCAGAGGCCTGCTTGCTTGGGAGCTTGGTACTCGGGCCTGGTCAGCTGGATGGTCCCTGAGGCTCATTCAGAATCAGTCAGAAGATGGCCAGGCAGAGGCTCAAGTGGGACTGCTCTGATGCAAGGCTGAGCCAGCCCTGGACCAGCGGCGCGGATGTGCGGAAAATGGGTCGGAGATGCCGGGGACGGAGGAACACGGCAAGTCCACCCCCTAGGCTCAGAGTAGGGCAGACAGCTACTGGGGACCTCACTGGAGCTGGAGGCCAGAGAACACGACCTTGGACTCTGACCTTGAACAGTCACCAGCTCCTGTTTCCTCCTCTGCCAGGACAGCCATGCTAACGTGACACAAACGTGAGCTCACCCGATCCTCCCGCCAGCACCATCCTCCAAACGTGAACCAAACTGTTGAAAGGAAACAAGAAGCCACTTTTTTGGCATGAATAGTTTTTATTTTATTTTTTAAATTGTGGTATTTGTTTTTAAGTGAGTGATAGATTATATGTATATCAATATACAAATATATTTAGGATATACATGCACCTATATCCAATAAATTACATAATTCTAAAGTTCATTAAGTTAACTTGATTCTGCACGGGAAAGACCCGAAGTGTCTCGTTCAACGCTGCCTCATGGTCTCTTCCGTAGCTCGGCAACAGAGAGGGTCCTTGGGAAGTAAGAGTTGAGTTAACAAAAGAATGGACTGATTTCAAAAATCTCTGCCCACTTACTGATGACATCAGACTGTAGAAAGAGGAAGTAGGTCCTGAGGGTTCAGGATTTCGACCCTGCCCAGGGCTCTAATCGTCACCAGTGTTTCCTCAATGACTCCAGTCAGCTGGCTGGACTTACATTTACAACTGATGCATTGATCCTCAGAGCTGGCAATTTTCAAAAAGTTCACGTGCCCTTTCCATGCCCTTGCAGTTCGGTCCATCCAGCAGCCATGGTAACCCCAAATCTCCACCACCTTGTCTTGCAGGACAAGCCAAAGTCCTTCTGGCAGCCTGGGAGGTACTGCCTCCCCTGTCCCCCGTACCCCTGACCTCGAGCCGGTTCTCTCTCCCGCCAGGCCCCTGCTTCCATACTGGCCCCTGAGCACAACAAGCACGCACCTGGAAGGCCCTCTGCGCCCAGGACTGCTGGCTCCTCTGCCTCCCCCAGGAGACCCTCACAGGAGCCTTCTCGGGCCTTCCTCATGAAGCAGCAGCCCAGCCTTCTCCACCTTCCCTCTCCCCTCCATGATGCTCATCACTACTTTATCACCTCTCTCTCATTTTTTACTGTCTTTCCCCTCAAGCTCCACCGGGACTGGAATTCTTCTATTTTCTTTACAGGGGTCTGGAAGACAGGGCAAAGACACCGGAAGGATTATGTAACAAATACATTAATCTAACTCTTGATTACTGCAATAACTGGAAGGAAACTCATCGCTTCTTGCCTGCAGTGTCTGGTTAAATGGCTGATTCCCTCTCTTTGTTTAGAATCTAACTTATTTCCGGCAGTTCTCAGTGTACCCTAAATTATGTGCTTTCATAGCCCGTTATCTGGGACCTTGACATCCAAAGCCTTTATCCTTGTTTCCAATGTCCTAGCAACCTTACTTCACTCCAACGTTTTTGCTTTTCAAGCTGGCTTAGTTGTTGCTTGGGTTATTGCCATTAACCCAGAATCTCATCCAAACCTAGGATTCTCGGGCTAGTCAGATCTTAATGGAGAGCACAAATATTCACAGGAGTTCTTCTCTCTTCTCTGATCATCTGTCAGCCCTGTCCCCGCAAAAGTGCCAGTCCTACGTCTCCAGTCTGCAACTACAAAAAGCTATGTTAAAAAAAACAAAACAAAACAAAACAAACAAACAAAAGCTATGTGTCCTTGCGTGGCTCAAGCAAATTCAGGCTTATTCAACCCACAGGTGTCCAGGCAGTTCCCCTTTTCAACTGAAGTGCATCTTTCCCAGATCCTACATTCAAAACTGCAAGTGCGTTTGCCTTTTTATTCTGCCCAAGATACCAAGCCAGTCAAGGACTGATCTTCCCTCTTTGCCATCTATCTCCATCTTCTCAGAGACTAACCCAGTCTGAGACTAAGTGACCTCATTCCTGGATGATTCAAATCCCACCCAGAGCAGATCACCCCTAAACTCTCTCTGCTTCCAGAAACCCAACATTCAGCTTCTACATGAATCCACTCATAGGAAACTTCCACTGTGTGTTCTTTTGAAGGAAAAGCAGCTTGTGATAGGAAAATAGCAAGATAAGAAATTAGATCTACAGAGAAACATTTCTGGCAGAGTGCAGTAAGGATCTCTGAAAATCTACTCATAAAAACGATAAGAACCATGGGAAAATTGTCAAGATCAAGTTTTCTGAACTCTGTAAAGGAAGCTTTGCAGCAACCCACCCCACGAGGCAGCTGTTTAGGTGGAAAGGCTGAACCTCAGTAGCAGCAGTGAGCTCTGTGGTGTTCTGACTTGCTCTACTCCCAGCTCCTTTTCCCCAGTTCCATAGTATCCTTAAACACCAACCCTCCACAGCCCTGGTGACAATCAGCAGCCTCAAAACCACAGTAGGTGTAAAAAACAGAAGCCTTTCATTCACAGGATGGAGGAGAATAAGGTTGGACCTCTCCCAAAAGCTCAGTACCTAGAGCATTGCCATTTCTTGACTTGCGTGGCAGCTCCTTGGAAACCCTCTCACCAGGCTTGTCTTTATTTGATCTGACTCAGAACTCCCTCTATGAGAATAGCTATGTACCCAGGGCTTTTGTCAAAAATAACCAGTGGCAATTACTTCACATCCCAGCCACCTGAGGCAGTGATACCAGTTGGAGAAAACAAGTAGCTAGCTAAAAGTCTTAGGAAAATTGGGGAATGAGATTTCCCAAGTGGGCTTTGAAAAGCTTTGAAGTAAAGCTTTGATTTCCAAAGTGGCCTTTGAAAAGAAGATCGCATACATGTGCAGGACTGTGCACATGCCTAGGAAAGAGCTGAGGAAATCCTAATCTATCACCTGTGGCTCACCTTGAGAAAAGCAAGACGTGGAGCCTAAGACATAATTGTAAACTGCCCATTAGAATTTTGAAAATGGGCCCCCAAATCCACATAGCCCCTAGGCAAAGGACAGGGTAAAGGCATTTAAGGAAATCAGTGTCTATCACTGGCTTACAGCTAAACTAACTGAGGAGATACTTCAGTGGCCTCATACAAAAAAGGGTACACACTTTACAGAAATAGTTCAGGAAAGTCTCTAATCAAACCACCACCAAACAACAACAACAATAACAAATCCTGGGGAAGAGGATGGTGGGAGCCTGATTTCCAGCACTGACACATTTTACTACTTAAAATAGTCAATTTTCAACAAAAAATTATGAGACTTGTGAAGAAACATAAATAGGGGGAAAAGCTGTCTCTTAGAAGCCCAGATGTTGAATTTTCTAGACAATCTTTAAATCAGCTATCATAAACATGTTCAAGGAACTAATAAAAACTGAAAATTTAAAGAAAAGTTTAAGAATGATGCTTCATTAAGTAGAGAATGTCTATAAAGAGCTAGAAAAAAATTTTAAAGGAACTAAATAAAAAGTCTAGAGATAGAAAACAAAAATAACTGAAATGAAAAATTTAGCAGAAGGGCTAAACTATAGATTTGAGCTGGCAGAAGAAAGAATATATTACCTTTAGTATATGTCAATCGAGATTATCTAATCTGAGGAACAGAAAAAATATATATAAATGAAGAAAACTGTGGGAATCAAAAAGTATTCCTACCTGTGCATAATGACAGTCCCAGAGGAAAGAAGATAGAGAAAAGAGAAGGAAGAATGCATGAATAAATAATGAAAGATATCCCAAATTTAATTTTAAAAAATTAATCCACACATCTAAGAAGCTCAATGAACTCCAAGATGGAGAAAATAAAAAATATCTACATCTTTACATATCATAGTTAAACTGACAAAAGTCAAAGACAAAGTGAAAATCTTGAAAGTAGCAAGAGAAAAACAACAAAGTTATCATCCATAGATTCATAGCTAAATTCCCATCAGAAACCACGCAGGCCAGAAAACAGGTGGATGGTATATTCAGTGTGCAGAAAGAAATAAGAAAATCAACAAGAAATCTATACACAGCAAAACTATCTCAAAAATTAAGGTGGAGTCTTCAGCACTGGGAAGATGGCTTAGATGAACATTTCCTGTTCCTCCTACAGAGTTCAATCAAAATGCCTTGACAGTATATATAAAACAAACATAAGGAGACTGAAAGGTGTAGAGAAGGAGGGAACCATGGGACATTAGGAATGATATGGTAGTGAGGTCCTGCATTTTCTTTTTGCCTCATATACACTAATCTTGGAACTTAAGAAAACAACAATCTGGAAACCCCAACAGCAACAAAAAGAAAATCCCAAAGACAGTCTTTTTCTTCTGTTAGGAAAGGAGTAATCTAGAAAGACAAAACACTTTTAGACAGTAACAGCCAAATACCACAGAAAAACGCTGGCCCACTCCCATCCATGCCACCAAAGGTCAAGTTGAGAGTCTGGATTCCTCCACCAATGAGGCTATAATGTCATGATTCCACACTTGTTCTTGGGAGGTGTCCAGGAAAGCCATGTAGGAGCCAGGACCTCAGGCCCACTAACTAGTAATGAACATCCCCTCAACCTCTGCAATGTCAGTAGAGACCACCTGGAACCTGGAATTCTATTCCCACCCAATTGTAACAGGGCTTATGCCCACTCTATGATGGGGTGATGTTGGGAGGGTCTGGAGAAGAGTAAGAACTTTCTCTATCACACAACTGTTGAGATCCCACCCCAAACTTGTCAGTGGAGACCTCAAAGATAAGTAGAACCACCACCCACACCAGCAGTAATGAGAAGTCCCCATTTTGCATGGTCAACAGACACTGAGAGGGAATCTGTCCTTCCACCCAGCACAACAAAAAGGAGATGATGATGGACAATGCCCAATCCAGGAAGCGGAAGGTGTCTGCAACTGCAAGCAAGGCAGTTCCATCCATCTGCCCCATGGGCTATAAGCCCGTCTCAATCAGAAACAGAATGGGCCTCACCATCCCCAAATCCTCAAGACTGGGGAATGAACCATGGACTAAAGTAGACTTCTTATTATTTTATTATTGTTCTATTATAGACTTATTATTATTCTAGCAATGGAAGCACTTGTATCTTTGATATAAAGGCATGGGCCACCAGAGGTTCTGAGGAGAGGGAGAGGGAAGAATAGGTGTAACATGAGGGCATTTGGGGGACAATTGGAATTGTCCTGCATAACATTGCAATGACAGATACAGGCCATTATACATTTTGTCAAAACCTATAAAATTGTGCAAAGTATAAACTATAATGTAAACTATAGTCCATGGCTAATAGCAATGCTTCAATATTTGTTCATCAATTGTAATAAATGTACCACCCTAATGAAAGATGTTGTTAATGTGGGAAAATTTGGGAGGAGGAGGGAATGAGGGATATGGGAATCCCTACATTTTTGATATAACATTTATACAATCTAAAGCTTCTTTAAAAATAAAAGAAAAAATTTTTTAAAACTATATAAAGAATACACTCAGAAACACTATGCCTACCTCAAAATGTAATGTTAAAAATGCTCAGAGGGAACCTGGAAGAATAAAGCAGAGAAATGAAAACCAGAAGACAGAAAGAACACATAAAATCAAATGGTAGCCATAAGCCCTCACATACCAGTAATTACCTTAACTGTAGCTGGTCTTAATTCCTCAAATAAAGACAGAGATTGGCAGAGAGAATTAAAAGGCAGGATGTAACTATAAGCTAAGAAACTGACTTTAAATATAGCAATATAGGATAGTTCAAGGTAAAAAGATGGCAAAAATACGTACCATGAAAACATTAATCAAAAGAAATTAAGAGGATATGTATGTATGTGTGTATATATATCAGACTTCAGAACAAAGAAAATTACCAGAGACAGAGAGGGGCAAATATTAATACAAAAGTGTCAATCCAAAAGCAAAATATAACAATTCTAAAAGTGTCTAT
This sequence comes from Tolypeutes matacus, assembly GCA_026826555.1. NCBI lineage: Eukaryota > Metazoa > Chordata > Mammalia > Cingulata > Chlamyphoridae > Tolypeutes > Tolypeutes matacus. The sequence continues at coordinate 3,083,958 of JAKSZT010000088.1, read as the reverse complement.
ACCAAACAACAGAATTGCAAAATATGTGAATAAAAACTTATAGAATTGAAAGGAGAAATAGACAAATTCACAATTATATTTGGACATTTCAACACCCCTCTCCCAACAAGGTATAGAAGAACTCAACAAGACAACCAACAGAATCTAATATAAATTATAGAACAATCTGCCAACAACATATTTTTCAGTGCCATCAGATATATACTGATATAGACCATACCCTAGGCTATAAAACAAACCTCAGCAAATTTTAAAGCATTGGAATCATACAGAGTATTTTCCTAACATAGTAGAATGAAATTAGAAATCAGAATGCTAACAGAAGAATTTCCAAATCCTTGGAAATTAAACAACACACTTAAAAATAGTCAATAGATCAAAGAGGAAGACCCAAGGAAAAATATATAAATCTTGAAGACAATGAAAATGAAAATATAACATATCAAAATCTGTGGAACATAGCTAAAGGACTGCTGAGAGGGAAATTTATAGCCCTCATCATAATTTAATTCAGTAAAAGTGAAACTTCAGACAGACCAGTTTATAAACATAATCCAATATCTATTTTTGGAATTCATAAACATATCAAACTGCTACAAACATCAATACCTTGGTTGTGATATTGCTACCGTTTTGCAAGATATTGCCATTGTGGAAACTGGGTAAAGGGTACATGAAATAACTCCATATTATTTCATACAACTGCATGTGCATCTACAATGACCCCAAAATAAAAAGGTTAATTGAAAAATGAAGGAGAAATTAAGACATTCCTAGATAAACAAAAAAAATTGTGAGAGTTAGTTCTTAAAGCTGAAAGGAAAGGACACTAGACAACTTGAATCCACAAGAAGAAATAAAGAGCTCTGGTAGAGAAACCACATAGGTAAAAACAAGAGACATGATAACTGCATATTTGTTTACAACTCTTTGATGTAAAAGAGAACTGCATGAAGCAATAATTACCCAACTGCAGTAAAATATAAAAAGATATAATCTGTGTGATAATAATAGCACAAAGTATGGGGAAGGGAACAGAGCTATATTAGAGCAAAGTTTTTGTATCCTACTGAAACTAAAACGGGATTAATTAAAACAAGATTGAGTTGTTAGATGTTAACTGTAATTCCCAGGGCCATCACTAAGAAAATTATATACATACATACATACAAATACACATACATTCATACAGCAAGGGGAAAATATCTATTTAATACAAAAGAATTCAATAATGAAGAAGTAGACTAATGAAGAAAGAATAGAGGAACAAAATTACATAAGCATATTGAAAACATTTACTATGGCAGATGTAAATTTATCTTATCAGTGATTCAATTAAACATAGATTAATGAAAGAGATTGTCAAAGGATTTTTAAAACAATGATTTAACTATATGCTTTCTATAAGAGACACACTGTAGATTCAAAGATACAAATAGATTGATAGGTTGAAAGTAAAAGGACTCAAAAAGATCTACCATGCAAACAGAACCAAAACGTTGCTGGAATGGTTATACTAATTTCAGACATAAAAGTCTTCCACATAAAATTTGTTATTTGAGACAAAGAAGGGCATTTATAATGAAAAAGGGCTAATTCATTAGATAGACATTAAAATTAGAAACATATATGCACTTCACAATAGAGTCCCAAAACTGACAGAATTGAAGAAAAATAGACAATTCTACAATAATAGCTGGACACTTCAATACCCCACTTGCAATAATAGATAGAACATCTAGGTAGATCAACCAGGCAAAAGAAGGATTGAACCAAACTGTAAAGCAACTCAACCTCACAGGTTTTTACGGAGCACTCCATCCAGCAAAACCCAACAAAGGGGACACACGCTCTTCTCAGGAACACCAAGAACATTCTCGATGCTAGACCACGTTTTAGTCTGGAAAACAATCCTCCATATTTATAAAATGATTAAAATAATGCAAAGTAAGTTATCCAAACACAATGGAATTAAATTGAAAATAATATCAGAAGTAAATCTGGGAAACTCACAAATGTGTGGGAATTAAGCATTTCTTAATAACCAGTGGGGTGTAGAAGTAAATAGAAGGTGAATTAGAAAATACTGCCAAATGAATAACAATGGAAAATAGAAACCACAAAACTTAGGGAATACAGTTAAAGCAGTGCTTAGTTGGAAACTTATAGCTATAAAAGCCAAATTTTAAAAAGGATAACAACCTCAAAACAATAACTTAAACTCTACCTTAAAAAAAAAACTAGACATTGAGTGCAAACTAAACCTAAAGCAAATGGAAGGAAGGAAATAAAGACTATTATAAAAAGAAATTAAAAAGGGAATTGAGAAACAATGCAGAAAATTAAAAAAAAACAATAATAGTTTTTTGAAAAGGTAAACAAATTAGTTAAACCTGTGAAAAAAGAGAGACGACTCAAGTCACTAAAATCAGAAAAGAAAGAGGGGACATCACTACCAAACTCCCTGGAAAAGAAAAGATAATAAGGAACTACTATGAAGAGCTGCATGCTGTATGAAATGGGTAAAATCTTTCAAAGAGACACACTAGAGAAACCCACTAAAGAAAAAGTAAAAAAATAAAAAATAAAAAAAAAAATCTGAATATACTTGTAACAAGAGAAGAAATTAGGTCATCATGCAAGAATTTCTCATAATGAAATCTTAGGTTCACATGGCTTCTCTAGTGAATTCTACCAAACATTTAAAGAAGATTTTATATAACTATTTCACAACCTCTGCCAAAACACAGAAGAGGAGAGAACACTTTCCAAGTAATTTTGAGGCCAGGATTAGTCTGCTATAAAAATGAGACAAGGACATGACAAGATAAGAAAACTATAAACCAATATGCCTCATGCATACAGATGCAGCAATCCCCAACAAAATACTAGCAAACTAATCCAGGCTCACATAAAAAGGTTTATGCACCATGAGCAAAATGGGATTGCAAAGTTGGGTAACCATGAGAAATCAATGAGTGTAAGAAACCATATGAATAGAATAAAGGGTAAAACCTACGTGATCATCTCAATTGATGAAGAAAAAGCATTTGACAAAACTCAACTCCTTTCCATAATAAGCACGCATGCACACATACGCACACAAATTTAGGAATCAAAGGAAACTTATTCAAGTTGATAAAAGATATCTACAAAAACCTCACAGCTAACTTTACACGTAGGCACCAAAGACTGAAGACTTCCCCCTAAGATCAGGAAGAAGACAGCAGTGTCTGCTCTTGCCACTTTTATTAGGAGGTTCTAGCTGGGGCAATAAGACAAGAAAAAGCAATAAAATGCATCCAGGTTGGAACGAGAAAAATAAATCTTTCTCTCTTCACAGATGACATGAAGTTATACATAGAAAATCCTAAGGAATCCACACAAAAAATCTATTAAAACTGTGGCAGTTTGACATCATTTTATGAATCACAAAAAGAAAGATTATGTTTGCAAACTAATCTCTTCCTCTGGATGTGATACCCTTTGGTTGCATTAAATCCAACTGAGCAGCCTTTGGTTAGATTACTTGATAAGATCCCTCTAGACCTTCTGATTGGCCCATGTCAGTGAGGCATGGCCCAGATTGAGTCCCCACCCACTTGCTGCGTCTGATAAAAACAGAGACACAGAGAGAGACAGAGAAAAAGGAAGCTGTTGTGTTTGATTCTGCCATGTGAAAGAGAGGACTGCAGGAAGACAGAAGCCCCCAAGAGGCTCTAAGAGCTGAGAACCAGAAAGAGCCCGTATGCCTGGTTTCTCACAGCTGAGCCCCAAGAGATAGTAGATTCTGGAGGGGAAAGCAGAGATCAGTGGTCATCTTGCTTCACCACATGGCAACACGCCAGGATCGACAGTAGCTGACTTTGGTGAGAAAGAATCCCTGCTGATGCCTCAACTTGGACATTGCATGGTCTTGGAACTGTACGATTTACCCCAAATAAATCCCCGTTATAAAAGCCAACAGTTTTCTGGTACTTTGTATTGGCGACCCTTTGGCAAACTAAAAACTTCATCTAGGTCATAGGATAAAAGATCAATGTACAGAAATAAAAACTATCTTTCTCTATAGTAGCAATGACAAATCCAGATATAAAACTACTAAAACAATGCATTTACAATAGCATTAAATATAATAAAATATGTAGGGGTAAATTTAGCAAAAGCACTGCAATATTTGTACACTAAAAGCCACAAAACTTCTTGAAACAAATTAAAGACCTAAACAAATGGAAAAATACTCTGTATTGTTAAAATGGCAATAGTACCCATATTGATCTGCAGATTAAATGCAATCCCTAGCAAAGTCCCAGCTTCCTTTTTTTTTTTTTTTTTGCAGACTTTACATGATCCTAAAATTCATATGGCTAGGCAAGGAACACAGTGTAGTTAAAGTAATCATGAAAAGAAGAACAAAGTATGAGAAATTTCAAAGCTTATGACAAAGCAACTGTAATTAAGACAGACGGTTCTTGCACAGAGATAGATATAGCTCGATGGTTTGTCCAGACAATCATGGTGAACTGGTTTTCAGCCGGGGCACCCAGGCAAGTCCGGCAGGGAAAGAATCATCTTTACAATGAATGGTGCCGGACAAATGACATCCATGTGCACAAGCAAGATGCACCACATGCAGAAATTAACTCAAACGGGACCTACACCTAAATGTAGAACTCTTAGGAAAACACAGGAGCTAAGCACCACGGCCTTGGTGTAGGGAACGGTGGCTTCTTAGACATGAACCTGAAGTGCAGAAAGGGCGAAAAAAGTAAAATCAGCCTCACCAAAATGAAAACCTTTTGGGCTTCAAAGGATTCCATTAAATGGGTGCAAAGGCAACCTGCACAGTGGGAGAAAGTATTTGTGGATCATAACCCTGACAAGGGACTTCTGTCTAGAATATACAAGGAACTCGTACAACTGAACAATAAAAAGACAAATGGCTCGACTTAAAAATGGGCAACGGATTTGAATAGACATTTCTCCAAAGAAGATAGGCAAATGATCAAGAAGTACATGAAATATGCTTGACGTCATTAGTCTCCAGGGAAATGAAAATCAGCAGCACACTGAGAGGGCACGTCACACTCGGATGGCTATCGCCAAAAAAAGACAGGCAATAACGGCCGTGGGTGTGGAGAAGGCGGAAGGCTTGCGTCTTGCTGGGGGACTTCACAGTGCACAGTCGGTTTCTCGACATGTTAGCCACAGCACAGCCATGTGACCCAGCAATTGCACTCCCAGGTGTGCTCTCAAGAGAGAAGAAAACGCCGTCCACTTAGAAACGTGTACGTGAATGCTCATAGCTGCATTATCAATAATAGTGCAATGCATAAATGACCCAGATGTCCCCCAGCTGATGAAGAGGAAGATAAAGTGGTGTGTACAAGGAGAATGCCTCCATTCAGCCATAAACAGGAGGGAGATCCTGATACACGCTACAGTGTGCATGAACTTGGAAGAAATGGTGCTCAGTGAAAGAAACCAGCCCCCAAAGAGTGCATATTGTATTCTGTGCATAAGCAACATGCAGGCTAGGAAAATGCAGAGTCAGAAAGCAGATCAGTGGCTTCCAGGGGGTGAAAGAAAGGGGGAGAATGGCAGGCGACTGCTAATGCGTACAGGGATTCTTTTTGGGGTGATGAAAATGTTTCAGAATCAGGTAGTGTACACTGAACTCTGAGAATATACTAAAACCCACTGAATTGTGCACTTTTAGAGTGGATTTTATGATATGAGAATTATCTCAATAAAGCTGCTATAAAAATGAAATTAAATCTCCAGCCTGATATCAACTATGTAAATAACAGTATTGAACGTGTGGATGGGGCAAAGCTGGACAGGAAATGTGGTTTTATCAGGGAGAGTGTCCAGGATCATCTTGCTTAATTTTTCTCTGTAGCCCCCATCTCCATCTGGCACACTATACATAGTAAAACCCAGCCACGTGCGAGGCCCAGTAACTCTGCTTGTGTGAATCAAAGAATCACAGGTCTGGGAAGCCAACGGGCTTACCAGGGAGAGCCAGCGTGGAGTCTGGGAGAGCAACTGCTCAGTTCACCTGCGTCTCAGGCCCTGCTGAAGTCACCTGGCGGCTGTGACTTCTGGCGTAACTGTCACTTTCAGAGCAGTGGCGGTGATCCTGGGAATGTGCTGGGGAGCTGGCAGACGCTTTAGCCTTTCATGCCAGGGCCTGGGTCCTGGGGCCCAGCCCCCTCCCCTTTGTTCCCACCTCCCCAGGTGGAGCTGCCGATCATTTCCCACCTGGCCTGTCCATCCCCCCTCCCCCCATTGGCCATCATTGTCCATTGCTCCCCTTGTATGGAAGCTAAGAAATTCTGCTCACTTCCATTTGAGAATGGAAGCTGGGAAGGCAAATGGGAACTAATTCCCAATCCAATTGCATTTGCCTTTTGTTGTTCTGGATTAGCTACTGTGGATTTTCCGTATTGACTTACATGTTTGTTTTCCGTCTCTTTTCTTCCAGTCTCTAAGCTCTGTGGGGGAAGGGCATCATCTTTTCTTCCTCACTCTTAGGTTTCCACTGCATTACAGTTGGTGTCTAATGAATTTTTTTAATAAAAAATTAAACCAGTTTATGTGTGAATAATTCACCTATAAATAAATTAAACCACCTCTCTCTGGGTGAGTTTTTGTTTCTGTTGCTAGGTATGCCATGACCTTCCTACTATGCCCAGAGAGCAAGTTAAGTTGCCTCAAAGTCCCAGGTCAGGCACGAGCTCTGAGAAACCCAAACCTCCACACGGGCCTGCCGGTCCCAGGGCCTGTTCTCCCCCCTCCACTCTCTTCTGAACCCAAGACTGTGACCTACCTGCTCAGGGCCTTCCCACGCCCCATTCAAGAAATGGAGTGGACTCACCCCACCCGGCAAGAACCCAGTAACTGCTGAGGAGCCTGGAGGTCGGCAGCCGAGCGCTCGGCTCCCCTTCCTGCTGGCGCCCACCCCTCTCTCACTCCCACCGCTCTTCTCTTCGTTCCTAGGACTCCCCGGAACATGCAAAGCCTCCTCCTGCTCCTCAGAGCAGCGCAGCTCTCCCATCCACTACGCCCACCCTTGCACCAGCCGACCAGCAAGGTCCTCAACAGAGAACTGACCCTCTGTGCAGCAGGGATCTCTATGGTCACACTCAGCAGGTTTTCCCCTCACAGTCATTCTTCCATTCTGTGTTCTCTAATTTATTCTCAACAGATGCATATTATTTTTATTTATAAAACAATAACACTACTTTTAAAATGCAAGAGAGTTCCTCTGCTACTTAAGTTTAGTAAGTGGTAGAACCAAAACGCAATGGGGCATTTGGCTCTCCAGCCTGTGGCCTTGACCTTACAAACTCGGCTGCCTCCCGTGGCTTTCTCTACAGGCCGGGGATTTCTCCCTTGATGCCCATTCATTGTGTCACCATTTTCCCAGCCAGCACAGTGTCAAACTCTTACAGCCATACTCAGTTCTGTCTCTAGAGCACCCCACACATCAAATTCACTGCCAAGATAACAACTTAACTGTCAAGTGGTCTCTGCCCTGGTTTGAGGCTCCCATGCCTTTCACTTACAAGCTAGGTGAAGCCTCTTGGATTGGAAGAGTCCTGCCCCTACCCTCTGCCCTCTTCTTTCTATCCTCCACATTGCCGTCAAAGATGTGCCTTCCTCCCAAATCTTCCATGGATCCCTTTGCTCATAAGACAAACCCCAAGCCCCCACACAGCCCTAAGGCCTCCCAATTTTGCCGTGCTGCCTGCTAAGCTTCATCTATGCTGGATCCTTTTCTCTAAACCCAGCCCCTCGTGCCCTGCAGTCTCCATGGGCCTTGGGGTGCAGCTGATAAACTTTTCCACCCTCCAAAACCTTCACTGCTTTTAAGGCCAGGCTGAAATGTCAAGCCTTCCACCACTTCAGTCCTCCAACCCAGAAGGAGTCACCCCTTCATTTGCGCTCTAGTTTGTGTCCAGTGCTAATGACCCTTCCTTTGGCTCCAGGCCTGTGGGCTGGCCATGCCGAGAGCCCAGTGCCCGCCCCTGGCCCTCTCCGGCTTGGGTCTCCTAGGTTCCCGGGCTCGCTGGCAGCTGCCCTTCTTTCCTCTCCTGTCCCAGTGGGCAGAGCTCGGTGCTGTAACCAGCTGAAATGCCAGCCTGCAGCCTGCATTCTCACACGACTTTTAAGGCCTCCCATCAGGGGCTCCCTCCAAATACCTTTAGTGCTGAGCCGCCCACCTCGGCACATCCGTGTCCGTGACTCGGCAGAGACGTCAGGCCTCCCACTGCCACGTCCCTTGGCTCTCGGCACACTTCTGGGAACCACGTAGGTGCTTAATAAATGCTGTGGATAAGAGGATTTGATAATTTATGACCAAAGATAGAGAATAATTGCCAGTGAGAATTACCTGCTAATAAGGCAAATAGCTCTGCGTTCATCTTGAAGTTTCGCACTTGACCCCATTCCCAACAAGGGGGACGTAAAATCAAAGGTCGGCCCAGTTAGCTGGATGGCGGTGAACTGTGAAATTTCTATTGGCAGCCAGGGATGGCTGATTATAAAGATTGGATATGCATTTCCAGCGGCTCTTTTATTTGTCCAGAAGCACTGGGAAAGTGGGGAATGGAATCCGTGGATCGCTGGCTTTTGATGTGGCTTTCAGCTTCTCCCAGGCGTTCCTGGGCGTCTTCACGGAAGCTGAGCTCTATTATTTCAGGGCTTTCCCCCTCTGGCTCGAGAGGCCAGCCTGCCCCTCTCAGCCGGGTCCTTGGGGCCCTGCGGATGGGCTGACCCAGCCGGGCCCCTGTCCACGGGGTCGACACAGGCCGGCCCCTAACAGCTCCTGGAGCTTCTGCAGGGGCTGCCGAGGCCGGGGCCACGCACTGGACGGGGTGGGCGGACGCGGGCAGCAGCGGGCCCCAGGCTCGCACACCTGCTGGCCCTGCCTGGGATGCTTATATTTGGCGCAGTGTTCATTCTCAAGTTCATGAACACGCAGCAGTGCTCTGAGAATTGAGCGCTCTCTCCGCGGCCTTTCCTCCTTCCCCAGCACCCTCCACAGTGCCTGGCTGCAGCTTCCACTAGGGGCATGTGTGCTGTGGAGGGAAGGGAGGGGGAGGAGGGAGAGAGGAGGGAAGAGGAGGGAGGGAAGAGGAAGGAGGGGGAGGAGGGAGAGAAGAAGAGAGGGGGGAAAGCAGGGGCCGGAGGGAGAGGTAAGGAGGGAGGGTAGAGGAGGTAAGGAGAGGGGAGGGAAGGGAGAAGGGAAAAGGGAGAGCAGAGCAAAGGAGAGAGGGGTAAGGGAGGGAGGCAGGAGAAGGGAGGGAAATGAGGGAGGGGAAGGGAGAAAGAAAGGCAGGCAGGGAGGGAGGCAGGAGGGCCCTGCAAGGCAGTTATTCCATTTACTGAAAACTGGAGTGTGTTTCTTGATGCATGAACAGTCCTGAACGTCAGCTCCCTGAAAGGTCCAGTAATTAACAAGAACCATGAGTTTATGGTGTCAGTTGTGTAAAAATAGCTGAAAATAATTATATGTTCTTCCTATAACAATACATGCTAACACATGTACTAATATAGCTGTGTGAATACGTGCGTTACACACATGATGAAGGAAACACTTCACTTCCCAGCGCACACGTAGGGCGTCTGCGATCGAGTGCACTGGCTCCTCCAGAACCCCCTACCCTGGAGCCCACCTGCCAGTGGAAGCGCCAGCGGGAGAGCTGTGAAGATTTTGATTCTGGCATCTGGAAACAAGCCCACCGTTAGCAGTTTGTGTTTCATTCTCGCTTCTGTTTGTTTTCCGTTTAGTCTCTTCCCCAACCTCCCGGGCAGCCTCGGTGACCTTCACCCCCACGTGGTGTGCGTGGGGTGACAGGAGTCCTGCTCCGTGCTCCAGTCCACATGCGCCGTGCAGCCCGCGGCGGGACTGGCAGGGCAGGGCAGGGGAGCCGTGCGTTCCCGGCTGGTGGCCCCGCGGCCGCCCGGGGCGCGACCAGGGGACGCGGTTTAGCCGTGTCCTGCCCTTAGTGGGTCACGGTTTCACGCGTGATGGTCTTGTCTCCAGAGTTAAATTAGGACAGAGACGACCTCCAGTCAGTGTTTGCATTTCTCTGCTTGCCAGCTGCCAGCACTGCCGGAACACACAGTGGGCCTTCAGGAAACCTGGCCTGTTTGGTGCACCGGGTGGGTGAGGGCCTGCTCTGGAGAGTGGCCCCGCAGCTGAGAGGGTCTCCGAGGCCCCTGGGGCAAGCCCAGGAGGGACGTCCTGGAAGGGAGCGTCCGGCACGTCGGCGGGCGCACGGCAGGGGCTGTGGGAACCTCTCCAGCCGCGGAGGCACTTGGGCTCACCACCTGAGCTCACCACCTGAGCTCACCACCTGGGCTCACCACCTGAGCTCACCACCTGAGCTCACCACCTGAGCTCACCACCTGGGCTCACCACCTGAGCTGGCGTAGCCCTGCCCACCGAGCAGCCGGCAGCACCCTGGCGGGCCTGGGTGAAACGGTCTTGCAATGAACGAAACAGAATAAAACAAACCCTCGAAGCACAAGGTCCTGTCCTCACACAGCCTTCCTTCCGGTGGGCAAATAGGCGGTCTGAGCGGCATCTGGAGCAGCTCGGGTCCTTGGAAATAGTCATCTGTCGTCCTTCAAAGAGCTGAAATCTGCTTCCTGGATCTCCCACTCACGAGCAAGAAGGGTGTGTGGTCTGAGGAGCTGGAAATACCAGGAAGGGATGGCTCCAGGGGGCAGGCCCTGGCGAGGGGTCCCTCTGCCTCGGAGCTTCTATCAGCACCTCGTCTGTCACTGGGTTGAATGAGAGGGACAGTTTCAGCATCTGCTCAGAGGTTGAGCCTCTGTAGGGGGCAGGGTTTTGTGCAAATCTCAGGATGGGAATCAACACAGAAAAGACACCTCAATCTATTGGAGAGGTTTTTGGCCACTTTTCCAGGCAGGCATAAAAGGTTTTGTAAGCAACATTAAAAACCAAACACTCTCCTCTTCACCCCAGCTTCCTTGAGAAAAGAGCGCTGCCTGTTCCTAGGAGTCCAGTGCTCTCGACTCTTCCATCACCCCAGTCCAAGGCTGGCCTCACACTTTCTCAGTCCAATAACCTTTTCTCCAACTTCCACATGTCCAAGATGCCATTAAAAAAGAAAGAAAGAAACAAATATGAAACCAACCAGAACTCTTTCCTGGGTCCCAGCCTGGGTACTGTTTCCATTCATGGCCGAGCTTCTCAAAAGAGGGTCTCCCCTTTAGTCTCCGCCTCCTTCTCTCCTCGCCCTGTTCAACCCCAGCCCTGCCTCCCCCTTCCCTTGGACTTTCTTCTCCAGGCTTCTGGCTGCTTCCACCAGATGCTCCTAAAGGTCAACCTTGCCCAGGATCTATTCTCACCCCTCTCCTCTTTTCTCTTTAAAGGGCCCTTTTCCGCTGGTCCCAGTTCCCACTGGTGCCTGATGACCCCTGAAGAAGTGGCCAGCCCCTCTTCCCTGCCCTCCAGGCCCATAAAATACCAGGTGTGAACTCTATGTGCCCAAAGCTGAACTCATTATCCTTTCCTTCACAATCCTGATGCTTTCTCTGCCCACTATCTGAGAGGGAAGCAATACCCACCTACCTTCAAGCCAGGGCCTTGGGAATATCTTCAGTCTTTGCCCTTGCCAACCCCCGACACCCATTTCAGATCAGCATCTCCTGTTCCGAGCACCCTCCAGTGTGCCCCAGTCATTCCTGAACTCACCGTACAATCTCTGCCCTATCCATACCCATTATTTATTTAATGATTTCCTTTAAATCACTGTTAAATCAACTCACATAGTAACTTAGCCTTGTCTTTATGAATGAACACAGATTTGAGTGGTTAGTTACATTTTGTCTAATAGTCATAAAAATCAATTAGAACCATTTGAGACGGTGTCTGTGTTCCAGCTGCCAAGCGTGGCCCTGGGATTCACCTGTTAGCATTCACACCGCAGCCTGAGAAAGGCCAGCTGGGCATCCTCGCAGGAGCTGAGCACGGAGCCAGGCCTGGGCTCTCCCTTCTCGCCCCACCGTGGGGTGAAGGTGACCGTGGCACGTGCTGCTGCCCTGAATGTTTTGCAGCTCCCTGGACACACAGCACTCTTTCCCCACCTGCAGAGAAGGGCCCACAGCGGAGAAGGGCTGCCACTGTGCCAGCGCTGAACCCCAGGGACTCCCAAAGTGCGCTGTCTCGGAATCCAAGGACAAGTAACTTCTGAGTGGGAGGCACGGCCCTATGCATGCAGTGTACGTAACTCATTTATTCCTCAAACCAGAGCGTGATTTCATCGCCATCCCCACTCTAGGGTGCAGATGCCAAGCCTCAGGGAGGCCAAGGAGCTGGCTCAGCTGGGACCTGGGAGAACAATGTTGCACACCCAGGTACACCTGGCTTCCCAGACTGCACCATGAATTGCTGTGTCTGAATCCCAGCTGCATCGTGGCTACTGAGCCTCTCTGAACCTCAGTGTCCTTATCTGTAAAGTGAGCCTGGGTTTAATAGCTACTTCTTAAACTGTGGGCCAAATGAAGTGAAATAATATGTCAAAGTGCCTAGTAAACAGGACCAGATAGCAGCAGAGGTAACAGGTGGAAGTGATGCACTGTGCTGGGACTTCTGCTTTTTAACTTGCCTCCCAGCACACTACACCATGAACTCCTGAAGTGGCCAGCAGAGGCACCTAGTAAGTGCTTAAGGAATTTTGTTGCCCACACTCTTTCCCCCACTCCCTTGCCCCCTGCCAAGCTCTCTTGCTGTTCCTCAAGTAGACAAAGTTCTTTCCTGCCTCAGGGAAGCCTCACGTGCTCTTCCAACACCTAGAACACTCTTCCCTGATGTCAGCAGGCTTAGCCCGTGATTTCCCTCAACTCTCTGTTCAAGAGCCACCCTATTGGTGAGTCTTACCCGACCTACAAGAAGAAAATGGCATCTGTTTCCTGGAAACAGCCGTGCCCTAATCCTGAGCTGTTTTCCCTCATAGCACTTGTCACCACCTGCTAATGGTGGAATAGCTCTTTAGTTTTGTTGCTGCCTGAATTCCCAAGATAAAATACAAATCTCTGATAACTGAGGTTTATTCTTTTCACTGCTGGGCCCCCAACACTGCCTTGTGCATGCATCCGTGTATCAACACAAATATGTGTGAGACGAGTGTACGTACTTATGCAGACACACAAACACACACACACAAGATGAGAATGCCGGAACCCCGCTCGGTGCCCGCAAGGACTGCCTCTTTCTTGCTGACCATTCCATATTATCTCCAGGGTCTAGGACCAAGCCTGGCACACAGAGGACACTCAACTGATTTTGTGGAATGAATGAATGGATTCTGTGTCTCTTCTGCCATTCATTTTTTAACTGCCATGAATACTAGATATTTGTGGGCATTGCTAAGCCCCAAGTCCTTCACCTTAGTAACCTCACCTGGTTCTCTTGTGATTTACCAAATTTTCCTGCATGGCCCCCTCCCCATGGCCGCCCTCCAGGATGCCAGCTGCAAGTCATTTGGGAAGTCCTGGCCCTTTATTACAGGGAATCAGTGTTTGTGCATTTGGTTCCTTGTAAAAGTTTACAGTTGTGAAGTGACATGTTTTCCTAACTGGCCTCCAAAGGGATATAAAACCTAACAGCAAGAGAAACCTGACGTTTCAGGGCAACAGGTGGCGAGCCTGAGAATTTAGGCCTGGCAAGGCGTGCCACGCATTGTCGTGGTTACCCCCCAACTGCCCGGCGAGGAGGGCAGTGCCTACACCCACTTTATAGAGGAGGAGAGTGAGGACTGGCGGTTCAGAAATAGCCACACAGACCCACTGCTTCCCTGCGCAGAGACCCCCGCTGGGCTGCCTGTTTCCTGGGTCTGGGGTCTTGGTGTGCTAACACGCTACACCCCGGCACCTTGTGCTGAATGGCTTCTGTTGTGATTGTTGGAATCCAGAGCTGTCCCAGAAATACGTTCTAGAAACCGAAGGCTTCTTCCCACTGACTCTTTATCCAAAATAATGAGAAAGAGAAACAAAGAGAAATAAAAATACGAGATGAGGAGACACATAACTCAGGTCAAGATGTGAGATGGCAGCATAAAGCAGCAGAAGTTAGACACAGGTGTGGGGGTATCCACAACACAACCTCCGTGGCCGCAGTTTGCAGCCCGAGGCAGAGGCACACGCTGCTCCCAAGTGGGGGCAGGGGCAGAAGGACGGGGTCGGCTTGGGTGCCACCAAGATGCAGCACTAGTCACACCACTGGTTCCCGCACCAGAGGTCACCCCTGGACCTCAGAAGGAGACCACCTAGAAATGGAAAAAGTGGGGTACCCCTTGGGTGTGGGGGGTGGTTGGCTTGGCCAGGCCTGGCTGGGAAGAATGAGCAAGGATAGGGGGTGTTTGAGCCCTGATCTGACTCCCCAGTATTGGCTCAGTCAGAAAATGAAGGCTGCTGTCCTCACTGCACCTCGAAGCTCTGGGCCCGGGGCCAGGAAGGAAGTGAGGGATGCACGTCAGCTTGTTCCAGGGAGAAGCTGAGAAAGGCCAGTGGAGAAAGGGCTTACTTTTGGGGGGCTGGAGCATCAGAACCTGAGGCCTCCTCTCGGGAGCCCTGACCCAGGTGCTCTTTGGGGCTCTGAGGAGTAACTGACAGGTCACAGGTGTCAGGGACCCCCTATCTTGGGGATCCCCCCCCCACCCCGTGCTTCTTGGGGGCTGCCGTGGACTGGAGGCTGGCCTGGCCTTTCTCAAGGGGAAAATGAGCTCATGGTTGAAATCAAAGACATTCGAGGAGCACATCAATTTAAGAGGGAAAAAACAAAACCCACCACCAGCAACAGCATATTGGATTACAGATGACATAGAAACAAAACATAAGAACTGATCAGGAAATTAAAATTCACTGAACACATTTCTTGCATCCAATGTTACTGTGAAAAATCAGTCAGCCTTATTCCTGTTCTCTTCTGTGATTCTTTTCTTTATCTTCTTAAGATTTCAAAATTTTCTCTTTGTCCTTTTACTTATTTTAACTATAATATGTGAATATTAAAGGAGTCAATTGGGCAGTGTTTTCAAACTATTAAAGGAAAGAACATCAAATGTGGAAAATGATTTTTTTTTTTAAATTTTTAAAGAAACTTTAGATGACATAAAGCTTACATAAAAAATATAGGGCATTCTCATATACCCCACCTTCTTCCCCTCCCACACTTTCCCACATTAGCAACATCTTTCATTAGTGTGGTACATTTGTTACAATTGATGAACACATATTGAAGCATTGCCACTAACCATGGTCTATAGTTTACATTACAGTTTACACTTTGCTCTGCACAATTTTATAGGTTTTGACAAAATGTATAATGGCCTGTATCCATCATTGCAATGTCATACAGGACAATTCAAATGTCCAAAAAATTCCCCCATGTTACACCTATTCTTCCCTCTCCCTCCCCTCAGAACCTCTGGTGGCCCATGCCTTTATATCAATGATACAAGTTCTTCCATTACTAGAATAATAATGTCTAATTTAGACCATAGTTGTAGCTCTGCCTTATGTTTGTTCATTCCTCAATCTTGAGGATTTTGGGATGGTGATGCCCACCCTGCCTTCGATTGAGAGGTGGCTAGGATCCCATGGGAGCAGATGGATGCAATTGTCTTGCTTGCAGTTGTAGACACTCTCCACTTTCTGGGATGGTCGTTGTCCATCATCATCTTCTTGTTAGTTGTCCTGGGTGAGTCCAATGAACTAGAGAGTAGGTGTTGCAACTCAGCTGAGATTCAAGGCTCAATTGGCACATGAACAGATCGAAGATTTAAGTCTCTGGGACATATATTTAACAAATATAGTGCTAATTGTAGGTTCAAATAAAAGGGGAAGAAGAGTCATGTGTGGGGAAATTATAAATGAGTCTAAGTCTGTTACACTGGGGAGCGTAAATTCCAAAGTAAGGCCCACTGACAGGGTGCCCAATTCCTGAGCTGTCTGCCCTGCCTATAGTGTCTAGATGCCTCTAGAGCCCTCAGGAGTCCTGCTGTTTGAGGCACTGTTTACTTTGGCAGTCAACGAGATCCTGCTGAGACATGCATGAACGTAACCTCTGGAATGACCTCCCGACTCACTTTGAAGTCTCTTAGCCATAAAAACTCATTTGAATGTAATATTTCGCCCTTTTGGTTGAGGTGTTTTTCCAAATGGATCACTAGCTGGCACTTGGTTATAATCCCTCTGTGCCAGGAGGCTCATTCCCAGGAGTCATGTCCCACACTGGGGGAAAGGTAGTGTGTTTATGTGCTGAGTTTGGCTTGGAGAGAGGCCACATTTGAGCAACAAGGAGGCTTTCAGGAGGTAACTCGTAGGCAATATATAATACTAGGCTAAGCTTCAATTTCACAAGAAAAGGTGCATAAGTACAGCCATCAATTTCAAGGGCCTGGCGTAATGGTCTGTCCTCCTTTGCTAGGCACTGCCCATGTACTCGGGGGATTCTTGTGGCTCTATTGGAGAATGTAGCAGGACTCTCCAGGATGGGAATTCAATATTCTTTCAATTATTGTGTCAGTTTCCACCTACCGAGATGAATTTTTATCCAACGACATTGTCATTCAAATATGAAGATATGATAAAATATTCCCAGAAATTCAAGGCCCAGAAGCTTTGCCATTCAAAAAGTACAAGGAAAATGGTTTTGGACAAAGTGTTTAAATCAGAGAAAAAGATGTGGCAAGAGGTATCTGAAATAAAAGATAATATCTTGGGAAATGTTCTTTAAAAAAAAAGAAACAACCAAGGCCAAATAAAGATAGAATATATGCCCTTAATAAATAAGAATTAAAAATAGAGCTACTATCGACATAATAGGCAAGGTCTCACCTTTGAATCTGAGGGCTTGCTGAAATTTGTGCCTATTGGAAGATGATGAATATATTAATTTTTAAAGAGGAAGAAAGAAAAAATATAAAAATAGAGGACAAGCTTGTTTATGACCATAGGAAAAGGGTGACTATATCAATAATTGTATTAATTGTAAATAGTCACCAATTATAAAACAAAGATTAATAAATTGGCTTTAAAGCAAATGCCTATATATATATGCTATGTCTATTGACAAACCAAGAAATGAGTGCAGCAAGGGCTGAAAGGAAAGAGAGAAAAAGCTTTTCTAGCAAATACTAACCAGATAAAGTGGGTGTAGCAACATTAATATGACAGTAAATACTAAACAATAAAATAAACTTTAGTGAAAATATTTGTTTTTAGGAATGGATTTATGACATAATTTTGGAATGATTCGTTTTACCAATAAAACTCATGTGATTGTCTTAACAGATACAGGAAAGTGTTCAACACCCATTCATAATAAAGAAAACTGAAAAAAAACAAAAACAAAAACCAGAAAAAAAACTCTTAGTAAAACTAGGAATAGAAGGGAAGTTCCCTACTCAGATAAAGAGTATCTGCAAAGAAAAAACATCCAAAAGAATCCAAACTATTAGAATTAATAACTGAATTTTACAATGCTATCAGATGTAATATAAATATATGAAATCAATAAATTGTGCATAAAGGGAACAAAGAGACATAAAATTTAAAAATCAAAATATCTTCACAATAGCATTAAAAAACACAAATACCTAAAAATGAGTCTAATCTAAGATGTATGAAACCAGTTCTACACAAAGAGTGGACTGTTAAAACTTTGTTACAAGTCTATAATGAGATAAAAATTTAAGCATGAATGTGTAGAAATTTTTATGTTAATTTTGACATTACCACAACTTTTCTATCTTATTGAACAAATGTATGAGCTAGAAATTTAAAAACACAAAATAACAACAACAAAAACTCCAACAGTTTTAGCTGGAGAACCACTGTCATGTATTAAAAACCTACAATTCTTTTGAGAAACATTAAAGGCCTACAAAAATAGAGAGGCATCCATGTTTGCTAGCAGGAAGACTAAATGTTGTAAAGATGAATTTTTTTCTAAATCAATCAATAGATTAATGCAATCGCAATCAAAATTCCAGGAGGCTTTTCGGGTGTGTAGAAATTGGTAAGTTGAGTCAAAAAGCTGTATCACTTGCAACACTACATATGAAGTTCAATTATAAATCTATGGTAAATGAGACAGTGTGGTTTTGGTGAGGGGCTAGACAGAAAAACAACCACCGGAGCTAAAAGGAGAGTCCAAAAACAAATTGACAATCACATGATTTTTGAAAAGTGATACTGCAGTGTGGTAGAAGAAATACGGTCTGAAAAGTAAACGGTGCTAAGCCTACTGGATATGCATAAGGAAAAGAGAACTATGGCGTCTCCTCACGCCATGTACAACCATCGATTTGAGATGGATTTTGGTTCAAAAGAGAAAAGACAATGTAACAAAGCTTTTGGAAGAAAACATAGAAAGACATACCTACGGCCTTGGAGTAGGTGGATATCATGAACTTGACATACAAGATGCTGATGGATGAAGGAGAAATAATGGGAACCATTAACCATGATAAAATTAGGAGCAGCTGTCCATCAGAAAACACCATTAATAGAGCTCAATGTCCAGAGACAGAAGGGAAGAAAATCATTGTAATACATATAATACATGCATATATGAAGGGAACGTATCTAGAACATATCAAAATACTTATAAATTGATAATACAAAGGCAGGCAACCTGATGGTAAAATGAGCCAAAAGTTTGAAGAGTCATCAAACTAAAATAATATTCAAATGATTGGTAAAGTATTTGAAAATGTGCTGCACTTCTTTATTCATCAGGGAAATGAAAGTAAAACCATAGTTCAATGCCAGTATATATCTACAAGAATACCCCAGATCCAAAAGATAAACAATCGCAGATCTTGGCAAAGATGTAGAGTAAAACACCCCTTCCATGCTGCTGGTGGAGGCAGAGTTGGTACAGCCACCTTGGGAACCTATTTGAAGAATTCTCTACAGTTCCACAAATCTATAACTGAGGCACGGCAACCCCATTCTTAGGTTCATACCTAACAGAAATGTATCCACGAGTTCTCCAAAAGACATATAAAAAGTTTATAACAGCTCTATTCATTATGGTTTACGATCAGGGATTTCCCCAGTGCCTTTCAACAACAGGATGGATAAATCAACCTTACTATATTCATACACTGAAATACTTACAGCAAGAAACTCAATAATCTAAAATGACATGCAAAAATATGGAAGAACTCCATGTTGCATGAAAACAGCCATGCACGAGAGTAAACGCAGCTTGATTTCATTTATAAAGGACAAAAACAGGCAAATCTAATCTATGGGGCGAGAAATCAAGATAGTGGCCTCGCGTGGGGATGGGGTATCTGCCGGGACATGGCACCAATCTGTTTCTTGATCTTGTGCTGGTTAAAGGAGTGTGTTCATCTAGTGAAAATTCTCTGGGCTGTACACTTAGGTTATGTGTCCTTTTCTCTATGCAATTTATTCTTCAATAAGAAGTTTAATGAAAATATTTACCCTCATTTGTGATAAAAATTTTTCTAAATTAAGAAAATAACTAGACATTCTTAGTGAAAAAGAGTACATATTGTAACAAATGAGCAACCAGAAACACCTAAAAAAATTGTTATTCTAAAGAGAGGCATCTTAGAAACAGTCCCTTTAAAATCAATAACGAAGCATAGATGCCACTTATCAACACTTCTATTCAACATTGGAATGAAAGTCCTAATCAGCACCAAAATAAATGACCGACAACAATTAAAAAGAGAGAGTGGGATGTAAGGACTGGAAAGGAGAAAATAAAACTATTATTACTTGCAGAATAACTAATTGTTCAGTAGAATTCTATGTAATCTCTAGAATAATCATTTGAAATAAAAGGAGAGTTGAGCAAAGTGGAGTATCTATTTATTGATCGATTGATTGATGGATCAACCGATCGTAAATGGACTGGTAGATCCCCAAACGGGATGTCCTCTTCCTAATTCCTGGAACCTGTGGGTTTGGCCTTACTTGCAGAAATCCTTAAGATCAGATATCAGTGAGTGAAGGCTCTTGAGATTCAGAGATCGTGGTAGTTGTCTCATCGTGGTTGTCCAAACCTTAGAAAGGCAGCGGGAGATTGGAGACAGACAGAGACACGTAGAGGAGAAGGTGATGTAAAGATGGAGCAGAGCCCCGAGTGATGCAGCCACAGCCAAGGAGTGCCAGGCACAACCAGGAGCTGGAAGCGCTGCTGGGGACAGCGAGGCCCTGCTGACACTGCCCTTCACCCTCCTGGCCTCCAGAGCTGTGAGAGAATAAACTCCAGTGTTGGCAGCCACCAGGCTTGGAGCGGTTTGTTACAGCAGCCTCAGTAAAGCGATGCACATGGTAAGGGGGAAAGACGAGTTGAGCAGGGAGACAACACAGAGAGGCCAGAATCAAACCTGTGGTGTGAACAAGGAGTGTGTGTCAGAGCAGAAGGGAAGATGGGATTGTGCGGTAAATGGAGTGGAAAGCACAAATGAAATCCGACCTCACACCACATACAAAAATAAACTCCACATGGATTATTTATATGATGCAAAAATAAAACTTTCAAAGTTCTCTGGAAAATTTGAGTGACTATCCTGTAGAGTTTGGGATAGGGAATGATTATTCAAGAAAGCACACACACATGCATCGCATAAACTAAGAATTGAAAATCAATAGATTTGAGTATATTGAAATTTAAACCTTTTGCTCATCAAAATAAACCTTAAGGAGAGTAAAAAGATAAGATACGAGTTGGGAGAAGAAATTTGAAAAACATAGAGACGGTAATTGATGACTAGCAAGAATGTATGTCCTTTAATTCAACAACGAAAGCAAAAACAGACCAGTATAAAAGTGCCAAAATACAGGGACGGATATTTTATACAAGGGAAAGCACAAAAAGGTAACAAATTTATGAAGAGCTGTTCAGGATCATTACTGAAAAGAGAAAAGGAATTGGAGCCCACGTGAGGCACCGCTCGACGCGCATTTGAGCGACAGTTTTAAGGGCTGAACTAGCATACTTTGAAAATATGGATGCACAGGATTTGAACACATTGCTTGGGAGTGTCACTGCTGCAATCACTTATGAGAACAATTTGGCACCTTGTCTTGAAGTTGAGCGTCCCTAGACTCTCGGTCTTTCCAGCTCTACCTCTCGGTACATGCACAAGCTCATCGACTGTTCAGGAGCACTAAAGCCTGGATGCCGAGCAGTGGGGTCCCTGGGACAGTGGAGGAGTCCTCTGCCTGTCGTTCCCCACGAGATCTCATGCAGCAGGCAAAACGAACACAGGGCAGCCATGTGGAAAATGCCGATGGATGTGGGCAGTAGACCAAGTGACCATTAGGACATGATGACTCAAGTATGATGCCCTTCAAAACAGAGTTAAAAACAACTGACATTGAGCAAATGTGCTCACTGGGAATCTTAAAAACAAAGGGACACAACTTTTCTGTTAATTTAAGTCTATTCTACAATTAAATATTTACTTTGAAAACTGGGCGGCACGGCTCCCCTGGCAGCACGTGCAGGGGGCTGGCGTGAGGCTTGGTGGCCCAGGCCTGCACCGAGGAGGTAGGAGGAAAGCTGTGCTGGGCAGAGACCCCTGGCATACTGCATCTCCCCTGCAGTCGCGTGTGAGGCCAGGGGAGGGGAAGGGAAGCTAGAGAACCAGGGAAGTGAGGCTGGGGAGAAGATAAGGCTAAGAAGCTACACTCCTCCACACAACCCTGTCTCAAAAGGCAGGCCACTATCACCAGGGAGGTTTCCTGCTGACCTGGGGCATGGCTCTGGCCCCTCCCCCGGCCTTCCAGGAGGAACTCACCTCGTTAAAAATGAGAAATAATCCAAAGGAACCAGCATCAGATCTGTGCAAAGGTTTAAAAATAGGAGTAAAAGCCTAGAGAAAGAAGAAGTGGGAAACAAAAGTATTCACTGGAAAAATATTTTAACGAAGAAGATGCAATTTTTAACCACCTCACATCAACACGAATGAAAAAATAAACAAAAAAAAAAACTAAATGAAGCAATCCCTCTACAAAAACAGAGCTCAAGAAAGAGCTATTATCCCCAGAGGTGCTCTGATAAGACGAGAAATGGAGAAGAAATATGGGCTGGCAGAGCTCAGAGCAAAAGTTGAAGAGAAAAATAAAAACATGACAAAAATGAAGAGCCCACTGGAAGGTGCATGAAGGGGAGCAGGCAGCAGCCTACTTTCCCTGTTTCTTAAGCAGCAAGTCCGCCTTGCCTTGCCTAGACCAGCAGTAGAATCAATCCCTTAAATAGACCCGCAAACCTGGCTCCAATCTCTCCTTCCCTGTAACGACGTAGCAAAATCACAACTGCTAAACGCAACCCTCCAGCTTCTCCAGATCAGCACTGAGGAACTGCGTGCGCTGCAGAAATACGCACAGCTGTGCGGACGTCCTTGCTTAAACTTCCTGCTCAGGGGCATCAGGTTGAGGGCCCATCCTGCCTCCAGACCATCCCACCACAGGAAAGCCCTCGGGATGCTCCGATTTGCCGTGCCGTCCACCCGTGCTAACTGGAACGAGGACCGCCTGTGGTCCCACTTTGGACAACTTCCTGGTCTTGGTCCTCATTCTGGTGGGTGTGGACCCACTGGACGTAAGAGCTTATCATGATGTTACTCAGCTGAGTCTCACTGGGCTTTGATCAGATTACTAGAGTCCTTTACAGTCTCTCCCCGAGAGAAAGCCACGGGGAGCAGCCAGAAGCTGGAAATCAAGGGAGCCCAGAAGAGAGAGGAACATATGCCACCACCATGTGGACTTCCATGTAAGAGAAAAGCCAAGGACCAAGGATCGCTGACAGCCAGCCCCAGGATGCCACAGTCTTCCGGAAGAAAGCTTTGCTTTAATGACATCTTGGTTTTGGACATCTCCTAGCCTCAAAACCATAACTCAATAAATTCCTCTTGTTTAACTCAACCCATTGTAGGGCATTTGTTTTAGCAGCCAGGAAACCAGTCGATTCACTCCTCCTACCCAGCCCATCCATGGCAGAGTCCATTTTTTGCACAACTTCTCTGCTGTAAAAGATCCAGTATTATCCAAAAGCCCCACCACAATCTCATAAAGAAACCAGAAACAATCATAAGAGCACATTTTCCAATCCCTCCGAGGGCTGGGGCCCTGCTTTCTCTTCCGGTACCCTCTGCAAACTCTTTGGACCCCTATCTCAGCCCATTCTTCCTTCACCTGTGTACAGAGTCTAACCTCAATTGCCTTCCAAGAGCTTTGTTTCTGTGGTTGTCTCTTCTTTCCAGAAGCACTGGTTTCCTTTTCTCTTCTAGATCATTCCCATATGCACAAAAATGTTTTATAAAATCATTCATATTTAAAAAATAATATATCCTGATCCATCTACTGACTCATTTCACTCCTGACATTGACAACAAAAACATTTAAAAGTCTGGTCTCTCTACTTTCTCTCCATCTAAATGCACTGTTAAAGACAACAGTGGAAACTGTGCTGCCACTTCGGAAGGCTAATTCCTGCTCTCGGATTCCAGGGCTCCACTGCCATCTGGTCTCCCTCCTGCCTCGGTCTCCCTAAATGGGTCCTCGTCCTCATCACAACCTAACTCTGGGTTGTCCAGGATCCTGGCCTTGGGCCCCTTCTCCTCTATGTATGTTGACTTTCGACAGCTCGCTGAGCCCCAAGTTTACATCACTGGCTTCCACCTTCTCTCTACATTCAGGAATCTTGCTTGCAAAAGCTCATTCCATATCTTCACTTGTTTGTCTAACAGGTTTCTTAGATTTTGCACATTCAAAATAAAACAATTCTTGCATGTGCACCCTCAAACCCTCTCCTTTCCCAGTCTTTCTTATCTTGGCAAGTTCCTTTGGACACTCACCCAACTGCTAACCCAAAATCCTTCAAATCCACCTTCCCTCCCTCCTTTCTCACTCCACAGTTAATCCAGTTCCCAGTGCAGCCAGCTTTACCCTCAAAGGCATCTTGGCTTTAGCACTCACCCGCGTTTCTTCCTGCAGCAGCTGCTGCCTCATTCGCTCCCACCTTGGCCTACCCCACTCAGCGCACGGGGTAATTCTGTTACAATGTGGTCCTATCCGGTTGCTCCCTACTTGAAACCGTGTAGAGCCTTCCCCGTTTTTACAGGAGGCCCTCGCTCTTGTCCTGGCCTCCCACGCCCTCTGGGGTCTCACTCTTAGCAATCTGCCTGGGGGTCTGCTATTCCAGGAGGCTGCCATTTTTAATTACCAAAATGCCATGGTTTCAGTCTTTTTAAAAATACAAGTTGAAGCCTTTATATCTTGAAATAAAGATTAGAGACTTCATCGTTCCATGTAGTAATACGGCCAAATGCATGGCCACCACGTCCAGGGCGGTCTGGCTGTGCCCAGCACGCAGGTGTCACTGGGCAGCTGCTATTTGAGTAAAGGTTCAAGGCCGTCCTGAAGCAATGAAATACGAGCATGATAGAATGGAAGTAGGTATGTCTGACTCTGCATGGAATTTCCATCTATACATGACAGAAACAACAAAGGTCGACAAACTGGAAATATCGTGCCATCAATAAAAAGGTACCAGGCCCTGAAAAAATATGGCTCTTCAAAAGAATCTCAAAGTTATAATGAGGTATGGGACTATTTGAAGATGAAGGAGTCAAAAGAAAAATAATTTAAAAATCCACAGGAGCTAACTTATAATTCTTTCCTCATTTACACCCCAAGTCAGTAAGACTTTTTCAACTGATGGAAATTTTTGCACAAAAAAATGAGCTCAAGATTCAACCATGACACCAATGGCAAATGTTTTTTATGACTGCATTTTAAAGAAAGCAAATAGATAACTTTCTAATTATTAAGATTAATTAAATTGTATTATATGTGGTATTTATTTTGTTATTTTTAAGTACTTTGGTCTTATTAATTTTCTTCTAATAATTTATAAAACAACAATGTGTGCTCAACTTCTATATTTTCAAAGTCTTATGGTTCACTTGATGTTTTCCTAATACTTCCTTTGTTTGTTTATTTAAATGTATCGTTTAGTTTCAATATTTTAATGAAGATATCTGCATTTTGGTATTACATATAATAAAAGGTCAAATGCCAGTGCTGCCATTAAACCAGCGGATCATTGTGGCCACCTTCCCCTCTTCGCCCAGTCCAGCCACACCGGCCTCTGGCTGGAACTCAGCACTGGTCCATCTCTGTTGAGACCGCCTGCCACCCTTTTTCTTTGTACCTGGCTTGCGTGACTTCGATGTTCAAATGCTTTCTTGATTCTCAGGTTTTTCCTCCAGAGGATCATCTCAAGATGTTTTCCCTGATGGCCCTTTCTACAGAGATCCCCATCACTCGCTATGTCTCTAAGCCCATAGCCTGTTTTATCTTTCTTGATGAATTAACTGACATGAAAGTATATCACTTATTTTCTTGTTCGCTGTCTGTCTTCTTCAGTAAAATTAATTACAATTAAAACAGGGATATTATCAGGCTCCTCCACTGCTCTGTTACCAGTGATAGCTTTGTGCCTGGCATGGAGCAAATCTGAATAAAGATATATTAAATAATGAATGGACATTACCAAAAATAGTTAGGAACATGGAGTGCAAGATTGAAAAAGGTAGGCAAAATGAAATGGAAAAACCAAAAACCTCACAAATGGAAGGCAAATGACAGATGTGGGAGGCAGTAAAATATTAATTCCAACACATACATAGATGTTATCTCTGAAAAAGAGAATCCAAACAATATTTTAGCACACATATTTAAAGAAATTCAAAAACATTTCAGACATTAAAAGATCTTTAACCTATATATTGAAAAGGCACATCATATTCTGGGAAAAAGTGATATAAAACAAAGTGCCATTGAAACATGATATAATAAAATTCACTGAATTTAAAATTTAAAATATTTGGAAATGCATGCTAAAAGATCAAGTCATCTATGAAGGGGGAAAGTAGCCTTGCTTCAGCTTCTCAAAGTGATATTCAACTCTATGAAAACAAATTCCTTAAAGAAAGAGAGTGAAGTCAAGGGTTTTATAAGCATCTAAACTGTTTTTCAATACAGAACCAGCAGACACACATTTTTAACGTGCTGGACCTGTGGCTGCTCAACAGACTAGACTTTGCAGGTTAGTAGGTAAAGGATGGACGGACAATTGAATGAATTGTGCTGGGTCAACTCGTAGCTACAAGACACAAATAAAAGGACCCGATCCCTAACTTGGTCTTAGGAACCAAGTGGTTTGATCCTGAAAATGTAAAATGCCAGACTTTAAACATTTAGAGGAAAACATCAGATAATTCCTGGGAAATATTTCTTAAATAAATAATGCAAACCACAAAAGGAAAGATTGATTAATTCTAATACATTAATACTAAGGACTTCTTTTCATCAAAAGTCACCCTAAAAATGGACAAATTCAACCCACAAGACAAATTTACAATTCATGTGACTGATAGATGATTGAAATTTCATGTACGAAACACAAAATTTCAATAATCAATAATATAAAATATATGAACAAGCATTTCACAAGAGAGTAAATTCAAAGGACAATTAATACATGAATAGACACTGCACCTCCTTAGTAATCAGAGAAATGAGAAGTAAATTAAACTAGATATTTCAAGCATACAATTTGACAACACTTAAAAAAATCTTGACATTTGTAGACAAAAATGGAAACAACAGAATTTCTAAAATATTGCTTGTTCTAAACATATTGGTAGTAAAAAATAACTAGGCCTTATCGCGTAAAAACTAAACATATTCATCAGTTATGACGCGATGAAACCACTCCTAATTACATACTCCTGAATGAGAAAGGCAAAAATTTTAAAAATCCTATGAACACACCGGGAAACGTGCCTACACTTCTCGCCTCAGCGTTGCGGATAAAGGAGTAAGACCTGGAAACAGCCCCAATGTCAATAGGATACTGAATGCATCCGTGGGGGTACAGAGACCCCCTTTTACGAAACAGGGAGTGGAATGAAGCAGAGCTGCGCTCACCTCTACAGGTGAATCTCACACGCCTTCACAGGTGAACAACAAGAGCGGATGGCAGAAGGCAGACAGACGGCGCCCTTAGAAAGAAGCGCACAGGCAAGCAAGGGGTCAGGGAAAGCAGGGAGGGGACGGAGCTGGGACCACGATCCAGGGCCTAAGTACCGAGGGGAGCGCCCAGGTGCTGCTTTTATTGTCACAGCTCATGAAGCATCATATTGGGGAAATCAAATCCTTCTTATTTTAAAAGTATGGAATGATTAAAGGAAGGAAGATATGCCATTTATTTGGTACAGTGAAGTACAAAAACATGTCAGAATGAACCAGAATCTAAGTGTGCAAGATTATATAACTAGCACCAAGGACTCTTCCCCCCAAAGTGTTGAACACATGGACACTCAGAACCGCCCTGGATGCCGCCTGGTGCAGCTACACATCAGTTTCCCCCTAAGTTGTTTTTGAATTTAAAGGGGGCTCAACAATGTGTACTATCCCTAGTATGTGTGTATATTTATTTGCTTCCATCTCCTGTTTAACTCTACACCTGGCTCTCAGGTTGAGCAGTAAGCATAAATGAGCAAGAATACCCAAGAAAAATGTGTTATAAGAAGAGAATTGGGGGGCTGCACCCACATCCCAGCTGCTGCAAACATTAAGCACCAAGAGCCCACAGTGCTGTCTTCTCTGGAAGATTCTCCTTGTCCGAGTGAATCCAGAGGTGGTGGGGAGTGACCTGAAGCCAGTGTGCTGTTACACTGGGGGCAGCCGTGTCTCCCCCACCGCTGTGACGCAGGGGGCACTCCAGGGTTCCGGAGGGGCAGGCGGAAAACAGACTTCTCCTGAGCAGTCATCCCTGCCCAGCTCCTTGGCCAGCTCCCAAACAAACGAGTGACTAAACACATTCCCTCAAGCTCTGCTCCTCAGTAATTGGCCTCGTACAAGCACTAAAAGTAGTACGGGGAACTTTGTGAAATAATTTTAAGGTAAGGGAGACTTTTCTAAGAGATAACACGAAAACTAAAGGCTTAAAAAATGATGAATTCTACTAAAAGTTTAAGCGCTTTAAACAGAATGACAAACACATGCAAAAATTAAATGATAAACTATGCGTATGTGCATATCTGTCCCCATGTTTTATCTATTTCTATATCACTTATGTGAACCCTCCAGAGGGCCCCGGAATGCTCTTGCGTGGCAGAGCCCCTGGGAGTTCCCACGGGCCGGCTCCCTTAGCTGAGCCACGGCTTTCTCGGGCAGGCCGTCCACGGCAGCTCACGGCGTCCTCAGACACGTGCCAGGTAAGAGACGCGCACGTGCCTCTCGGAGGGCCACAGGCCCAGCAGCACATTCAGAGTCCTAAGGCACCCGCGACCAGAGACGGCCATCTGACTCACCCAGAACGTCCCCAGCTCCTCAAAGCCCCGCCTCGCGCCCCTCACCCTAACACCTATGTCGTCCTGGCGTGGACACCACTACCTGCTGACCCATTCTCCCCTTCTTCCTGGGTCAAAGGGCTTGGTTTATTTTCAGGCACAATTCCCTGCCCTGCACAAAACAGTTTGCAGACTCGTGTGCAGTTAGGAATGGAGAATGACATAATTCTGTCCAGGCGGCTGTTCAAAGTTGTCCTTGGGTGCTTCAGGGAATATTGACTTCATGACATAAGGGGCGACTTCCTCCAGGTCATTTCCTTCTCTGTCCCTCTGTGGGAACTGTGGCTGTGATCACTGGAGCTGCAGCAGCCATCTTCAACCATGAAGGAGAGAACCAGAAAATGGCAGGCTTTGCTCTGACATCTTCAGGCTGTGGAACCAGGGTTAGCAACTAGGCTTTCTTGTTCAATGATGCTTATAAAACCCCACTTTGTTTATGCCACTGTTCTATGTTTTATGCAAATATTCTGTTATTTACAACTGAATGCCATTCCTAATCAATACCAGACAGCTTTGTTCTCTCCACAGAACAGGCTAGGAAATGCTGATAAGGGAGCTGTTATCTCTACTGTCTGGCTTAAGTCCTGAACCTGATTACCCCCCTTCTACAAATGAGGAGACAGATGATCAGGTTTATCTGCTAGTAAATAGCAAAGCCAGGATCCGAACCCAATTGTGTCTGATTAATAAGTTCTTGCAACTGAGATGTGAAAGCAGCGATTTGAAAACACTGGAGCAAAACAGGTTCATTTTGCTAGAGAGCGTGGCAAGGACGGCCTCCTGGAGCTGCGTTCGGTTGGCGCGTGATGCTGCCCACGCAGGGAGGGACAGTGCCTGGGAAGTGAACGTCCCTGTGCCCTGAGGGGCCACCCCTGCGAGCTTCTGCTACTCCCTACATCATGTAAATTAATATCCATGTGTAGCCGTGAAGAGACAGGCCTGGCAGAAGCCACCGCAGGAAGTCGGGGGGCCAGCAGGTGACCTGGGTGGGCTCGGCCCTGCTTCACATTCAGAGCAGAGCCCACATACTTTATGGCCTTTTCCAGCGGCTTCCAGAATGAGTTGCCACAACTTAACAGACTGCACACAGGCACCACAGGCCGATGAACTCGGTCCTCAGGGCCGGCCAGAGTCTCCAGGACA
This sequence comes from Tolypeutes matacus, assembly GCA_026826555.1. Taxonomy (NCBI): domain Eukaryota; kingdom Metazoa; phylum Chordata; class Mammalia; order Cingulata; family Chlamyphoridae; genus Tolypeutes; species Tolypeutes matacus. The sequence goes on along the minus strand of JAKSZT010000088.1, from coordinate 3,054,361 downwards.
GGGCAGCTGCATGAGTGTCCCCTGGTCTGGTCTGGGCCTGGCACATGGCTACATCGCTGGTGTGAACTCAGGACCTCGGGATGGATGCACTGGTCAGGAGGAGGGAGGAGGGAAGGGAGGAGGAAGAGGATGGGGAAGAGGGACCCTAGGGGAGGAGGGTGGGGGAACCCTGGGGGAGGAGGAACAGGGGACCCTGGGGGAGGAGGGAGGGGGGATCCTGGGGAGGGAGCGACCCTGGGGGAGGAGGGAAGGGAGGAGGAAGAGGATGGAGAAGGGGGACCCTGGGGGAGGAGGGAGAGGGGGACATTGGGGAGGGGGAAACCCTGGGGGAGGAGGGAAGGGGGTTCTAGAGGCGAGAGAATCAAGGCGAGGCGTTGGGGAGGTGGCCAGCCCAGGGGTTTGTAAACCACAGGATTTGACTCCAGCTTTGCCCCCGCCTTCCTGTGTGACCGGCAGGCTGTGTCATGGCTCTGAGTTTCAAGAAAGGAAAACAAATTGTAGGTTCCTATAAAAATGAAACAACGTAAGGCCACGGCCCAGCCTGGCCCAGGGACTGTGTGCAGCAGGTGGTGATGCCACCCAGCCTCCTCTCCAGCCCCACAGTCGTTACCCAGGAAGTGGGACCCCTTTCCCCAGCTGCTCCCAGGCAGCCTCCTGGGCTCCCCGTCCAGCCCCCTTAGCTCCTTTCTGACCCTGTTGGTCCTGGAGTCACAGGCCATTGCAGGCCCCTGCTGCACCTCTGTTGAGGAGGTCTCAAGTGCAGCCTTCTTCCCAGTGCAGGGACCCTCCCCAGGCCCCCAGCAGGTGCCCCTCCTCTGGGACGCCTTCTCCACTATCCCCTCCTTCCTCTAAAGTCATCTGACTTGTTGCATCTTAGGACACTCCGAGTCAGAGCTTTGAGGACCAGGCTTGCACCTGTTTTTTGTTGTTTATTTTTTAGGAGGTCCTGGGGATTGAACCCAGGACCTCGTCCAGGGGAAGCAGGCGCTCAACCACTGAGCTACACCCGCTGCTGCCCCTATTTTGAGTTTTCCTCTTCTCAAGGTCACCCAGCAGCCCCCACGATGCCACACACACTCCGCGTCTCCACTAACGATCCCTGAAGTGCTCTCAGAGCCCACCCACTCCTGCCTCCCCACCAACCGTCTTTGGACCGCCCTCTCCTCTTTGGGGCATTCCCCTCCTCCGGTGCAGCTCGGTGAGCATTTTCAGCCCCGGCAGACGCTACGTGGGACAACCACATCCTCCCCGTCGATGTTGTGGGGTCTCGAGATGGGACATGGCCTGGGCTCTCCTGGCGGGCCCAGTGTCACCTTGGGGGTCCTGTGACAGAGGCGGCAGGTCAGAGGGAGGACGGAGGATGCTGCGCCGCCGGCCTTGACGCCACAGGGAGGGCACGAGCCACGAAGGGGGCATTCGGGAAGCTGGAATGGGAGGACACAGGATTCCCCCTGGAGCCTCCACAAGGAACCACCCCTGCCCACCCCTCGATCACAGACCTCTGACCCCCAGAATTTAAGATCATAGATCCGTGTGGCTTTAAGTCACTAATGTGGGTAGTTTGTTACACCAGAGGCAGGAAACTCATCCCTGAGGATTCGCACCAGGTGACGAGGACAAAAGCAAGGGCACCGAGGGGGGTGGGCCTGACCGCAGAGCTCGCCGCCCACCCCACTGGGGCAGGCACGGCAGTGGGCTGTCACGGTGGACCGAGCAGGTGAGCGTGGGCAGTGGGTGCTGGGGAGGGCGGGCAGGCCCGACTCCGGCCCAGCACGCAGGAGGCGCTCAGTTACTGGGGCTCCTTGTGCACTGCCCACGCCCGCCTCCCCACCCCAGGGACCTCAGCCACCCCTGGGAAGAGGCCGGCGGTTTCCAGACAAACCCCAGGCTGCAGGCGGCCGCCTGGTGCTTCTTCCGGGCCTTCCACTTACAACTTTATTAAAAGGCAGAGCCAGGCTTTGCTTGTGTAACTGATCTCCAGGCAATTAGAAGACGAAAAAGTGTTTTTACCTTATTAGGACGCTTCTATTTCCAGCAGGTACCCAAAAAGGCAGCACGGCGCCGTCAGGGGCAGGCTGTCCCTGGCGCCGAGCCTGTGGGGACCATGAGCCCTGCCAGTCCTGCCCTCCCCCCGATGCCCACCTGGACACCCCGTCAGCCCTTCCAGCCCCAGGAGCGCCCCTGCAGGCCGGTGCCCTGCCCCTGCCGAGCCGTGCCTTGAGGCCTCTGACCCCTGACCCCTGGCCTCTGACCCCTGGTCCTCCCAGCCTAGGGTTGGCTCAGCCCAGCGCTGCTCAGTGGCCCACACGGGAGACTTTCCGGGAAACCATCTTATCCAGGGCCAGAAGACGCAGCCTGGAGGCTGCACGTGGGCCCAGTTACGGGGACCCAGGTCTCGTCCGCATTTAGACCTGCACCCCCCGGCAGCCTCAGGTGGCTGTCCACATTTAAATCCAGCAGACGTAGGTAGATTCAACCATTCTGTCCCCCTGTTGCACTGGCCCCATTTTGAGCGCTCACTAGCCCCGTGAGCTGGTGACGACACTGGGCGGTGCAGGCAGAACATTTCCTTCACCGCAGAAAGTTCTTTGGCCGGTGCAGGTCTGCAGCCGAGCGTTGGTGGGGGGCGAGGGGATGGGGAACGAGGACGCTCTGCCCACGCTCCAACTGGGAGTACCTGCACCTGGCGAGTGCCCCCCACCCTCCTGGAGCCTGGGCTCCCCCTCGCCTGCCCAGACGGCCCAGCCCACAGCCTCTGCTCTGAGCCCGTCCTGGGCTGGCCCCTCTGCCTGCCTCGGGAAGCCCTGGTCTGATGGGAGCCCGGCTGCCTCAACCCCCTGATGTGGACAGTGTGAGGCCAGTGAGGGAGGGAGCAGCAGGCCCACGGCCGCCTCTCTGTGGGAAGCTGTGCGCCCACGGTGCCATGGAAACCCACAGACGTCCCTCAGGCATCCAGGGAGGTAGGCAAGCAGGGAGGGCTCCGCGGGCAGATAGTGCGGGAGCTGAATCTGAAAGTGCGTGGGAGCGAGCTGGCGCAGAGGGAGGCAGTGGGGGTCCTGGGAGGGGATTGCCAGCTTCGTTGGCCAGGGGTGTCCACGGCACAGGGAGCTGGGACTTTGGTGGGAAGACAGGGACGGGAAGAGCCTCGGGGTCCTGGGAGAAGGGTTTTAATCTGTGACAGCCCCAGAAGGATGGGCTTCCAGAATCTCTTGGAATTGGGAAAGTGCCCTACCCCTGAGTTTTATGCAGCCAGAACAGCGGGGTCCTGCCGCATATACCTTCACTCCCACCCTGATTCTGGGTTTGTTCACTCCCAGGAGCCAAATGGAAAGAAGCCTTCTCTGGCTGGCCAGCGGAGTGTCCGCTATTAGGGGGTTTTCGTGGGGATTTGGGTGCCTCAGCCACTCACATTTCCCGGTCTTGGAGGTACTTTATAATTAAGAACAGTGGCAAATAGAACCGAGTCTCACTCACTTCCCCGCAGGCTGGGACGGCACTCTGGCCTTGAGCTCATTCCTGTCCAGGGCAGGGAAAAGCTGGAAGGGCAGCTGGGCTGTACCAGGAAACCTGGGCAGTTGCGAGCATCCTCTACCTGCACCTGTGACCCCAAGGCCAAAGCTGTCCACCCAAGGAGACATGGATACAGAGCTGGAAACAGAGCTCATCCACCACAGGGAGAATGGAAACAAAACAGAGAGCAAGAAAATTGCTGGGACCTTATGTTCTGTTGTAGGAGGCAGGCAAAGGAGCTCTCGGGGGCACTTGCCCCACCCCCACCCAGGGGCCTCACTGCTGGGATCTGAGCTCCTACAAAAGCCAGATGCTGACCACCCTGGCCTGGGAGCATCAAGGCAGGGAGGCTGCACGTTAGGGTGAAGCACCTGCACCTGTGGACTCAGCAGTTGCTGAACGACCCTCCCCCGGAATGCACCTGCTGCAGCATCTGGAAGGAGAAGTGGGAGGGCTGAGGGGATCCCTGGAGTCAGTCCCAGGCCAGCTGCCCTCCCACACCTACAACTCATGAGTATTCTCTCATGGCTCACTTAAAGACTAGTGTTGGTTGTTCTAATTTGGTCTGTGTGTGCCCTTGATGTGGGGTGGGAGTGAGAAGAGGAATAGGGGTTTCCAGGGCCCCTGGGCCAGTCCTGAGCAGGGGCCACGAGGCCAAGCTGCCTGGCAACTGCTGTCTCACCTCAAGGTGTGCCCGGCCCCAGGCATCTCTCAGCATACCTGTCCCCCTGCTTCAGGACTTGGGCCGGGCCTTTGGCAGGTGGGTCAAGGCATTTTCAGGTGGGAGGATGCTCTTGGTGTGGTGACTTCAAGCATGAGCTGCCTCCTCCTTCTCCCCAGGAGCATAGCCAGGTAGGGGTTGTCATTTTTTTTAGCAGATAAATAAACTGAATCTCAAGAAGATAAAGATGCATAATATGCATGTCAAGTACTTACAGCAGTACCTAGCACATATTAAACTCTCAAAAGTGATTCCGTGAGCAAAGCTGTCTTCATGGCCACTGCTGCCATTGCCATCTTCATCGTCTTCATCATCTTTATCCACCCAGAGCCCTGCAGCTCTGAAACATGTTGGAAGGACTTCAAAAGCAAGGCTCAGATCACAAAACCTGAGCTCTTTCCTCAGCACCACCCAGGAAAAATTTGCACGATGTTGCCTGTCTTGGAAGGGAGCCTCTCCCTGGTGGATGGAAGCTTCTAGAACAGGCAGTGTCTTGAAGTGGGCTGGTGGATGCTGTGCATGGCCCAGCCCCGGAGGTCCCCAGGCACCCCCCTCCATTCCTTGCTGGGCCGGGTCTCTGAGGGTGGGTTGCCTCTCACCGCACACTTGTTTTCTCTCCCCGAGGAAAGCTCGTGCTTACCTTTGCTGGGAACTGCATTTATTTTTATCTGTTATTTATTCTCCTGACTCATGAAATTGCACCCTTCAGGATGCCAGTACAAAATGTTTTTTTTTTTTTTAAATTAGTAAAAATGCATAAAAGGGATGAAAGATGTTAGGCTTCTTTTATCTCCTGAAATATGATTTTAAATGCTTTCACTTTATGATCCCCAGAAAAAAATTAAAGAAAAAGTAAGAGCAAAAATATAGCCAACTCTCACACTTTCAAGCTTAAATTAAAAAATAAGAATAAAAGAAATAAAAAACCTTCACCCAGAACAATAGAATTGTTGAGATAGGGGCTGTCACTGAGTTGTAATTCCTTGACCATTGGTTTCTGGGTTCCTCCAGTGAACAGGTGATGGGAACACAAGACATCCTGCTCTCCCCTTGGCAATTTCTAAGCAGTTCTAAGGACATAGGGGTGTGGGGATGGAGAGGTGAGCAAAGCACACCTGGGGCAGGCCAGCCTTGTCTGAGCCCTGACCCTGGAATCTGTGCAGCCAGGACTTGTTGGCTGATGGGCCGCCCACAATGGAGCAGGAGGCTATGCACAGGGAAGGGGACCTGGTTTATTTTGTTGACCAGGGAAATGAGCCAATTCACTGAGAGCTCAAACACTGTTCCCTGGAAGTTCTGCTCTGGCCCCAAGCCCTGCCCACGGCTGGGGGAGGCTCCCCTTCCAGGTACAGTCTCATTTTGCCAATGGGCAGACCCAACTTGCAACCTTAGCTTTCAGATCAGTTAGCAAGTGGCACAGAGGCCTGGAGTGGAGGTGAGCCTGCCCCCGAGGGACTCTCCTGGTAGGTGCTCTCTGGTTGTGGATAGATGGAAGGAAAAAAGGAAAGGCAGAGCAATCATGGGGTGTTGGAATGGGAAGGAACTCCAACCTGCCCCTTCTCTGGGTGGAGAACCTGAGCTGAATTGAATTGTCCAAAGTCAAAGATGAGCTCGTGGCGTGGAGAGAAGGGACATCCCCTGGGCCCCATCCTCACAGCACTGTCACCACATGCTGCTGCCAAAGCCAAGACATCCCTTCTCCCCAAAGTGACTCAGGGCACATGTCCTAATTTAGCAAGGCTCGAGAGAAAGAGGAGTGAGTGCAGTGGCTGGAATGATGTCGTGAAAAGCAGAAACATAATAACCGCGGGGAAGGTGGTGTCCTCTTTCTTCTCTGAACACCTTGCCCTCAGGAGCTGCTTGGTGAGCCCTGGGGTAGTGGTGCCCAGCTTGATTTCTAGTCTTCAGTTTCAGAAAGGTCCTCTACAAAGACCAACCCATCTGGTTGGTGGATTGGTCATGGGACAACTCTGGGAACAAGGCCAGGAATTTGCCAGGTGTGTGTTCAACACAAATGAGGATGAACAAAGGGTAAAACATCTCAGTGCTTCTGCTAATGATTCACCAATCCCAAGAGGCAGGAGAGAAAGAGAAGAGAGCTGTGCTGTGAAGCCAGGTGGCACTGGACTAGGTTCCAGCTCCGTCACTCACTGGCTTTGCATTTCGAGGCAACACACCTGTCTTAGGTCATGTTCCCAAAACACAGAACCTGATTCTTGAATACCTGATTCTGAAGATCAAGGGGGATTTTCAAATAGAAAATGTGACTATGTTCTTTGCCATCTTAAAATGATCTCAAGGTCCCTTAGTGTTTTCATGAGAAAGTCCAAACTTCTTAGGTTTCACATTTAAGCCATTTAATAATTGGGAATTACTCTATTGGGAGGAATAATCACCTGCAAATGTACCCAACATGGTCCCCTGCTAATTCTTGAGCACAATGTGCATTGCCCAGAAGAAGCTCTATGTGTCATTTGAAGTAGAAATCAACTCTTATCTTCACATCAGAAGCACACTCATCCCATGCAGGGAATTATCAGTGTCCTCCCCAGGCCCAGTGGACCCTGGGTTCCTCATCCTCTATAGGTGCAGTCCATGGCTGCAGAGTGGACAATGGTTTTGAGGGGAGCATAAATGGCAGAGCAGGTTCATCCAAGAGAATGTGCAATGTGAGAGAGAAGATGGTGATGCTGGATGGGAACAGGGGGTGTGGGGTGGAGAGGAAGAGATTGGTTGGGTAGGGGGAGAGGGTGAGGATTGCATCTTGCCCCCCACAGAAGACAAGTTCAAATCTTAATTCACATTCCTGTGGATGTGAACCCATTTATAAATAGGACCTTTTGAAGATATTATGAGTTAAATTGTGGCCAAACTGAATTAGGGTGAGTCTTAATCCATATGACTAGGGACCTTATAAAGAGACAAAATTTGGACACAAAGCCACAAGAAGAAGTCAGAAGTCAGAAGAAGATAGAGAGGAAAGAGAGTTCACCATGTGACAGGGGATGTCTTCACCAGAATGCTACCAGCCCAGGAAGGGAAACACAGCTTCACCAACATCTTGATTTTGGACTTCTAGCCCCAAAACTGTGAGATAAAATGTAAATGCTTATCATTTAAGCTAACCCATTGTGTGGTGTTTGTCATAGCATCCCTAATAAACTGAGACAGTTGGTAAATAAAAATCCACAAAATTTGCCAACAAGCTTAGTGAGAATAATAGACATGCACCTTACTTAGACTGCTTGTATAGCTCAGCCACCTTGGTCTGTGAGGGGGTTTGAAACTGCAGGTACCCCAATAATCATGTTCTTAAAGCCAATCCATTCCTGGAGATGTAACTGTATTATAAGGAGGACTTTTTGATGAAATTACTCCAGTTAAGTTATGGCCCAGGGTGGGTCCTAATCCTCTTGCTGGAGTCCTTTATAAGACAACGTAATTCAGACAGAGAGAGAGCCACACGTAACAGTTTGGAGGTCTTTGGGGAATACCAGAAAATCATGTTCTTAGAACTAACCCATTCCGTGAACACTTTGACTGGACTGTGCCAGTGACATGTGACCCAGGTTGGGTCTCTACCCTCTTGCTGGGGTCCTGCATAAACTGAGAATTAAAGGCAGAAACACACATAGAAAGAGAGCCACCATTTTTTCCTTGCCATGTAAGAGAGGATTCGAGGATCACTAGCAGCTGAAGCTGAAGCAACTAAGCCCCTGAAAGCCTTGGCCCATGGAGCAGCTCAGAATTAAAGAGATGAGCCCTGCCATGTGCTGGATTGTTCACAGCTGAGCTTGAAGAGAAAGCAGCCTGGAGGAGAGGGCAGAGTCCAGCTGCCATCTTCCTTGCCATGTGGCAGGACTCCAGGGATCTGCCAGCAGCCAGCGATTGGTGAAACAACATCTCTGATGATGCCTTGATTTGGAAATTTTCACTGCCTCAGAACTGTAGGTTTTTACCCTAATAAATTTCAGTTATAAAAACCAACTCATTTATGGTAATTTTGCATTGCAGCCTTTGGCAAAGAAAAACACCATGGAAGCAAGAAGCTGAAATCAACAAAGCCCCGAAGAGAAGGGAGAGACCAGCAGATACCACCATGTGCCTTGCCATGTGACAGAGGAGTCCAGGGTGGCTGGCAGTCAGTCTGGGGGAGGAAGGTATTGTCTTGACAATGCATCAATATGGAAATTTTCTTGGCCTCAAAACCATATGCATTTAAGCTAATAAATTCCTATTGTTAAAGCCAATACATTTCATGGTTTATGCTTTGAGCAGCTCAGCAAACTAAAACAGATTTTGGTACCAGAAGAGTGGGATGCTTATATTGCAAATATGAAAAAAATTTTGAAGGCATTGTACTGAGTAATGAAAAATTGTGAGGTGCGTGAGAGAAAAGGCCTAGATTGCTTTGAAGAGACTGTTGGTAGAAATACAGGCACTAAAGGTCCTTCCAATGAGCCCTGAAACAAAAATGATGACTGTGTCATTGCAAACTGTAAGAAAGGTGACCCTTGTTCCAAAGTGGCAGAGAACTCAGCAAAATTGAGTACTGATGTCAGGTGGAAGGCAGAATTTGAAAGTGACGAGCTTGGATATTTAGTTGAGATTTCCAAACTAAATGTGGAAAGTGAAGCCTGGCTTCTACCTGCAGGTTAGAGTAAAATGTGAGAGGAAAGGGATCAGCTGAGAACTTAACTCCTGGGCACAAAGAAACCAGAAATTGATGGTTTGGGTAATTCTGAGCTTCCAGAAAGCAAGTCCCCAAAGAACAGTGCTCCATGTGAGGGTTTAAATGAACACGGATCCAGTCGGCCATCTCAGTGCAAGTCAGGATTGGAAAGCAGTTATCCAGGAAGGATTTGTGGAAAGTCCTTTTGTTTGATGGTTTGGACCCCTGAGTACTACATGCAAAACTGACAATGTTTTGGAGGGGTCTGTATGAACAGGACCACTGCCAGCACCGACATAAAGGGATGGAAAAAGGGCAGATTGAAGGAAAAATGACTTCAATGGCAGAACCATGTAAGCTGAGGTCTTTGACCAAAGACATCTTCTTGAATCAAGAGAGTGGGCCCATCCATGCATGTGGAAAGGGTGAGTATTCCCTGGAGTTTGGAGAGGGCAGGCCTTCTTCCCCATTGTTCAGGAAGAGTATTACCCCCCAGGCTTCTCAGATGCCCGGGGCATTGCAGAGAGGCTGGCTGCCACCCCAGTGTTTGATAGGGTGAAGCCTAGAGCTGGTCACCACACAGATGCTTGCGGAGAATGGAGCCAGGAGCCTGGCCGTCACTTGAATGCTTGAAGATGTTGCAGCTTTCATCCCAGCATTCACGGGGAGCTCGGCCACTGCACAAGCACTTGGAAAGGTTGGGGCTGCCACTCCATCAGGCCCCAAGGACAAGAATCCGTGATTCCATAGATGATTTGCAGACCTTGAAATCTAATGGAGTATGCCCTGCAAGGTTTTGGAATTGTTTGGGATGCATGACCCCTGGTTACTATCCAATTTCTCCCTATGGGAATAAGAATGTTTATCTTATGACTTTCCCTGCTTTGTATATCGGAAGTGGATAATTTGTTCTCTAGGTTTCACAGGTCCACAGGCTGAGGGGAATTGTGTCCCAGAACAGAACACATCTGTAAACAATTTTAATGAGAGTTTGTACCTAACATTACTCCTTAAAGGATTAAGGCTTTTGGGATATTGTAATGCAATGAATGTATTTGCACATGGTAAGTACATGACTTTTCGGGTTATGGAGGGTGGAGTGTGGTGGTTTGAAGCTCTAGGTACTCCAGAAAATCATGTTCCTAAAGCTAATCCATTCCTGTGAGTGTAAACCTATTGTGAGGAGAACTTTTTGATGACGTTACCTCAGTTAAGGCATGGCCTACGGTGCATCTTCATCCTCTCACTGGAGTCCTATATAAGAGAATGAAATTCAGACCAAGAAAGGGAGAAAGTCATGAAATTAAGGAGCTGAAATTAAGAAAACCCAAAAGAGAAGGAAGAAACCAGTAGACACTGCCAGGCGCCTTGCCATGTAGCAGAGGAAACAAGGATCACCAGCAGCCAGACTTTGTAAAGAAAGAATTGACTTGATGTTGTCTTGTGCCAGGAAATGGCATCTACACGGACAGTGGAGACTCAGCATGTGGGGCTCTGAACTGCCTCTTGGACAAGGGACTCGAAGGGAGGGCAGACAAGGGTTTGTTGCTCCATCTTTTCATCTGTACACATCGGCAGCACGAGGGGACCTGCACTCAGAGAGTTTAAGTGCGTGTCTTGTGGAGCTGCAGAGCGGACCCCTTTGTCCGAGCCCTGGCCAGGACACCACACAGACTCCACGTGAAGAAGCTGAAAAGATTTTCAAAATTAGCAGCATTACTTAGAACTCCTAGTTTATTTGGTATAGACATTGCTGCTGGGCTGCATTATTTAATGCTGTCTGTGTTCTCTTCCTCTTGTCAAAGGACAACTGAAACTATTTACTTTGGGTTAAAGAAGTTTTCCCCTCCCAGGCAGCAGACCACTCAGGGACCACCTTCCTTACAGGTATTGCCCAGCAGAATTGGGACAGAAACCTGGGAGAAAGCAGGAGGCCGTCTTGAAAAACAAAGGGGCGAAGGATCAGCAGAAGCCGAGTGTGGATGCCACAGGCAATGCCGTGGGCCCACGGGGTGCCGAGACATTCACTGATTGAAAAGGTTACTGCTCCCCACTATGCTTTCCTGACTGAAGTCCACTCAGGCAGATAATCACGTTTGAACGTCCAGCCCTCCCTACCTGCAAAGACTTCCTAAAGTTTATATGAACTGAAGTCCATCCTAGTAAAACCTCCCTCGCTGACAGAAGGGTCATGGACAGAAGACAGACACAAGCCATCTGGGTCACAAACACACACAACATACCCCTGGGCAGGAGACGTGGATTGGGGCATCTGGGTTGAGAGGAATCAGAATTGGGGCAGGGGGCAATACAGGCAGGGACTGTTTCTATTATAAAAATATTGACTGTACATTTTAACCAAAGCAGTTCCTGCTTCCTGCACCTTGGGCAGTGAGTTCTAAGGTCTGGGACCCAGCAGCGCTGGGCTCCACCCAACCTCTGTCACTGTCCCCCAAGCTTTATAGTCATCATTTGTCAATGTGGAAATCAGTACCTGGCCAAGAAGTTGTGATGAAAATAGAATGAAACATCAGTAAAATACAACAGATACAATAAACTTTTTGCAAATGTTGGTCCTTCTTCCCTCTCTTCTTACCCCATTGCAAAATTTATACACATGAACTTCTCTAAACCAAATCCAAGTTTTCTTTTAGTTATATGGTGGCACATGGGGCTGATGAATGATGAAAAAGCCAGCACACTGATATGTTGTCACCTCTGTTCACGCTCATGCTCTCTGATGACTGGGACTCAGGACGTGTAACTTCCCAGGACACAGAGTTACCAGGCACTCATGCCAGGATGTCCACCTGGAGCTGCCTAACCCCAAAGCTTAGGATCGTTTTCATTCAGGAAATGTCAGCCAAGCATCTAGTTGGGGACACAAATTAAGTGTGGTCACTACTAGTCATGCAAAGGTATAAAGATCCTGCAATAGTAAATAGTGGAGCCTCAAACGTCTTACTTTGTGGTTCTGATTGAAATAGGAAATAAGAGTCAGAGAAAAGGAAGGTTTTTATGTGCATAAGTAATCAGAGGTGACTTCCTGAAGAATGGGGGAATAAATCTGTGTGTAACAGACGGGAAGGCTGTATGTAGAACTGTATCAGGAAGGAGAGCCTTTTAGAAGATGGAGCCATGCCAAGGACTAGGAGAGCACGTAGATGAGAGGTATCAATCCACTGGGGATACTGGGAAAGCTTTTCAGGGCATGGGGCTTTGAGCTGGGTCTTGAACGGTGGAGAGTATTTGTGGAGGAAGAGTCACCACTGAAAATAGAGGGTTACAGGACAAGTCCGTGTCAAGTTATCGGACATAGAGATCCCTGCCATGTGCTAATAGAGAGAGAAAGAGACAGACTTCTCTTGGAGAACTAGGGATGGCTTCCAAAGGCCAGGTCTGGGGTTGGATTGCAGTTGGTGGAAAAAAAAAGACTGGGAAGGGCATTTGGGGAAAGAGAAGCTAGGACATGCAAAATATGGAGGTGTCTGCACTGTATTTTAGAAGGGTGAAGCTGACGCTGGCAAGGTAGATTGGGGAAAGACCTTAGGGACATTTGGTGCCATCAATAGACTTTGAGAATTTCTTGAGTGAGGCAAAGAAGAACTTCCACGGTGTTTTAAGCCAAAGAGCAATCTTTCCTGGGTCCAGCTTTCTCAGTATGCTCCTGTTATAGATTGAACTGTGTCCCCCAAAAAGTCACATTCAAACCCTAATGCCTGGTCCTGTGAAAATGACATTACTTGTAAATAGAACCTTTGAAGATGTTATTAGCTAAGACGAGGACTAGCTGGATCAAGTTAGGCTGACTTGACTCGTGTCCCTGTAAGGAGAGTAAATTCAACAGAGACACAGAAGACTGGTGCAGAGACAGAGAGTGCTTCCAGGTGACAGAGGCAGAGGAGGAGGAAGGATGCCAGGTGACAGATGTAGATAGAGGCATGGATGCCAGGTGACAGAGGCGGAGGTGGAAGATGGACGCCGAGTGACAGAGGCGGAGGTAGAGGATGGACGCCCAGCTGTCGCCAGACTCCTCCAGACTCAAAAGAAGCACAGTTCTGCTGACTTCTAGCCTCCAAAATGGCGAGACGATAAATTCCTGTTGATTAAGCCCTTTGGACTGTCGTACTTTGCAAGCAGCCCTGGCAGACTTAGCCAGTGTACCTTTGCCAGATTCAATTGAGACCATGAAGATGGGGCTATATCAGCAAATCGGTTATCAATCAGAATGTTTTCACTCTGAAGTGGGGACAACGGGAAAGGACGGACCCACGTAGACCCTCTGGGAAAGTTCACTTGGTGTGGAGGCGCTCAGCACTTGGAGACTCTTTTTGCAGATAAAAGCTGTTCTGCAAAGGGCTCAGATGCAGAGCTCAGCATGGCAGGAGACAGCAATTTCTGGGCCAAAATCCATGTTCTCCAACGACAATCTCAGCCCCCATGGGAAGGAGAAATCATTTAGACTCTGCGCTCTTTCTCTCCCAGACTGTGGCTGGTTTGCAAAGAGACAAATTAGGATAAATGATATGGATCCCTGCTCTTATGGCATTGATTGTTGAGTTCACCAAGTGAGTTTCCTCATATGTTTCCTATGAAATGGAGCCTATTTCTCAGGGATGAGGAGACACACCTTGCCTCTTCTCCCTTTCCCTCAGGTCGGCTCCCTCCCTTTGGAGCAGCAAGGTCTACAATTGGAGTCACTTTATCTAAATCATAGCCACCTATACTAATTGACTCACCCCAAGTGGAGAGGGGCTTGGCAGATGACATTTTAATAAGGAAACAGGTGCTTCCATTTTTATGCGGACCTAGCAGCCACCTGCAGAGTCTGGGGACTGCAGTGCATCATTAACAAGTGCAGAGGAACACAGCTTTGAATTTGAAAATCATTACAGAACTTGGACTTCAAATACCTTCCCAGAGACTTTGGGTTTTCTTTGCTGCTCTCCTAATAATGAACATTCTTGCAAAGATGCTTTTATATTTAAAAAAACATCCTAGAATGTGCATTCCTCTACTCCACTGCAACTTGAAAAATATGCCATTAATTGTGCAATTATATGCAATTCACTGAAAAGTCAATACAGGGACAAACATTTAATGGTCCTTAAGGGAAGACATAATGTGGATTACTACCAAATCCACAACGGGCACATTCCTTTAAACCAGCAAAAGTTTCAGTCAGCCCTGTCCAAATGAAACCCATTTAGAACCATTAAGAACTGAATAAAGGGCCATCGCTTTGAATATGGTCCGGGAGAAAAGCAAAGTCTTTTCTTCAGATGTTTGAGGAGAAGAATATTTTTGGATTAACACATTAAGAGGAATTTTCTAGGCCAAAACTGTGCAAGCTTGACTTTCCTGATGCCAAGCACATCTGCCTTCAAACCTGAGCCTCTGAGATTTTTCAAAGCTCTTCATGTCCACTCAGTGCCCTCCAGTATCTTCAGCCACATGCCTGAACTCTGAGAAGTTCCATCATATCCTCTGGTGGAAAACATAATGCGGTGACTGACACACAATAGATGAATAAATTAATGAACCGGCATGTAGGGGATTCTAACTTGGGTACTTCACTCCTACTTGTCTCAAGCCAGAGTGGCTTTGATTAATGGTTTTGAAAATATGCAGGATTCCCTGTGTAAGATGGAAGGCATATGCTTGAAATATTGATTTTTATCTTATTTGGAAATAATTATTCAGATAAATATTAATCTTGGATGACAAAGAAGCAAGAAGCACAAAGAATACCAATACAAAGACAGATAATTTTTAAAAATTGGAGAGGCTTTGTAATAGACCACAAACACGTTTATACGGTTACATATTTGAACAGACATCCCCAACCTGTGTGGCCCATTCTACCTTCTGCAGACTGCTAGTGTGATCCTGGGCGCCTTTTATTCGCTCAGTAATCATTTTTTTGAGTACCTAGGCTACTCTGCTCTCTGAATTCTGCATTGTGCAGAACGTGCAATAGCAATAAAAAAAAAACTCTTGCTCTCAAGTCACTGGTAGGTCACAGGCAAGGCATTGTATGTAGAACAATAAGTTACTAGCACAGGAGTTCCCAGATGTAGGTTCACAACCCAGTTAGTAAGGGAAAAAGGATAGCAGGGAATGTTTTGCAGAGGATGTGGCTGCCTATAAAACCTGAGTGGTGGAGACAGAGGGCCAGTGAAGGAGAATGAGAGGACAAAGCATTGTGTGTGTGTGTGCATGCACGTACAAGTGTGTGCACATGTGTGATTGCCATGCATGTAAGACCATGTGTGTGTGTGTGTGTGTGTGTGTGTGTGGTGGGAGGAAAGCTGGGCTGCAAACCCACCCCAAAGGTGCAAGTTGAAGTTGGAAGGTTGCCAGAAGCCAGAATTTAAGAGCCACAAATAGCAGATGGAGGAGCTGAGAGTTGATCTTGAAAGCAGTAGAGCCCAATTAAAGTGATTTATAGTGAGAAGTAATAAAAGAAATTTGTGGAAGATACTCTGTAGTGTGATAAAATTCATGGAAGTGGGCTCAACTGCAAACCAGGAAGACTAGTTCCTGAACATTCTTGTAGAGTGATCCCATGAGTTGTGATAGGTAACAGATAATCAATGTAGTAAAGGGTTGTTGTGATAAGTAGCAGATAATCCATGTAGTAAAATGTAGTAACCAAACATTAATAAATGTTAGTGTAAGTGTTGGTACAATTAACTGTTTTGTAATTGTTTTGTCTCCATGCCTTGTGTTCCTTGAGGGAAGGGTTGGGTATATTTCATCTTTGCAGTTCCTGTGCCCGGTGAAGTGTCTGGCACAATTTCCTGGTGAATTGTACCTTAATTCATTAGGTGGTGTCTTAAAATCTATTTTGGTGATTAATCAACAGCACTAAAAAATTTTAGCTTCAGAAATTTGATATTCAATATTATACTATACAATCAATATTTTACTGAGATTTACTAACATGTTTACCACTTTCTTTGCACAACCCTCCTTTTCACACCATTTCTTTCTATCTGAAATAAACACATTAGAAATTTCTTTAGTAAGATAAGTTCTCTCAGTTTTTACTTACCTTAAAATGTCTTTGTGTTCATTGTTGAATGTGAGTTTCAGTAATAACTGTGAGTGGCTCTTTGAAGATATAGTTCCACTTTCTTTCGGTTTACATTGTATCTACTGATGTGTCTGCTGTTATTTTTAAAATTCATTTCTTTATAAGAAACTGGATGTTTTTATGATCTTTCCTTTCTCCTTTGAATGTTATGGTTCTCCATTGATGTACCTTTATATTAATTAATTAATTTTACCCTCGTTGCTATTTATAAGGCTCTCAGTATATGATGAGTCATAGTTCTATTGAATTCTGGAAAGTTCTCTGCCAGTGTATCAATATTGCCATTCTTCACTTTCTTCTCTCTTTTTCCCTCCTCTTTTCTCATCCTCCTTTCTTCTCTTCCTTCCTTTCTTTTATTTCTTGAGGTCTTAATTAGATGTAGATCGGGTTTCTCACTCTATTCCCCATTCCACTTAGTCTTTCCTTCATGTTTTCACATCTAGATTTCTCTGTACTGCATTTTGGGTACTTTAATCATATGTATCTTCCACTCTGCCTATTCTTTGTTCAGGTATTTCAAAACCTCCATTTAACCCATATGTTGATAATTAAATTTCATTAATGAGGGGAGTAGATGGAGTTCAGCAGTTGAGCACCTGCTTCCCATGTACCCATCTCCAGTACCTTCTAAAAAAGAAATTTCATTAATGAGATGTTTAGTTCTGAAAGTTCTAGATATTTTTCAAATATGCCTGATATTTTTGATGGTATCTTATTCTTTTTACAATGTTTTTACTCAAAATGTATGTATTTAAACATGTCACACATTCAAAATGGGATGTATAATTCTTCTCATGTTTTTCCCCTGATACCTCTCATGGTTTTGTGCACATTTTAAAATCTAGCTATTTCTTTTTTTAATTGAGAATCTGTGATTTTCGAAACCCTGTGGAAGTCATTGAAGACCATTGTTGTGGGTTGTTTCACCAAGAGAGGCTGTCTGGTTCAACAATGTATCTGGGAGTGATGCCAGCTGAGACCAATGCTAGTGTGATGGTTAGCCTAATGTGTCAACTCGGCCAGGTAATTGTGTCCAGGTGTTAGGTCCAGCAAGCACTGGGCTAATTGTAATACAAGAGCATTTATGGACTTCAATCACCAGTGAGTTTTCTGCATGGATGGCTGATTACATCTGCATCAATCAGGGAGATCACATCATCAATGGGTGACGCTTTTATCCAATCAGTTGAAGGCCTTAAAAGGGAAGTGATTTCAACATTCAGAGAGAATTTCCCAGCTCGTTGTTGGACAGGCAACTTCTCCCAGAAACTCATCAAGGATCTTTCATCGGACTTTCATCGGAGCCCCTGGTTTGCAGCCTGCCTGTGGAACCTGGACTTGTGCATCCCCATAGTTGCATGAGAGACTCTTTTAAAATCTCATATTATTAACAGAGATCTCCTGTTGGTTCTGTTTCCTGAGAGAACCCTGACTAATACAGCTAGCAAATATATTCTCTTGTACATGTTTTCCCATTCTCAGTGCTGGCTCCTTATTCAGGGCAAGGCAGACAGATCATCCACTGGCCTTACTTAGCAATAAATATTTTCTTTGCTAGTCCACTTGTTGCTGAAGACACAGCATTTATTCAAGGGCCACTGTTCCAACTCCTCACCTGGGGTCACTGTCATGCCACCATCAAAACTCATGTCTCCAATATTCCTGGAGTACAGGATACCTTTAAGACCACCTAACCACCAGAGACCACTTACTGAATTTGTGCTATGAGGATATTCTGTGGTTTTGTATAGTTCTACTATACATTTAAATGATTAATTTTTAAATATTTTAAGCCTGTAAAAGAGGTTTGCAAAGAGAGCAAGCCCATCATGTACCAAAATTACACAACTGCCCCCTTTTCATTTCAGTGACATCTTGGCCATGGCTCTTACACTTTGTGTTGTAAGCAACTGAAGCACAGAGGCTACATCGTTTTCTGCTCTGAATCTCCCACACCCAGCATAGGGCCCTCTCAGGGAACTGATTTCATAATATCATCATTTTTTTTCCATTTATCATTCCTTTGCCCCTCACAGCTATTTGATGTGCCAGGCAGAGAAGATGTAATTTCACTTTACCATGTTGAGACTCATTGATTTTACATGGCTTGCCTAGGACCACACAGCTATGGTTTGCTGAATCTTAGATTTTTTCATGAGACCCTGATAACTTTCTAAATGCTTTGCCTTCATGTCCAGCTCTCATGTATCAGACTTTGCCTGCTCCGTGCAATGGGGCATATTTATTTCACTACCTGTGATGGGTTCCCAAGAAATCACAGGCTTTAGGTTTATAGCCAGAGAGGTTGTTTATTCCTCAGTACTTAAAGAGCAAAGCTGCTGCTGAATTTTTCTCCAGAAGCAAAGTCTTTTGAAACTTTCTGAAAAGTTTTTGGAGGCTTTGACTGAGGAATAAAATTTGATGAGTAGTGCAGGGAATTTAAAATGGACTATCATATTCAATGACTTCAACCAGAGGACTGGCAATTGCTGCCTCCTCATTTCCTCTAGGTCTCTGCTCAATTTCACTTATCAGTTAGACCATCCCTGATGGTCCTATTTAAAATAGCAATCCAACCTCCACCTTGGCACTCCCTATACCACTTACTGTGATTTATTTTTATCTATAGCTTGTACCATTCCACCACTGACATGCTGTATATTATGTCTGACTCCCCTACTAGAGTGTCAATTCCATAACATCAGCTGGCTGGTTCATTTACGTGTTTCCAATACCAAGACCAAAGTAAGTGTTTAACAAATAATTTGATGAATGAATGGTGGTGATATAATTTACAAATATGTGACCTATTTTTTTCACTATGTCAGCAGAGAGTTGCATCAACATTTTGAGGAAAGCGGGGGAGATCATATCACTCCAGGTTTTAGAAAAAAACTGATATTCAGAGTAAGTAAATGATGGTCTCTCACACTTCACTGGGAAGCTGCTTGATTCTCCTGTAATTCATGGCTCTCTAAGCCTCAGGGACTGCATGAGATTGCACTTACTATTCTCTCATGGTCTTAAAGGTCTTTGATTCCACGCCATTGCTTAGAAGACTGCCTTAGATCTTAGGGAAACTTCCTCAAGGAGGTATGGATGCTTGAGCAGGCCTTGATGCCACAGAGGGCACCAGACTTCTTTAGCAAAATGGTGGTCAAATTTGACAGCATCGATTGATCATTCCTAGAGTTGACCTGCTGTCTATGTCACACAATGCTATTAGTTGTCTCCATTTTTCAGGCATGCACCCCCACATGCACACAATATTCATGTGAAGTCACCATGTACTCCATCACCACAAGGTCAGGTGCAAATGAAAACAATCACATACTGAGGCCGGAACACTTTACATCAATGATCTAATTTGACCCTCAAAAGAACATTTAGGGATGAGAAAATCTAGTTTATTTTACATGTTCCAGAAAAACCATCATTGGCCAAGACCCACTTTGAAGCCCAGAGTTTCAGCCATTATGCTCCCCAAATAAAGTCCTGTTGCTAAGGTCAGACAGGCATTGGATGCTCCATGGCTCAGGAAAGCACAACACAATGTGCAACACGAAGGAGTTTCTCAGGTTTGATTTTCATTCTGGTCAATGGAACAGAATAAACACTTTTCCAGGTTTTGATTTTAAGAGTACTATGGGAATTCAAAACTGTCAAAATAATAAACCACAATGCATCAGTATTCGTCATTTGTTGTCACCCTCTAAAATCCACGTGTTCAACCTTATAGCTTTTCTTACAGCACAAATCATTTAAAAATCCAAGCTAAAGAAGGAGCCAAGAAAGGAAAGGTCTAAAAATGAATTGCAAACACGGAAACATTCAGGCACACACACACAAACACATGTCAATCAAGTTTTTGGTTTAGAGCCTGGTGGTTTGTGACAATAGGTCAGAAAGGAGTATGAATTGTGATGTGCAAAGGGCAGGCTATTGTTTTATGAATTTCAGCATTTCTTACTAGGATGACATTATGAAGAATTCACAGCATACCCGGCTGGGCCTCACATTTTAAATATTTAAATATCATTCAAGAGTTTATGGAATTGTCTGCAAATGTTCATACCCTGTTGGTTTTAAGGACTTATTCCTTTCTGCAACTTTTATTTATGTAGCTATGACTGGAACTTGGAGCAGTGCTTTATTATATTTCTGAGGGGAGAATACCTGCTAAACAAGAATGTGGTTTGTGTGAACATGTGCTGAATCTGGTTCTGCCATAGGAATAGCTATAATAAGAAACAGTAAAACCAGGGGTTTTCAAAATTTTCACATGAAGTACAATCTTATCATTTCATTTCTAGTAATATCATGTTTTAAAATAAACTCGAAGAACCCAACAGAATCTGAATTTAATACATATATTTAACAAGTTCCATATATTTCCTTGGTCAAAGCTGTAAACCTCCAGGCTGGGCCTTATGCATCTGACATTGTCTACTTGTCTTTCTTCATCTGACTGTTGGTCCAATGTCTGGCTCATCTATTCATCTGTAAGACATGTTTCATGCTGGTATTCTTAGGAGCTGCTAGTGGAGTGCCTGGCTGCTATATGTGCTCAAAAATTATTTGTTGAGCTGAAATTCAGCACAGATTAGACCTTAACATACATGTGAGGTGACAAGGTTGGTGATTCTGCATTGTGAAATTCAGCTATGGCAAAAAATCCCAATGGTATAGTCCAGAAACTGCTATTTCATGAGGAAATATATGATTGCTGTTAGGTACCCTAAAATGCTAAGATATAAATTCCTACATCTTTCTCCCATTTGCACACCCCAACATGCACACTTTCAGGCACCGAGGCCTTTGGAGGAAGTATTGTACCCCTTCTGTCAAGTCTTCTGCCCTTCAACCCTTAGAGGGTAGGTCAAATGCAGCCAGAGTTCAGGTGGGCTGAAGGGCTGAACTAGTTATGTGTGCATGGTGAAAGTGGGGGAGGAAAAGGGAGAAGGGGGCACAGAAAGGGGTGTTTTCCAGTTGAGCTCGAAGTGTGTGGGGTAGGGAGAAGTTTAGCTCAGGAAAGGTCATCCCAAGCCAGAGGGACGATAGATGGCTCCAGAAAGTCATTCATAAATGTCAGTGGGAAAAGTCAACAGGCTCCGTCATTCTTTCCCTAAACAAATAGGATTGTCTAATTACTCCTGGAATGACCACTTTTTTATTTGTTCCTGGAAAAATAGTTTCTCTTCCCCAAAAGCAAACCATCTCCCTCTCCATGTTGCTTTACCTCAAGTATTAAAGGGAGAAGCTTCATTCATTAAAGTAACATAATGAGAAATCATTGTGTCTCAAACCCTAAGTAGGACGTATTTTAGAGGACTCAGAGGACCACTTTCCTAACATCAAGAAAATATCATTTTAGCTGACGGAGGAGACCTTTTGGATTAGAGGATTCTGGACAGACATGAATTCTGGGATTGGACCTGGACCAATTGTGGCCGTGGCTGTGGATTCCCGTTGCAAGCTGTTGAGGACTGAAAAGTGGAGGGCAGGGAGAAAGGGCAGGGGCCTGGATGCTGAGGACGGATTCCCCACCTGCCAGGTGTTGAGATACATATGTCACTATTTGCAGATCATTGTTCAGAAAGAGCCCCAGTATTGTGTTTCCATTGATCAGTGGGCAGAAATTGAATATAAAACTGCGTGTGTGCACATGTGCACGGGGGTATGTTACGTGTCCTGCGCCTGAAAATTCATATTGCTATTCACAGGCACATACATACACCCAGAGCAAAAACACGTGTGGGTCAAATGATCTGTGTTGTCTGCAGTCATGTTTACAATCCACAGGGTTTGGGCCGACGCTCCGTTTGCTTTGTTGCAGCATTAGTCCCTGGGGTTGCTGGAGAAATAAGCTTACTCAAAGAAACAGGAACAGAGAAAAAGGAGGGGGCAGAGCAGAGGGAAGGAAGGAGAGGGGCATGCTGAGGGAGGGGTCCCCAGAACCGTGTGGAGGCTTGAGTCTGGGGGTCCTGGCAGTCCCTTCTCCACACTTAACATTGCTGGGTGCCATGTTCCCTCCTGGGACCCTGAAGCTGTACCCTCCTCCGTGTGCATCTTAGACACTGCTAGCAACTAAGGGGCTGAGGAGCAAAGCCTGGCAGGTCCCTTCCCTTGGACCCCTTAGGAAGGAGGATCAGTGTGGGGACACATTTCTGAGGGATCCAGCTGCTCCATCACCCCTCACTTACCCACTGTGCCCAGCCCTTTCTATTCTGGTCCAAAATCCTGGGAGGTTTGAGAAGTGCTGGTCAGTCCCACAGGGCAGTCCATGGGCTGTAGAAGGAGCACGTGGGGAGAGGAGGGCCATCCTTTATCCACGCAGCCACTCAAGCATCCAAGCAGCATTTATTAGGGTTCTGCTATTTACAAGAAGCTGCTCGTACTTGTTAGGGTTGCCCGGACAGGAAAAATAACCTCCCCAGGTTGAAGTCTTCTAGTGGGATTGGGAAAGTTTCCTGTCAGGTAACAGAACTTTTCCCTGCAGGCAATAGAGAGCCAGCTGCTGTGTCCCATTCTTGTGGCTGTTCTGGAATTCATCCTGACAGCCACATAGAGGTGACCTGAGTGAGGGAGGACACTCATTTCTTCCCTCATTAAATGGGTGGTGAGAAGGAATGGACTGCGGAAGCCTTTTCCACATACAGACCCTGCTGAGTCCATAGTTCTGTGACCTGCACTAGAGGTCATTTCCGGTGTCACTGACTCCACTAAATAGTGCCAGCTAGGGGCAGTTGGATTCCTTAATCCAGCCATCCAGCCATCTACCCATTCCTCTGGATATCCATCCATCCATCCACCTATCCATTTATCCATTCATCTTTACATTCACCAATCTATCCATACATGCATACATACATACATACATACATTTATCCCTTCATATATCCATCTGTACATCCATCCATCCATTTATCCACCCATCCATATACCCATATACCCATCAGCTGAGCTGCACAGGTCGGGCAGGTAGCTCCTTGGGCAGCATTAGCTGGGACCTGCCTGCACCTGACCCTAAGTGGTCCCTAAATCGCAGATGAAGTCTCACTGCCTGGCCAAGGTGTATGGAGGAACTGGGCCATCCATCTCCATGCAGCAGATGCCCTGGGGCTCTGGCCCTTACCTTTGCCGAGCCTTCAGGGGAACAGCTCCCCTGGGTGCCCTGGCAACCCTGCACATGTCCACATGGGCCATGCAGGTGATCCTAGCCTTGCCAGGTCACCTTGGGATTCTCCTGGAACAAAAGAGGATGGGATCAGACGAGATCGGGTGCGTTCAGGGTATCATTTTGCAAATGTTTCTATGTATTGTGAGAATTTTGATTTTTACCCATAAAAAAAAAAAAAAAAAAAAGAGGATGGGAGGCCTGTGTGGTTTCCCTCGAGGTCACCTCCCCCTCCCTGTGCCCTCTGAAAACCTGTTTTGATGCCATTTTCTCTGATGAGGCTCTGCCTCAACCCTCAGGGTATAGCCTTGTCCTTCTCTGTGTGTTGACAAGAACCCGGGAGCTGGACTCGGGCTGCTCTTCCTTCCACTGTCAGCATCAGCAATACCCTCCCAGAATCTAAAGTGGCTCCCTGTGCCTTACTGGCCAGGTCAGTCCAGTCTTGGCCTTGCTGTGTCTCTTGGGTGTGAGAGAGGAATTCTAGAATTCTCTACTCTACCAATGTTTATTTTTTCCTGTTCTGGAAAGCCTCTGCCCTGACAACTGCAGCCTTTAATTAATGTCATCCCTTCTAAGTACTTGAAACTAAACCAATACTCAAGGACTGAGTCAATTCTTCAATCTCTCTGGGTTTTAGAGATAGTTTAGAGCAGATTCCTGCCTTAACAATGAGGAAATTGTAGCACTCTTTTGGCTTTCCAAACTTCTGTGGTAACTTTCTTTGGCTACTTCATGTATTTATGTCTCATCCAAATATTAATTTCCCTTAGGTCAAGAGCAATGTCTTCGTTTTTTGGAAGAACCCAGGACCTTGTACTTGGGAAGCAGGCACTCAACCACTGAGCTATATGTGCTCCCCTGTCTTCTTTTTTCCCTTAATCTCTACAAACCCTAGCACAGCTCTGTGGAAACAGTGGTCTTAAACTATTATTTTGAGTAGTTTAATTCCTTAGTCCCTGACAAGGTGCCTAACCAGACTTTAGTTCTGTGTCACAGCTTCAGCCACCCACTTCCCTGAAGGCTGGATCTTCAGGCTCCTGTAGGCTATGGTCTTACACCTTGAGCAATACTTACCTGATCCCCAGATTCTAAGGGAACACAAGCAAGTCTTTACTGCAGCTTCAAGACAGAGAGCCAAGTGCTCTCACCAGCCCTGTATCTTCACACTTTCTCTTCTCCAGCCTTCAAAACTTCTGATGCCATCCCACCCAGCAACAGCGCCCTTCGATTTGATACACTGTAATAGACAGATGTAGATATGAAGATATAACCTTTCAAAACGGTTTGTACATCTCAGACCTTTAGTCCCTTAGGGGAAGTGTGGGTTAGGATCGGGGAACGGGACGAGGATACCTGTGTGAGGATGTGTGCTTGGGAAAAGAGAGTAGCAGCTGGGAGAGGAAGGGGGCGGGGCCCGCGTGTTTTCAGGGTACACCTGCAAACGGAGGGGACGGCTGTGAGAGGCATGGACAGCTCAGCTTCCGACCTTCAGGTTTGTATCATGGACTCAAATCCTGTGATGGTGTGTGTTGTAAATTATTTTCTGCCTATACAAAACCTAAATCCCTTACGTTAAAAATACAAGCAAACAAAACAAACAAACAAAAGCAGCATCACGGGAGAAGCTAAGAAGTGTGCAGAAGCCTAAGACACAAATGCCATTGCCTGCTGATGGCTAGGTCACTTCTCAGAATATGTCACATTTTGCTGCTCTCTCTTCTGTCTTAAGAAAGTCCAGAAAGAACAGACAAAGCCCGACAGGAAACTGAGAGGCATGTCCACATCATCGGAGACGAGTGAAGGGGCATCGCCAGCCGAGGGTGGCATTTGAAGGAAGTAGTGTCGGGAGCATAATTTGATGCCTAACCTTCGGAGCCTTGAATGCCAAGCTCAGGAGTTTAAACGTGATTCTGGAGCTAAGGGTATGTTCGGGTGTATGAGTCAGCTCAGAACTCCTCCAGGCCCACTTGCTAACCCACATTTGCTAAGTATCTGCAGAGGGCACCTGTGTCCCAGAGGCTGCATTTTGCCGAGTTCTTGCTCTCTTTACAGGGTCTGTTTTTCGTTTCATTTGGAAGCTGGCCTGCAGGGAAGAGCTGACGAGCAGGCCTCGGCGTGTAATGGGATGCCGCTCCATCATTTTAAATTAAATTGTTCCTGTTGTGGTCTCATCCCTGTGTGTGCTTTAATTCACAGGGATCCGATTGCACTTCCCTCAGGAGGCTGCTAATGTAGTGTCCAGGTTGAATAGCTAGTAAATAGGGCACATCAGGGGTCCCGCATCTGCAGCCTGCGAGGCGACGCTGCTGCTGTCTTTTCCAGGAGGGCTTGCCGGCCGAGGGAGGCAGTTGGGACAGGTTTGAGCCAGGCTCCTGCCCCCGATTGCCACCGGGGTGCGGGAGGTGGGAGGGGTCTCCTTACCTCCACAGTTCTCTTCAGCCCGTTTTTCCCTTAGCTCACAGACCAGCTCTCGGCCCTGCCATCTGGGCCCCGGGATCTGCAGCTTTCGAATAGTTTAGATTTCAGGAGCAGAAGAGGCTGCAGGCTAGCCAGCAGCTGGGAATTTATTAGGGAGTCAGTGCATATTTGGCTGACATGATTTGGGAGGAACAGAAGGGGAAGTGAGGCTTCTTGGTGTCATGGAGAAGACTGGGTAACGGGATCTTGAATGCAAGGGACAGATCTGTGCATCAACTCTGTGACATAGGGAAAATGACTTCCTGCGCTTTGGCCACCTTCGTTTCTCAAACCTAATATGTTTGTAGAGTCAGGACCCAAACACTGACTACCATGCCAGCGCTTTACAAGGCAGGTGGACGGTGGCTTCCTAATCCTGGGACCTGGAGGGACTAAGAGGCAAAGGTCCAGTGGAAGACAAAGTCAGAGAGGACATCCTTATGGGCAAATGTGGGCTTAAGGATGATGGTACGGAGACCGAGTCTTCATATTTTGGAGGTGGGTAGACAGAAATCAAAGATTCCAAATACGCTGTTCCTGGTGGTCGACAACTGGGTACCATTTTCATCTTTTAATACCAACATTAAAAAAAACCAAAACAGGGACGTAGAGCCAGCTGCTTAGTAGAGTGGGAATCTAAGTCCTTGATGTTTACTCAACATTCTTCCCTCACACCCCAATCCATGGACTGAGCTAGGAATTATCACAAAGACCCCAGGAAAGCATTCTAGAATTACACTGGTTTTTGCTTCAAAGCAAGGGTTCTTAACCAAGGTTTCCATGTGAGCTTCAGCAGGCATGAAAATCCAGAATGTTCTGCCAAACTGTTCGCAGCACCCCACGTGTGCTTTCCTGGGACGGGTTCCGTCAGTTGTGCTCGGATCTCAAAGGGGCACTGGTGGTCTCCTCGTACCTCAGACAGCTTTCCAGGGTCCGAAGAGCCGTGTCCTGCAAAAGGGCACAGCCTCTGGTAGCAGTGTATGCAGTTGATGTTTCTGGAAGGCAGAGGGGAATGACTCCATGACAGTGGTGCCTGAGACAGTGACTCTCTGAATTCTCTAAAGGGTGGCATGCCATCCCCTAAGCCCCAAAAGACATCGCAGCAGCAGTGAAAATCCCACTCAAAGAGAATTCAGCCACGAGGTCCGGGCCACCCCTTTCAAAAGAGGCCGCCTCATACCGGAATTAGCCCCAGAAAGCAGGAGCAGACGATCCCGGGGCCTGGTGGAGAAAGAGGCTCCTACTCACCAGATGCCATGTCCCATTCAGAGCTGCATGTTGGGGCACCGAGGCCCGAGGCATGGCCTTCTGTGTTGTCCCCGTGGGACTGTGGATCCGCACTTCTTTCTCCTTCCCTCCACTACGGATCAAACCTGTGCAGACCTGGGGTCCTTCAGTATCTGAGTAAGTTACCTGGAAATCTACAGCAAGCACTAGGAGGCTCAGCTAGGGGAAGCTGCACCTCACTGTACCTGAACCCGGGGAAAGAACGGAGGTCTCGAAGGAAAGTGGAAGACACTCAGCAAAACAGGGAGAGCGGAAATGGATAATTTTAAGAGCTGGGGCCAGAGATGATACACTAGAGAGGATTACTAAAGCTCAAGTTGCAACTTTGAAAAGGCTAATGAGATGGACAAAACTTTGAAGAGAGCAATCAAGAAAAATATTGACGGCGCTCTAAAGGTATTAGCAATGACATCAATGAAATCGACAATGTCATGGAAAACAAACTTAATAGAGCTGACCAAAGACTAAACAAGAAAAACAGAAGAATTATACAGCCAGTAAGGACATGGGATGAGTGCGCCAATACCTTCCGTGGGAGATCACGCCTCTGAGCGCCAAAGCCCTTCGGACCTTTTCCCTGGGACGCCTCGGAGCAATGTGGAACCTATCCAAGGGCTGTTGTGCTGGGCCCGGGACCCTCAGCCTCACCCCAGTCTGCTCCCGTGCTAGTGTTTTCATGAGCATCATCGTCACCTAGCTGACTTCCTAGGCCAAAAGCCACAAGCCTCTCTGACAGTGCGCCCTCCCTCATCACTGGCCTCCAACCCACCTCCAAATTCTGTCAGCGTTACCATATGTACATATATATGGCTTTATATGGCCCCTTCTCTTCCTCATCCCTGCTGTATCATCTCTCACCTGTGCACCCCTATTTCTCCTTTCCTCCTTTTGCAGGTAGGTTGAGCTCTGGCCTATAATCTGAGACATAAATGTGGCAGGTCGCTCTGGGCAGAGGAGTTTAAAAGCCAGCGTGCCACTCCCTCTCTCTCTCCTGGCGCTTAGCATGGCTGCAGGGTGAAGCAGGGCCCCCCCGGTGCAGAGGGCTTGAGGAAGTGAAAGCAGCCCTCTCCCGTGCCAGGCCACTGCTATCCTGTAGTTTGTTGCTGGAGTAACACGTCTCCTGATTGATTTATGGTCTGAAATTACAGCTCTGCCCTCCTCACTGGTCTTTCTACAGCCACCCCAAATCCACTCCAACCCAGTTTTAAAAATGTGTCAGAGCAGATGTTTCCAAAGGCAGATTTGGTCTGTGCACTCACACACACACACACACACACACACATTCTTTAGTGGTTTCCAATCTTCTTAGTAATCCTGTCCAAATCCCACAAGGCCATTCCCCAGCCTCCCTCAGCCCACCCTTTCCCTTCCCATTCTCAGAGTTCCAGCACCCCAGCCTCCTCTCAGCGCTTCTTATGTCCCGAGTCTCCCCACGCCCCGCCATCCTTACGCCGCCAGCCAGCTACCTCCTCCTGGAACAGAACCTCCAGCATTCACTTAACTCTTTGCACTGAGCTTTGGCTCAAACATGCCCTGGACAAGAGCCTTCCCTGGCCCACCCCCCCCGCCCCCAGTCCAGCCAGTTTCCATCACCCACTCTCACTGGACCATGCTTTTACTTAGGAGCTCTCACCTCTGTGCAATTCACAATTCACTTGCACACTTATTTCTTTGATACCAGGCTCCATATTAGACTCTAAGCTTCCTGAGAGCAGGGATGTGGATACTCGTGCTCACCTCCCTATACCTTGCACACTTGAGGGACTCAGTAAATATTTTCAGAATAACTGAATAAATGGGAACAAAGAGCAAGCTGTGGCAGCGTTTCTGAGCCATTCTACATTCCCATGCCCCAGTGCTTTCCAGAGCCAAGCCAGTCTGGGCACGTTCTGCCACTTTCCACCAAGAACAGCCACAGCGGCCCAGTACCTGGCACTTCCCCTCCCTAGCACAGTCCGCTGTTTCCACAGCCTGACCCATTCTTTTGCAATCGGTTTGCTCAGGGTCTCATTGAGAATTTTGAACCCCAGGCTGTGTAAGCTGGTGATAAAGCATAAAATCTGCGAGGTCATGCAGCCCAGTGGACTGGGCAGGGCAGGGAGCAGATGGCTTCACCTTGCCTCATCCTCAACCTTCCCCAGAGGGCCCCGGCCAGAGTCTGAAACCTGGATTCTCCATTCACCAATGACCTTAGACAAGCCACAGACACTTGCTGTGCCACAGTCTCCTCACCTGGGAAAGTGGGATAATAATAATATGTGCCTTAGAATCTGGTCTGAAGTTCAAGTGAAATAATGCATGTGAAGTGGATAGCCCAGCGTCTGGCACAGATCACTTGCTCAACAAATGCTAGATGCGATTCCTTGCCAGGGCTGGACTGCTTGCTTGTTCTTCCTCGTTCTGAATCTGCATCTGTTACCCCGTAATTGCCTTCCATCTGTCTTGTTTCGATCCCCACGGCCACTGAGAGCAGGTCTGCTCCTTCCCCACGTCACCGCCCATCAGGGGTATTTTAAGAAGGGTCAGCTCCTTCCAAACCTTTTCCCCAGCCTGGACTTGCCCAGTTCCCAGATCAGCTTTGTCCCTGTTGGACGCTGCATCACACCCTGGTGTTGTGAGGTGCCTGCAAGCAAGGCCAGAACCTCACGGACCTGCATTCAGCACTGCTCCCGTCCTCTCTGGAATTCATTATCCTGCAAAATGCCTTTGCATCCCTAAAAGGTAATATTTTTTTCTCTCTTTTTTTTTTTTTTTTTTTGAGTATCAGATTTCACAGCGAGCTGTATAATTTCTGAAACTTTCTGCCTGGGAATAACCTTTTTACCCAAGAAATCAGAAATGGATCCAATCAATGAGACAACAGGTGCTGGGTTGTGGGAGGACAAGGCTGAGTGCTAAGTTTTTATTCTGCAAGAACCTCTTCCTTGAGCAGGCACCGAACAAGTGCCATTTGTCAGGCACCCCACCCAGTGCTGCTAGCAAAGACAGCAGCAAGCCAGGGTTCTCCAGCCACAGGGCCGAGAAACCACAAGCTCCCTTTAAAGGTTTCCAGAGTTCCTTCCCACTGTAGCAAGTGCTCAGTGTCAGTGGAGCATTCCCAGAGATGGACTTCTCTACCTCTGGAGGAGCCCCATGAGCTGCCGCGGCTCTCTCTCCAGAGCGCAGGCTACATGGGACCTCGGGTCCCAGCAGTTGGGTCTTGTTGCCAGGCGTGCCCCCCAGCCCAGGGCTCCTCCTGCTGCCCGCTGAAGCCAAGACCCCCCTCTCAGCTGCGTTGGCTTCCAGGGTGCCAGAGCTGTGCCTCCCCCTGTGCTTGGCTCCCTCTGGCCTCCTGCGCCTTCCCGAGGCGAGGCTTCTTCATCCAGCTGAGCTCACCTTGTCTTCTATGAACCCGGGTTTTTGCTTTTATTTTTCCCCTCTTTGAATTTAGATGACATCACACTTCTTTCAAACCTTATCAAACGTGCCGTGTCACTTAAAGAAGCTTCCCCATAGTGTGGGGGATTTGTCCCATGCGTGGACTCTGCGAGCAGGCATGTGACATACATCATCCCCTCCTTTCCACGTGAGAATGCTGAGGCTTGGGGGGCCCCAGCCACCGATGCCGGCCATGCCGACGGCACCCATTGGGGCCCACGCAAGCAGTGTCAAAGGCAGGGTGGCTGTGATGAGCTGAGACTGTGCCACCCCCTCGAACTCTCCTCCCCCCAGACCCAGAGCATGTCCGCAGCCTCGGGCTGTCCACGTGGACGGCGGCTCTGGGCAGGCACTGGGAAGCGGCCCTCACACCCACGCAGGACAAGCCGGCCTTCCGCGTGGCCCACTGTGCGCTGGAGACAGGCTGGGGGTCCGGCCAAGGAGAGGGCCAGGGCAGCCTCCCAGGCTCGCAGCAAGGGCCCAGCCCCTCTGCAGACCCCCTCCAGCAGCACGGGGAACGGGATACGGCCTGTCAGGATGAGGGTTTTTGACAGACTGGCGCTGACAGCCTCCGAACGCCACCGAGATCCCGGCACCGTGACTATTTATAAATTTGCGTTTCTCATCACCCAGAAGCAGGAGAAGCAAAACAAAGCCATTTGGGAAGAGGCTGGGGCAGCGTCCATGTGGCGGACGCATCCTCGGCGGGGAGGACACCGGCGTGGGGGCAGGGGCTGAGCCGTCTCTCCCAGGACCCCGTCCAGGCACCGAGATGGCCCCAGGCCCCCCGGGCCCCCCAGGGCCAGAGGCCGGTGCTGACACTCAGAAGGGCTGGGGTGCGGCCGGCCTCTGGCGTCATCTGGGGCTGCACAAATGACTGGTCCTGGGTGCCGCCCACCGAGGCTCCGGCCTGACTGCTCCGGGGTGTGGCCTGGGCACCAGAATTTTTAAAAGTTCCCGGGTCATTCTAACAGGCAGAGAAGCATACACTCAGTGGTCAGGGGACCTGGAAACAAAATGCGGGGACTGGGGCTTGTCGTTTCCTCCCTGGAGCCTCCGTCTTCCCCTCTGGAATTAAACAGCTTGAACTAAATAATTTACAAGTTTATTTCCAGCTGAGACTCTCTGTGGTCTCCAACGCCAAGGTCCTCACCCCACGTGACTCCCACTCCCCAGTGCGCATGGCTCAGAGGATGCGCTCTCAGGTGGTGGAGAAACCAGGCAGCGCTGCAGGCGCGGCCGAGAGCGCGGGCTCTGCCCCCGGGCCTCGCGTGGGACGCGGGACGCGGCTGCGCTGATGAATTGCGACGCTGGGGAGTATGTCGCCCAGTAACCTCGTCCGGCGTTTCCTCCTGCGCTGCTGGCGTAGGGCTCATCGTGACATCCGCTGCTTCTCTCGTCGCCGTCCAAAGCAGCTCTCCGGGCCCATTATCCATCGTCACTCCCGCCCAGCGGCAGAAGAAAAGGCAGTGCCCGGGGGCGCAGACAGTACCTGAGATGAGCCCACTGAGATGAGACCCAGGCGAGTCACTCCCCACGAAGGGGGCAGGCGCGCCCCGCCTCCGCCTCCCGCCCCCCGGGGCCGTCGCGGCGGCACCGTCCCTTCCCTTAGACTCTGCGCCAGAGGCCAGTGGACGTTTCTGAAAAGCCAATCTGACCATGGGCTTCCCTCCTCCAGATTCCTCAGTGGGACCCTCAGCACCCCTAAAACCTAAACACCCGACATTGAAGGCCACCTGTGCTCCGGGCCCAGCACACCCCTCTGCTCGCCAAGCACTTGGGGTGCAGAAGTCCCATGAGTCCCCCCACCCACGGGCTGTGCCATGCCAAGATCACCAGGTCCCAAGCTCCATGCACATTGGGGTCAACTGGCCTCAGCTCCAGGTGTGGCCTGGGCATCAGGAGTTTTAACAGTTGAAAGTTGTTCTAGAATGTTCTCTCCCTGCTTATCTGTCTGTGAAGGCCCTGCCAGACCTCAGGCCAGCCCTCCTTTGCTCTGTTGAGCCTTCCTCCCCTTGTTCTCCCTCTCGCCGCCCCCCTCCTCCCGTCCTCCTCCTCCCCCTGCCCCGCGCCCCCCCCCCCACCTCCAGAGTCGAAGGCCCCTCCACTGCCAGCAGAGCTCTGCTTCACGCCCCAGGATAGCGCCAGGCCTGTGTTTCTGCAGCTCTGGTCCCACTGGAAGGTGGCCTCCTCTGAGCAGTTAGCCATCTTCGCACACTCCGCGCAGAGCGCGGTGCCCATCCCCCCGTGTTTTCTGTCCCCGCCATCCTTCTATCTGCTGCTGGCACGGCTTGTACCGGTTACGAAAACTGAGACCAAGAGCTGCCGCCTGGGCTGCTTTGAGCTCCCGTTCTGAGACAGAGCCCGGATCCCTTCCCTTCTTCTCTCCATGTCAGGAGACGGCCCGTGCCTGTGGCAGAAGGGACCAGGCAGCTCATGCCCAGCGAGGCAGGTTAGTACAGGGTAACGGAGAAGACAAGCCCCAGCATGGCTGGCAGGCCCCACAGCAGCAGGCAAGGCTGCAAGACCTCGCTGGGACTTGAGATAAGCTTGAGGTCCCGGTTCCTCTATCCGGGAACTCCCCTTGGTCCCAGATATTCCAAACAGTCTTCATCCTTGGTCCCACCATTGGTGGAGTAAAGAAAAGCAGCTGGGGACCCTCCCCCAGCATTAGCAAGGGGGAGGAATAATTAACAGTTTACAAGGGAACCACACCAGGCGGAGCTCCAGCTCTCTGCCTAGAGGAGCCTGCACCCAATCTGGGTGTGTGTTTCTGTCTTTCTCTCCCATTTCTCAGCAAGCTCTGTTCTCTCCTCCATTCCCCAAATAAATTCTTTTTACTGGCCTAACTAAACTGGCGTGTTCATAAATTCTTTTATGCATCATAGCCAAGAGCCTAGAGGAGTCCAACACGTCTCCAGCTTCACCAGGGCCCTGGAGGCACCGGCTCGTCCAGTGTGTGTGGCCCCTGTGAGGCACCAGCGTCCAGGGATGAGCAGAGGGATGTAGCGGGCAGCACGGTGGGGCTGTGATGCCCACACGGGGATCAGGAGGCAAAGCTGCACCCCAAGTGGTTGGGGACACAGGGGGGCTGAGATGAAGTGGGGCTGACATAGGTGCTGGGGAGTCGAAGGAACCAGGTTCAGGAATATCCCCCAAAGCTCCAGAGAGCCCCCGAAGCCTGAGGCAATGGCAGGTGGTTGCCCAAGGCTCCCGGCAGCTGTCACCCCAAAGCCGGTGGTCCCGAGCACCCACAGGGGGCTACTGTGACTCTCAGGGCTGCTCGGGACGGTCACTGTTCGGCTCGTCCCCCACAGTCCTCACTCAGCTGCACCCCTGCCTCTGGGAGGGATGGGAGGCTCAGCGCCCGACTCTCGTCACCCTAGCAGGGGGCCAGTGGAGACAAAAACGAGCATGGGATCATCCGAAGTTCCCACCTGCGTCATCTCGGCCTCTGTGACTCGCCTTACCCACACTTCACTGCAGGTAACGGCAGCACAAGGGCACGCTGCAGCCGAGCAGGGGCAACCGTCCCTTGTAAATTGAAGACCGGCTCATGCTCTCTTCAGAAGGAAGGCATCGGCTCCCCCGTTATCCGCATTTGGGTGATGCTTTTATTCTGGTTTAGTGCCTTAGCTCTTTTAGGGGTGTTGTACAAATTTCAGCAAACTGGGGGGCGTAACATAACAGAAAAGTAGGAGCTCACAGTTCTGGATCCGGAAGTCCAGAACCAAGCTGTCACCAGGGCCTGCTCCCTCCGATGGCTCTGGAAAGGGCCCTTCCTTGTCCCTTCTGGCCTCTGGCAGTCACCTGCACTCCTTGGCGTTCCTCTGCTCTTGGCGTAATTACCGTTGCTGTCTCCATGTTCACGTGGCGTCCGTCCCTCTATGCCAGGCTCCATGGTCACGTGGCACCCATCCCTCTGTGTCAGGTTTCGTGTCCACGTGGCACCCATCCCTCTGTGTCAGGCTTCCTGTTCAGGTGGTGTCCTTCCCTCTTTGCCGGGCTCCGTGTCCACGCGGCATCCGCCCCTCTGTATGAGGTCCCCTGTTCACGTGGCCCCCAGCCCTCAGTGCCAGGCTCTCTGCAGGTCCACCTTTCCTCTTCTTATGTGGACACATGAGATTAGGCTCCACCCTAAGCCAGTTTGGCCTCATCTTAACTGATCTCATCTTTAAAGACCTATTTCCGAATAAGGCCTGGCTAACACATCAGCATAGCTTTTGGGGAGCCCCAAGTCAGTCACTGCAGACAGTACAGGGACCCCCCCCTCCGTGGCCTGGTGGTTCAGGGGCATGAAAAGCCCCAGGGGCCAGGCAGCAGCCTCAGCTTCCGGCTCCCTGGAGCCACTTCTGTTGTCTGTGGACACATGACTCCCGGAGGAACCTCTAGACTGACAGAGCCTAAAATCACGGGGACAAAAGCAAAACCATTGCCGGTGCCTCCTTTTAGGTAATAGCGTGAGCCTAACACCATGCCTCTTCCAGTCAAGGACTGCTGGTGTGTTCACCCATCTTTAGGGCTTGCTGGGCCAGACGACCCCAAGCCCATGCCTCAGGGTGGCCTGGTATGGTGAGCAGAAGAAAAGGCCCATGTCCTAGCCCCCCACACCCGTGACAGCTGTCGTGGTGAGATGGCTCGTCCGGGTGGCTCTTATCCAACCCCAAGGCTGCTCGTGAGAGGAAGAGGGAGGTGGGGGACTCAGAGGACATGTGCCAGAAGCAGAGGTCGGAGCGATGCGAGGCTTGAACAAGGAAGGTGCTGGGAAAGGCAAGGGAACGAGGTGAAGGCTGATCCCATGTGTCCACTTGCCCAGGCCGCCGTGCCCAGTTGCTGAGTCAGACACTGACCAGGTGTTGCTGTGAAGGTGCCTTGCAGGTGTGGTTGACCTTGACCGTCACCTGCCTCTCTGTAAGGATTTCCCTCCGCAACTTGGGAGGGCCTCATCCGGTCAGCTGCCGGCCTGAAGAGCACAGAGGTTTCTCAGAGAAGAGGAAGTTCTCCCTCAAGCCGCAGCATAACACTCCTGCCTGAGCTTCCAGCTTGTGGCTGCCCTACAGCTCTCCGGCCTGCCAGGCCCCACTCTCCAGGGAGCCCACTCCTTAAAATAGGCCCTTGGCTGAACCTGCTTCTCATCGGTTCTGTCTGGAGAACACGCACGAAAGCAAACGCTCTCCTGAAGCCTCCGGTAGAAACGCACGTTGCCTACACTTTGATGTTGCCCTGTGGAACCCACTTTAGCCTTCCCACCTCTAGAAATGTGACGAATATATTCATGTGGTTTTGAGGCTCTAAATGTAGCTTATTACAGCAGCAGGTGTCTAATAGGCTGGGTGTCTCGTGGCTAAATGTTCAGTCTCCACCAGGGCCCAGCAGCAAGCCAGTGGATGTTCCTCAAAGAAGTTCAGAAGATCGCGGGGCCTTGCTCTGGAACCTTGGCGCTCTGTGCCGCGGCTCTCCAAGGCTGGCCAAGGGTCCACACAGCCTCCCTCTGAGTCACACCAGCACTGCCACTGCAGCTCTTAGGGCCCAAGTGTGGAGCAGCTTGCAGGGCAGCCCGGGCCGGCGGGAGGGCCTCCTCCTGCTCTGGACCCCACACAAAACTGGCAGTGCTTGGGTCACCCAGGAGATGGGCCAGAGACGCTTGCCAGCCAAGGTGTGCACTGCCTCCAGGACACAGATGCCCGCCGAGCGCTGGACCTCCTTCTCGGTGTGTGCTGAGGGGATACATTGCCGTGCAAACTTCACCAAGTTGCAGCTTCTTACAACTTCAGGAAATCACATTCCCAGCTTCTCCTCTGACTGACACAGAGGTCGGTGTAGGGAATTTGCCAAGTGGACCACGGACAGTCCAGCCTGACCTCGCCTGGAAGGGAGAGGCGCACGGTCCAGGAGGACAGAAGCTGGCCAGACAACAACGGAATAAAAAGATCTTAAAGGCAGAGGGAACAGCTAATGAAAGATTAAAACTCCCTGGCCCATCTCTGACAACAGACAGAACCAGGTTTGCGGCTGGGAGAACAGGCTCCAGGGGCCTTCAAAGTTTCAAAAGGAAGGTGAGGGAGCGATTGAAGACTGATTTAGCTACTGTAGTGTTTGCCCCAGTTTTTGACTCAAAAAATGTTTGCAATCTCCTCCGTAACTTTGAAGATTTGCAGACAGGGGCTGTGCCACACCCCCTCCACGGGGGGCTTCTCAGCGGGCACCCCCCATGTCCTTTCTTCTTTGCTGTCATCACTTACAAGCAACCTCACTTCCCCCATCACCTTCTCCATTTTATACAAGTAAACTTCTTTTTTCATTGAAGCTCCTGAGCATTTAACATTATTTATAACTCCCCAAATTAAAAGCCTCAAGGAACTCAAGTTCCATTCCATAAACGGCAATTCTCTGACTCTTCCCTAATTATTTTGGAGATGCTGTGTAGCCCCACTAAGTGTGGAGCTGATTTAAAACTGAGGATTGGAATCGCCATTTCAAAGCAGAGCAAACAGACAACGTGCCCTGGGATTGGGACATCAAAGTCTCTTCTCACCAGGAGCACCAGCCAGAAGGCTTCGGAAGCCAAACTTGCAAGTTTCCTCTTCCCGGTGAGAATCATCACCCTGGAAGTTTGCCATCCCTTGCCTTCTGCAGTAGGTTGAATTTTGTAGAATTGTGTTCTCCAGCCAACAGTGCTCTTTACCTTCCTCTGTGCCCGTGTGTGAACCCGCTGTGAGGAGGACCTGCCCAAGATGCTATTTTCAGTTACGATGTGGCCAGGGGAAGAGGGTGGGCCTCCTGTCCAGATGACAGGAGGCTCAAAAAGAGAACAAGCTGGAAGCCAGAGTCAGAGACGGCCACAGGGAGCAGCAGGAAGCCAGCAGAAGCCAGAGAGCATCACGGAAACGAGGGGACACCGGCATGGGATGGGGCAGGGATGCAGGCCAAGGGGCGGCACGGATCGCCGGCAGCCGGCACCAGAATGCTACAGGCTTTGGGAATAAACGTGACCTTGGTGATGCCTCGAGTTTGGACTTTTTCCCCAATTGCCCGAATTCTTCCCAAGTCTAGTGGGGTCTCCAATGCTTAGTCCCCAGCACTTGCCATGCTCTTCCAAGGCATCCCTTTCTCCCCCCGCAGTCGCCTTCCTCCTTCTAGAATGTGATTCCCACGGGTAGGAATCACACCAAGCTGCTTGCTAAATCCTTATTCCCTGGGCCCCTCTGGGGCCTTCCGATTCCACAGGCCTTCGGGTGGGATCCAGGGAACCTCCAGCTGAATCTGATGCAGGGATCCCCTGACCAGATGCATTTGAGAAACATTGGCTTCAAAGGGCCCCACGTGGGTGGGGCCATATCTTTGCTGAGACGGTGGGCTGCCCTGGCCTCTTGGCCCAGCCACGGTGCTGCGGATGTTACCAAACAGCGTCGTGGCGCTTTGGGGAGATGCAGCAGGAGAGGAGGCACAGGAGTCAGATGGCCGGGCTGGCCCCTCTGCTTTGCCCTTTGGGTCCTGTGACCTCAGCCTTGTCTTCCACACCCGCCTGCAGGTGCTCGTGTACCTGCCAGCACCCCTTGAGCCCCTGGAGGTGCACAAATGCAGTGTGAGCTGTCCAAGGAGCCACGCTTTCAAGAGACACCTGTTGTACAGTGCCCCCAGTGAGCACTCATCCTACTGTGTGCTTGCCTTACCGTGTGATATCCCTATTGTGTGCTATCCCTACTATGTGCTGCCCTCACTGCGCACTCACCCTACTGTGCACTGACTCAACTCTGCACCACTCTCACTGTGCGCTCCCCCAGTGTGCACCCTCCTACTGTGTACTCCCCCCACTGTGTGCTGCCCCTACTGTATGATGCCACCACTGCGCATTATCTCTACTGTATGCTGTCCACACCATGTGCCCATCCAGACTGCGTGTGCCACACTGTGCGCTGTCCCCACTGTGTGCTAAATACCCACAGTGTGCTGTCTGCATTGTGTACCCCCCCCACTGTGTGCTGCTCCCACTGGGTGCCGCCCCTGGGGTTGGCAGCAATGCTGATGGAGCTCTATTTCCATGCAAAACCCAGTCCAGAAGCATTTCCCTATCCCCTTCTCTATTCCAGGCACCGCTCTCAATACCGGGATAGATCAGTGACTGGAGTGACAACAAGAAAGTAAGTAATGGAAAAAGTTCAGCTCATGAGCCTTGATCGTGATGAAGAAACACACAGCGAGGTGAGACCTGGGGGTCTGGGAGGCAGCCCAGAGGAGGAAACATCTGAACAGAAGGAAGGGGCCTGGCAGGGAGGACTCGGAGAGAGAGGAGCCCTGGCAGCGCAGTGGCCAGCGCTGCAGCCCTGAGATGTGTACACAACGGCACCTTCGCGAAATGCCAGCGCCCACGTGGCTGGAGCCAAGCGAGTAGCTCTGGGCATGAGATGCCGCCCAGAGATGAGGGCCTCGTGGGCCCTGGGAGAGGTGCTGGGTGCTTGTGGGTGAGCTGGAGCCTTTGGAGGGATGGAGAAGGCCGGCGTGTGGGGAGCACGGCGTGTGGGGAGCACGGCGCGTGCCCGCAGCTCCTGCTGGCCCCTCCCCTGGGCTCTGCAGGCTGAGTCTCCATGGCCCTGGGGTGAACACACATGGGGGTCCCTTAGCTGCACAAAGTGGTGCCCCAAAACACTGCTGAGCAGCGGCCCACTCCCGGCAAGTTCTCCCGAGTGCTGCTAACTGGCACGGAGGCCAGGGAAGGCTCCGGAATCCCAGCCCGCGGCCCGCAGGGGCTCAACCACACTGTGGGGTGGGGACAAGCCTGCCGAGGGCTGCGCTTGGCCGCGGACTGTTCTTTGGCCCTTCCGTTCATTTAGGGCTTCAATTTCTTTCATCTGTGTTTTGTAGTTTGTAGTCGACAAATCCTGTTCACACCTTGTTAGATTTGCACCTAAGTATTTCATTTTTGGAAGCCAATGTAAATAATATTGTGTTATTAATTTTGTTTTCTAATTTTCCATTGCTAATGTATATAGATATGATTGGTTGTTGTTTGTTTGATTTTTGTTTATTCAGGAATTTATTTGTGTGTGTGTGTGTGTGAGAGAGAGAGAGAGAATTCCTTGAGAGTTTCTCCATAAAACTACTCTTTTCTGTGCATGGGGGCATTATCATTACTTCCTTGCTACTCTATGATTTTCCTTCTTTTTCTTGCTCTGTGGAACTGGCTAAGGCTTCCATGTTGAACAGGAGTAGCGAGAATGGACATCCTTGCCTTCTTCTCCGATCTTTAGGGGGAAAGAAATTAGTCTTCCACCACTAAGCATTAAGGGTGCGAGGGCCGGACGGCCTGCTTCAAGCTTTGGGAGACGTCTGTCATCGTATTGGGGATGCTCTCTTCCATTCCTAGTTAGTAAAGTTTGTGTTTTTATTTTCTTGGGAACTTTTTTGGAGATAATTGTGGATTCACATGCAGCTGTAAAAGTAATAAAAATAGTACAGACTTACCCATACCCACTTTACCCAGTTTCCCACAGGGTAACACCTTGCAAAACTGTTGTGCAGCATCACAACCAGGATGCTGGCATGACTGCAGGGGAAAACCAGAACATTCCCTCGCCACAGCGCTCCTGCACTGCCTGCCACCCTGTCCCTGATCCCTGGCAACCGCTGGTTGTGCTCCATTTCTGCGGTTAAGTTACGGGTATGAATGACAGCATGTAACCTTTTGGTAAGTCCCTGGAGACTTATCCAGGTTGAAGCAGGCATCTGTAAGGGGATTCCTTTTTTTTGGGGGGGGGGCTTCTTTGTTCTGTTACATTGATCAGTATATCTATTCCTTGCCAATACCACACTGTTTTGATACTTGCAGCTCTGAAGTAGGTCTTAGTTCTGAGTAGTCCGAGTCCTCCAACGTCAGCCTTCTTTTCAGTATTCTTTTAGCTTTTCTAGGATAGGTGATTTCCACATAAACTTTAGAGTAATGTAGTCTAACTGCACAAAAAAAACCTAGTTCTTCTTGGGGAGAAGTGATTCCGTTACCATGTTGAGCCATTTCACACACGAACACAGTGTATCTCAACGTTTATTTAGGTCTTTCTTTCCTTTCATCAGCATGCTGTAATTTACAGACGCTGTGGATGTTGTGTTGAATTTATCTCTAAGTGTTTTATTTTCTTTGGACTGACTGTAAATGGTGCTGTCTTTTTAATTGTGGTTTTGCTCATTATTAGTATATATAAATGCAATTCTTTTTCGCATCCGGTCTTGTACTCTGTGATCTTGCTGAACTCATGCTTTTGTCTAGGACGGTTCTAGACTCCTTGGGGTTTTCTACATAGACACACATGTCATCTGCAGATGGGAGCCCTTTTCTCTTCTTTTCCAATCTGTATGACATGTATTAGTAATGTACTTTTTTTACATAAGTTTAGGCTTACAGAAAAGTCATGCAGAAAGTAGTGAGTCCACTTATACCCCTAAAACATGCAGTTTTCCCTATTATTAACTTTGCATTAGTGCGGTGTCTTTGTTACAGTTGGTGAAATAATGTTTTAATTTCACGATTAATATGTCCATAGTTTACATTAGGGCTCACTGTGCTGTACAGTCCTGTAGATTTTTAAAAAATGTTTATTCTAGTAACATAAAACCTAAAACTTCTCCTTTTAACCATATCCAAAAATATAATTAAGTGCTGTTAATTACATCACACAACATGCTACCATCTCCACTTTAACTTTTCATCACTCTGTAGAAATGAAGCATTATCTCCCCATCCCCTAGCCCCACCCTGGCCCTTGGTAAACTGTATTCTAGTTTCTGAATCTATGAAATTCTAATTTTTTCATATCAGCGAGCACATACAATATCTGTCCTCTTGTTCTTGGCTTCTCTCTCTCAGCTTGATGTCTTCAGGTTCATCCATGTTATCTCATGGTTGAGAACGTCATTTCTTTTCACGGCTGAATAGTATCCCATTGTATGTATACATAACTTCTCTATTCATTCACTTGTTGGACACTTGTGTTGCTTCCATCTTTTGGCAATTGTGAATAATGCCACTTGAACATGGATGTGCAAATATTTGCTTAAGGCACTGCTCTCAATTCTTTGGGATATATGCCTAGAAATGGAACTGCCAGGTTACATGGTAATTCTCTACTTGTGTTTCCCACAGCGGCTGCACCATTTTACAGTCCCACCAATAGTGAGCGAGGGTCCCCATTTCTTCACATCCTCTCCAACGCTTGTTGTTTTCTGTGATTTTTTTTAAACAGCAGCCATTCTAATGGGTGTGAAATGGCATCTCATTGTGTCTTTAATTTGCGTATTCCTAATGGCTAATGGCTAATGATGATGAGCATCTTTTCATGTGCTTGTTGGCCATTTGTATGTCTTCTTTGGAGAAATATCTATTCAAGTCTTTTGTCCATTTTTACAATAGTGTTGTTTAGTTCTTAAATTGTAGGGTTTCTTTTTATATTCTGGATATTAAACTCTTAGCCAGTATGTGGTTTCTAAATATTTTCTCCCATTCTGTAGATTGTCTTTTTATTTTCATGATGAATGCCTTTGAGACACAAAAGTTTTTAATTTTGATGAAGTCCGATTTTCTTTGTTGTTCATGCTTTTGGTGTAAAGTCTAAGAAACTATTCCCTAAAACAAGATCCTGAAGACACTTCTCTATGTTTTCTTCTAGGCGTTGTATAATTCTGGTTCTTATATTTAGGTCTTTGATCTATTTTTAGTTAATTTTTATATATGGTATGAAGTTGGGGGATAGGGGACCCACTTCATTTTTCCATATGAAGATCCAGTTTTCCCAGCACCATTTTTTGTAGAGACTATTCTTTTCCAATTGAATGATCTTTGCCCCCTTACAAAAAATCAGTTTGAACATAAACTTAAGGATGCCATCTACAAAGAGGGAAGGTTTTATTTCTTCCTTTCCAACTTGGGTACAATGTTGAAAATGAGCAATTACAACAGACAGCCGTCTCTCTTTCCTGATCTTAGAGGGAAAGCTTTCAAGCTTTCACCATTGACTATGATGTTGGCTGTGAGTTTTTCATATATGTCCTTTATCATCTTGAGGAAGTTCTATTTCTAGCTATCAGTGTTTTTATCAAGAAGGGGTCCTGGATTGTGTCAAATGCCTCTTCTGTATCAATTGAGGTGCTCGTGTGTGTTTCTTTCATCATTCTATTATTGTGGTATATTACCTAAATTGATTTTCTTATATTGAATCAATCTTACAAACCTGAGATGAATCCAACTTGATCATGATGAATAATTCCTGTAATGTGCTGTTGGATTCAGTGGACTAGCATTTTGTTAAGGATATTTGCATCTATATTCATAATGGATATTGTACTGTGATTTTGTGTGTGTGTGTGTGTGTGTGTGTGTCTTTTGGTATGTTTATATGTCTTTGGTATTAGGGTGATTTTGATATCCTAGAATGTGTTAGGAAGTGATCCCTCCTTTTCAATTATTTGAAAGAATTAGAGCAGGATTGGTATTAATTCTTAGAATGTTTGGTAAAATTCATCAGTGGAGTCATCTTGTCCTGGGTTTTTATTTTTGGAAGGTTTTTGATTACTGGTTCTATCTCTTTATTTGTTATTGGTCTGTTTAGATCGTTGATTTCTTCTTGAAACAGTGTAGGTAGTTGTGTGCTTCTAGGAATTTGTACATTTCATCTATATTATGTAATTTGTTGGTGTACAGTTGTTCATAGCACCTTCTTATAATCTTTTTTTGGTTCTGTGGGGTCAGTAGTAATGTCCCCCTTTTTATTTCTGATTTCAGTTACTTTTGCCCTCTCTTTTTTCTTTCATCACTCTAGCTAAAGTTTGTCAATTATATTGATCTTTTCAAGGAAATAACTTTGATTATTTTTAAAAATTCTGTATTCCATTTATCTCTACTCTAATCTTTTTTATATACTTTCTTCCGATTGCTTTGGATTTAGTTTTCTTTCTTTTTTGAGATCCTTTCATTGTGAGCATTGGTTTCTGATT
Organism: Tolypeutes matacus; assembly: GCA_026826555.1. Taxonomy (NCBI): domain Eukaryota; kingdom Metazoa; phylum Chordata; class Mammalia; order Cingulata; family Chlamyphoridae; genus Tolypeutes; species Tolypeutes matacus. The sequence continues at coordinate 3,011,040 of JAKSZT010000088.1, read as the reverse complement.
TGAGATCTTTCTTCTTTTTTTTTAATGTAAGCATTTAGAGCTGTAACTTTTCCTCTAAGCACTCCCTTTGCTGCAACCCATAATTTTTGGTATGTAGTGCTTACATTTTCATTCCCCTAAAGACTTTTCCTAATTTCCCTTGTGATTTCCTCTTTGGTTCATTGGTTGTTTAAGAGTATGTTGTTTAATTTCAACATATTTGTGAATTTTTTAGTTCTCTCTCTTTTATTGATTTTTGTTTCATTTCAATTTGTTCAGAGAAGATACATTGTATGATTTCAATATTTTTTATTTATTGTGACTTGTTTTGTGGCTTAACATATGGTCTTTCCTGGAGAATGAACCATAGGCACCAGAAAAGAGTGTGCATTCTGCTGCTATTGGGAGGAGTGCCTTATATATGTCAGATCGGTCTAATTAGGTTATAATATCATTCAATTATTCTATTTCCTTATTGATCTTCTCTCTATAAGTTCTAGCCATTATTTTTTTATAAACAATTTATTGAAGTATATCATTCATACACGAACATACACAAACTATAAGTGTTCAGTAAACATTGTGAACTTACAAAACAAACATACATAACATCATACAGGGCTCCCACATATCACCCCACAAATACTTTGCATTGTTGTGAAACATTTGTTAAAAAATTATGAAAGAGCATTGTCAAAATATTATTACTAACTATAGTCTGTATCTTACTCTCCTATACATTTTCCCCCCCAAGGAGTTATTTATTTATTTACTTTTATCCATTTTACCACTCCACCTCTCCATTTTTTGCTGTTTTTGTGTCCATTCACTGGGCAACTCCCTGTGTCCATTTCCTGTCCTCCCTTCTCATCCTTCTCCTCTTATCTCCACTGGGATTCGATCCTTGGAACCTTCAATGTGGGAGAGAGGCGTCCTACCACCTGTGCCACCTTAGTTCCCTGTTTTTTGGCATGTCTTGTCTTGGCTCTCCCTTGTGTCACTCTCCTGTTATGTCATCATCTTGCTGCGTGGCTCGAGGGGCCTGGCAGCGAACCCAAGCACGGGGCTGGGGTTTTACCTGCTCAGAGGGCCCGGCAGTGCACCCACGCGTGGGGTCCGGTGGCTCACCAGCTCGCGGGGCCTGGCAGTGCACCCACGCACAGGGCCTGGTGGCCTATGCGCCTTCTATATTTTTCTTTTTTTAAATTTTTACCGGGAGGTCCCAGGGATTGAACCCAGTTCCCTCCACATGGGAGACGGATGCCCAACCACCCGAGCCACATCCATCCCCCTGCTATATCTCTTAAGGTTCACCAAAGATACCTAGAGTTACAGTCTTTTCCCATACAGGATGGTCATATAATAAATCAGGCTTAGTTTATCACCAGCATTCTAAAATCCAGACCTAGGGAGAAAAACTATGGTTTCTAATATAGCGAATGTTTAGCCTACCCTGATTATCACAAAATCAGGATAGCGAGAATATTTGTATATCTATCCATTATTGAAATAAGTATATTGAAGTCTCCTACTATTAAGGTAGAAATACCAACTTCTCCCTTCAAATCCATCAATATTTGCTTCATATATTTTGGGGTGCTGCTGTTAGGTGCATATATATTTATAATTATTATGTCTTCTTGATGAATGGACTCCTCTATTAGTATATGATGACTTTTTTGTCCCTAATAATGGTTTTTGACTTAAAGTCTATTTTATCTGATATTACTATACTTACCCCAGTTCTCTTTTGGTTACTACTTGCATGGTATATTTTTCTATTTTTTCACTTCCCACTAGATGTATCTTTGAATGTAAGGTGAGTCTTTTGTAAATAGTATATAGTTTGGTCATGCTTTTTTAACTGCTTTGCCAGTCTCTACCTTTTGACTGGGGAGTTCGATCCATTTACATTTAATATAACACTGATAATGAAGGACTTTCTTCCCCTATTTTGATATTTGGTCTTTGTAAGTCTTATACCTTTTTTGTCCCTCAATTCTCCTGTTAGTGCCTACTTTCATATTTATTTGACTTTTTGCAGTGTACCATTTTCATTACACCCTTCTCATTTCTTTCTGCATATATTTGTCAAATATTTTCTTTGTGGTTACCATAAGGCCTAAATTTAACATCTTAAATCTATAAAAATCATAATTGATTTGATACCAACTTAGCTTCAATGGAATATACAATGTTCTCATACTACTCTGTCACCCTACTTTTTTGTCTTTTTTACAAATTATATCTATATACATTATATGTCCCAAACCATAGACATGTCATTAGTTTTTGTGCATCTTAGAACCTGTAGGAAGGAAAAAGTTGAAACTGCACATCAAAAACTAAAATACAATGGCACTGGTCTTTACAATTAACCATATAGTTACCTTTACGAAGGTCTTCATTTCTTTATGCCGTTTTGACCCACTGTTAAGTGTTCTTTACAATCAGTCTGAAGGTCTCCCTTTAGCCCTGCTTGTGGGGGAGGGTATCGTGGTGATTAACTCCCTCAGCTTTTTGTGTCCTTGGCATTTGGCAATTTGACTAGTATATACCTGGATACTGTTCTCTTTGAATTTATCCTTTTGGGGGTCCATTTTTGCTTGTGCTCATTCATAGCCTTAGGAATTTCCCCAATTACAGGAATCTGTATGTCTCCCCTGCTCCCTATGAAATAGACCTTCTCCCCATCCAGATACTCTATGGTATGTCTTAGAGTCAGTAATAACTTGTCCCAGGCTGCTTTGTCTTCATTTTTCTCACAATGCGGTAGCTGCCGACAAGCTGCCTCTGCTTTGAGGCCACGCTCCAGGGAGACAAGCCACTGCTTAGCACGTCTTTCAGGGCAGCTCCCAGCATGCAGGCACCCCACTACGCACAGGGGAGTGACTCTGCTCCTTCTGGACAGGGCCAGGACCCACAATGGGGGTTCAGGCTGGCTCCACTCCGTACTGGGAGGACATGGGGGAGGACCCAGCAAGGAGCTATTGTTCTTCTACCATTTTTAAAGCTGTGTTTTCTGCATTTGGTACTTACCCAATTATGGCAACCCTTTAGCTGTTCTCTAGAGTTTTGAGGAAGAGGTTCTGCCAGTTTTTGGTAGTTGTTCTAAGATTTTGTTGGGGAACAACATCCTGGAGCTTTGTACTCTGTCTGCTACCTTGGTTGACCACAAGTTTCCCCAATCTGTATGCCCTTTAGGTATTTTATATGCTTTATTGCAGTGGCTGGAATTTCTGGTATTATGTAAAAAAAGATTGCTGAGAGTAGAAAGCCTTGCTTTGTTCCCAATCTTAAGTACCATGTTAGGTATAAAATTTTGTACCTTATCTTTATAAACTGGAGATTTCCCCTCCATTCCTAGTTAGTCAAGGGTTTTTACCATGAGTGGGTGTTGGATATTGTTTTGTTTTGAAAAGTGGATTTGCAAACACTGAACAATATTGCATATCCAGAATAAATCCAACTTGATCATGTTGAATAATTTTTAGTATGTTAGTAAATTCAATTTGCTAATATATTGCTGAGGATTTTTACATCAAATTTCATGACAGATATTGATTTGTAATTCTATCTCTTTCTTCTTTCCCTTTTTTCCTTTGGTACTGTGTTTTGTATGACGTAGTTCTGGCTTAATAAGTTTAGTGATGAGGTATATCTTCCTCTTCTATTTTCTGGAAAAAAGCCTGCGTAAATTATTTTAATTTTTAAAAAATGTTTGTTTTCTCCAAATGATCTGCACCTCACATTTCTTTTTCAGAGTGTTTATTTATAGATGTAATTTCTGTAATGATTATGGAAATATTCAGACTATGTTTCATCTTGAATGAGTTTTGGTAATTTTGTGGTTTTCAAGAAATTGGTTCATTTATTCTAATTGTCAAATTTATGAGTGTAAAGTTATTCATAGAATTTCATTATTATTTTTATGGCTGAAGCATGCGTAATGATTTTCTCTATTTTATTTCTTATAGTTACGATTTGTATCTTCTCTCTTTTTATTTTTGTCAGTTTTGCTAGAGGTTTATCAATTTTATTGATTTTCTTAAAGAACCAGTTTTTTGTTTAACTCTTCTCTATTATTTTCCAGTTTTAATTTCAAGTTTTTTTGCTTTTATCTTTATTATTCCCTTCATTCTGCAAGCTTTGGGTTTGTTTTGCTGTTCTTTTCCTAATTCCTTGAAGTAGGAATTTGAATTATTGACTTAAGACCTTTCTTCTTTTTTAATGTGTGCACTTAAAGCTATAAATTTCCCTCTCTGCACTTTTTTAGCTGCATCCCACATATTCATTATGTTATATTTTCATTTTCATTCAGTTCTATGCAATTTATTTTCTTTTCTTTGAGAATTTCTTTTTGGCCCATGGGTTATTTATAGTGGGCTGTTTAATTTCCGAGTGTTTCGGGATTACCCTATTCTCTTTCTTTTATTGATTCCTAGCTTGATTCCATTTTGGTCAGAAAACATACTCTGTAAGGCTCAATTCTTTTAAATGTCCTAAGATTTGTTTTATGTCCCAGGATATAGTCTATGTTGGTGAATTTTGCATGAGTGCTTGAAGAAATGTACGTTCTATTTTGTTGAGTGGAGTGTCCTATATATGTCAATCAAATCCCATTGGTTGATTTTATTGCACAGTGCTGTATCTTTGCTGATTATCTCTCTAGTAGTTATATCCACCATTAATAGGGTGTTGAAGTCCAACAATGGAATTGTGGATTTGTGTATTTCTCCTTTTCAGCTTTATCAGTTTTTACTTCATGAATTTTAAGGCTTTTATATTCGGCACATACACAGTTATGAATATATCTTCCTGGTGTATTGACTATTTTATCATTATTTGACGTGCCTCTTTGTGTCTAGCCATTTTCTTTTCTGTGAAGTCTACTTTATTATATAGCCATCCTTTTTCAACTTAATGTTTGCGTGGTATGTCTCTTTCTATCCTTCTACGTTCATGTTTCATATACCATTGTATTTGAAATAAGTTTCAAATACATACATATAAAGAGCACGTCATTGGATCAAGGGATTTTATCCATTCTGCCAATCACTGTCTTTTCATCAATGTATTTGGGCCATTTAAATTTAAGATGATTACTGATATATTAAGCCTTAAGGTTGCCATTTTATTATTTGTTTTCTTGTTTATTTCTCCTATTCCTCTTTTCTTCCCTTATTATGGGTTATTTGGACATTTTAAGCATTCCATCTTGATTTATTTATGGTGTTGTCGAATATATTGTTTATTATACTTTTTTTCATGGTTGCTTTAGGTATTACAGCAAATATACGTGGCTTATCACAGTCTACCATTATTCACATTTTACCACTTGAAGCAAAGATTATAAACCTTGCTTCCTTTTTGGTACATTTCCCCTCCCTACTTTTAAAATATACTTGTCTTCTTGCCATCCTATTAGAGAATATAGCAGAACTTTCCTAGATGGAAATTCAATATACTTTCAGTTATTGTACAGGTCTACACACACGGAGACAACACCCATGACCACTTGAACACATTCATATGCCTTAGAGGCATGCCCAGGTGCACCCCTCCCTATGCCTCCCCCCATTACCCACACACACCAGTGATCATCCCCTGCTACCCTTCTGTGATCCAAAACCTCTCCAAAAACGAAGCCAAAAAATAACCAAATAAAATTAATATCAAAATGAAATAATAATTTTAAAAATAACAAATAAAATACAAAATATTTAAAAATTTGAAATAATATTTTAAAAATTTTGGACATTATGTCTTTTATCACTGTAAGATCTGTTGTCTTGTATGTACAGTGACATTTTCTTCTGTATATTCCCCCAGTGTCTAATTTCTTTCATTTTATCTTCAAAGAAGCTTTAAGTTACAGAAAAGTCATGTCAAAAATATAGGAGATTCCCATAAACCTAATGCCTTCCCCCTCTTCCCCTCTCCCCTATTAAAAACATTTTACATGAGGATGGGACACTTGTTACAACTGATGTACAAACATTGAAGCATTGTTACTAACTATGGTCAATGGCTTACATGATGGTTTACGTTTTAGACCACACATTTTTATAGGTTTTGAAAAAATTTAAAATGGCCTGTATCCATTATTGCAAGATCATGCAGAAGAGTTCTAATGCCCTAAAAACGTTCTATGTTCGATCTGAAAGCCTCCTTGTTGCTCAAATGTGGCCTCTCTCTGGGAAAACTCAGCATATAAATGTATGTCCTGTGTGTGGGACATGACTCCCAGGGATGAGCCTCACAGGCAATGAGAGATTATTACCAAGCACCAACCAGCAATGCATCTGGAAAAAGACCTTGACCAAAACAGGGAAATATTAAATAAAAATGAGTTTTTATGGCAAAGAGATTTCAAAGTGAGTCGGGAGGTCATTCCAGAGGTTATGCTCATGCACATGTCAGCAGGATCTCGTTGACTGCCACAGTAAACAGTGCCTCAAACAGTGGGACTCCTGAGGGCTCTAGAGATATCCAGACACTATAAGCAGGGCAGACAGTCTCAGGAATTTGGCACCCTGTCAATGGGGCTTACTTTGGAATTTATGATCCCCAATGTAACAGGCTTAAACTGATTTATAGTTTCCCTCCAGATGGCTCTTCTTCCCCTTTTATTTGAACCTATAATTAGTACTATACTTGTTAAATATATGTCCCAGGCTTAATCTTTGGTCCATCCATGTGCCAGTTGAGCCCTGAATCTCTGTAGAGTTCCAACTCCTACTCTCCAGTTCATTGGACTCACCCAGGACAATTAACATGCAGATGATGATGGACAATGGCCATCCCAAGAGTGCCTACAACTGCAAGCAGGATAGCTCCATCCATCTGCCGCGTGGGATCTAAGCGCCCTCTCAGTTAGAAGCAGAGTGGGCATCACCATCTCCAAAGCCTCAAGACTGGAGAATGAACAATGGACTAAAGTAGACTTATTATTATTCTATCATAGACTTATCATTCTAGCAATGGGAGAACTTTTATCATTGATATAAAGGCAGAAGCCACAAGAGGTTCTGAGGGAAGGGAGAGGGAAAAATAGGTGTAATATGGAGGCATTTTTGGGGGCACTGGAATCGTTCTACATGGCAGTGCAATGACGGATACAGGCCATTGTGTATTTTGTCATAACCTAACAAATTGTGTGGGACAGAGGGTAAACTACAATGTAAACGATAGACCACGGTTAGTAGCAATGCTTCCACATGTGTTCATCGACAGTAACAAATGAACCACACTGAGGAAGGAAATCGTTAATGTGGGAAAGTGTTGGAGGGGGAGGGGGTGGAGCATATGGGATTCCCCTATATTTTTTATGTAATATTTATGTAATCTAAAGCTTCTTTAAAAATTAATTATATATATAATTGTCAAGTATTTTCTCTATATACATTGAGCACCTCATCCAATGCTGTTATAATTTTTACATCAACCATCAATTATGACTAAAGCAACTGAATATATAGTGTATTATATTTACCCTCATTTTTACCCCATTTTGACATTATTCTTTCATTTCTGAAGTCCTAAGCCTTCTCTGTTATCTCTTTTTCTCTTAGGAAAACTTCCTTTAGTTTTTCTTGAGGATAGGTTTGCTAGTGACAAATTCCCTTTTCTTTTCTTTCTTTTTTTTTTGGTCCAATAATGTTTTTATTTCTCCTTAATTCCTGAAGGATACTTTGTCAGGTATAGACTATATGGTTGACTGTTTTTTTTCATTTAGTAGTTGAAGGAAAATACTACTTCTACTTCCTTCTGGATCAATAGTTTAAATGAGAAATCATTTCTCTCTGGCAGATTTCAGCATTTTTTCTTTGACTTTAGTTTTCAGAAGTGTAATTATACTATGTCTTATCATGGATGTCTTTGAGTTTATACTACTCATGATTAACTCAGCATTTGAAACTCTAGGCTTATTTCTTTTACCATGTTTGTGATGCTTACTTACGTGAATACGTTTTTATTATTTTTAAAAATATTCTTTCAATACCATTCTTTCCCTCTTTTTTACTTCTGGGACTCCAATGATGTGAATTCTAGATCTTTTATTATTGTGCCACCAGTCCCTGAGATTATTTTTTTTTTTTTTTTGTCCATTTTCTCTCAATTGCTCAGACTGGGTAAATTCTTTTGATCTGTCCTCAAGTTCATTGATTTTAATCTGTCATCTCCACTCTACTGTTGATCTCACTCAGTGAGTTTTTCAATTTTTGCTATTATATTTTTCTGTTATTTAATTTACATTTTAATAACTTCTATTTATTTGCTAAAATTTTCCATTTTTTCATTTCTTTAAAGATAATTTGCAACTACTTGTTGAAGCATTTTTATGATGACTACTTTATAGTCATTGCCAGACAATTCCAACATCTGATTCATTTTGTTGATTGTTTTTACTCATTCTTGATGTGATTTTCCTTATACTTGGTATGATTGAATTTTGATTGTATCCTGGCATTTTGGCTATTTCATGAGGCCCTGGCTCTGTTTAATATTCATTTTTTATCAGAAATTCCCCCTGTTAAATCTTAGTACAAGTGTCAGGTAGATATGTATGTTCAGCTTCCCTCTGGGCCCCACTACCTCCTGGCAAATTTGGGGCACTGACTCACACATTCTTCGTTGCAGCGAGTAGACATTCAACCTCTCCTTGGTCCCCTGATACCTTCTCAGTGAAAGTGGGGCATTAACTCCCACTGTGAGGGCTGACTGACAACATTTTGTTGCTCTTACCTGGGGGAAGACGCTTAATGGCCCTGGGTCTCACTGACACCAGGGCTGGCCCAGAGTGGAGTGAGTACTTATTAGCATCTAACTGCACCACCTTATTCATTTTCATTGATGCAAGGTGGGGATGGAGGCACAGCTCTCTGCTCAGCTTCTCTGACTCTCTCTCTGCAGGGGAATTGGAGCACTGCATGGTTCAGCCAGATGGGATGGAAGATCAGCTGGTGCCTTGTTCCCATGGACATGACCTTGGCAGGGAACTATCACTGCTGCTATCTTCCACAGGTGGGGGCAGAAGACTGACTTGCCTCTCTATCCTCCAACAGCAGCTGGTGCTATTTCTTCTTTAACTATCTGGGAGATTTCATCACCAAAATTACTTCACCTGGAAATTTATTTTCTAAAGGAATTTTATTTTAATAGTCACAGGAGAATTTAGGTTATCCATATCAAATTGGATATGTATTGGTAGTTTGTGGTTTTCAAGAAAGTGATGTATTTCATCTAAGTTGTCAAATTTGTGCATATAAAGTTGTTTTCAGTATCCTCTTAGGAGTCTCTTAATGGCTATAGAGTGTATAATTAGATCCCATTTCATTCCTGTTATTGATAAATTGTGCTTTCTCATATTCTAAATCCATAATACTATAAGTTTATCTATTTTATTCTTCTTTTCAAATAAAACAAACTTCTGGTTTCACTGATTTTTATCAATTGCTTTTGCATTTTTAAATTCATTAATTTCTGCTTCTTTATATTTTCTTTCTACTCACTTTTGTTTAATTTGTATTTATATTTTCTAGTTCATTAAGGTGAAATCTCAGATGATTATTTTAAGACCTTTCTTTTTTCTAATATAAGCACTTATGCTAAAAATTTTATTCTAAGCACTGTTTAAGCTGCTTCCCATAAATTTTGATATGTGGTATTTGCATTGTCACTCAGTTCAACATGTTTTCTAAATTCCTGGGAGACTAATACCTCTGTGACCCAGGAGTTATTTAGTAGTATGTGGGTTAATTTTCAAGTGTCTGTAAATTTTCTGGTTACTTTCCTGATATTCATTTCAATTCGAATTCCATTATGGCTATTGAACATACTTTGAGAGGTATTAATTATTTAAAATGTGCTATGATTTGCTTTCTGACCCAGGATATGGTCTAGTTTGTACCACTTGTATTTGAAAAGAATGCATATTCTGGCATATTCTACTGTAGGTGGGTGAAGCATTCTATAAAGTTCAATTAGTTTCCTTTGATTGTTGGTGTTTCATTCTTCTACATAGTCAGATTCAGTTTACTAGTTACTATCTTTTACTGAGAAATGAATTTTGAAGTCTCCAACCACAATTGTGGACTTGTCTCTTTCTCGTTTTATTTCTGCCATTTTTGCTTCATGTATTGTGAAGCTCTGTTGTTAGGGGCATACACATTCATGACTGTTATGTCTTCTTGGTGAGTTGCTATATTCACCATTATGTTATGTTCCTCTTTATCCCTGGGGTGTTTTAGTTTCCTAGGCTGCTCAAGCAAATACCATGAGATGGATTGGCTTAAACAATGGAAATTTATTAGCTTACAATTTTGGAGCCAAAAGAAAGTCCAAACCAAGGCCTCATCAAAGTGATGGCTTCTCTGTAAAGACTGTGGAGTTCTGGCGCTGGCTGCCAGTGATCACCGGTCCTTAGTTTATGCCGCGACAAGGCACATGGCAGCTTGTCCTCCTCGCTCCCCTCTCTTCTGGGCTCTCTTGGTGCTCAGGTTCTGCTGCTCCCTCTGTGGCTGTCTCTCTCGTTGTCTCAGTTTCTCTTATAAAGGACTCCAGTAAAAGGACGAAGACCCACCCTGATGAGCTGGGCCACACCTTAGCTGAAGAAGCTCGTCGAAGGTTCCTCCACACAGTGAGCTCACACCCAGAAGAATGGGTTAATCTTAAGATGTTTTTCTGGGATACATACAGTTCCAACCCACCACACCTGGTAGTTTTACTTGTTCTAAAAAAGAATGTGTCGGATATTAAAGTAGACAGTGTCCTTTGTTTGGTATTTGCATGATATATCTTTTTTCCATATTTAATTTTTTAACTTATTATATCACTATATTTGAAGCAAGTTTATTTTAGACAGCATATAATTAGACCATTTTTAAAATTCATTTAGAACATTTCCTTGTTTTATCTAGTGTATTTGTATCATTTACATTTACTGGTATGTATTTTTTTACCATTTCATTATTTATTTTGTTTGTTATGGAAGATTTTTGTTTCTTTATTTACATAACTTTCCTGCCTCCTTTTTGGGTTATCTGGGTGTTTTTAGTATTAAGTTTTAATTTATCTATTGTATTTTTACAATGTCTTGCTGTATTGTTTTTCTTTTTAGTGGTTGCTGTAGCAATTAAAGTATGTATCCTTCGCTTTTCACAGTCTACAGCGAATGAACATTTTATCGTATCAAGCACACAGGGCCCTTTTCTGTCGCCTCATCATGCTGTGACTGTCTTATGTACTACATCTCTGTACATTGAAAACCTCATCAGAAAGTGGTACAATTTTGCTTTCAATTGTAAAAATATTTTCAAGGACTTATTAGAATAGTCTCTTATATTTTTCCAATTATTTTTCCATTTGTGTTGCTATACCTTCATACCAGGTATTCCAAGTATCCTTCTGGCATCACTCCCTTCTGTTTAAAGAACTTCCTTTAACCTTGTAGAGTAGGCCAACTGGCAAGGAATTCTCTTAGTTTTCCTTCATCTGAGAATGGCTTTATTTCACCTTATTCATGAAGGACATTGTCACTGCATTTAAAATTCTGAGTTGACAGTTATTTTTTTTCGGAACTTTAGAAATGTTATTTTATTTCTTCTGGTCTCTGTGATTTATGATAAGAACTCTGCAACTAATTAAATTGTTGTTACTCTATAAGTAAAGCACCTACTTTCTCTGGGTGCTATCAAGATTTCTTTGTGTTACTCTTTCTGGAGTTAAGTGAGCTTCTTGAAGACATACGTTTATAACTTTCTCCAAACTTGGGGATTGGGGCCATAATTAACTCAAAAATTTTCACTACCCTATTTCTCTTCTCTTCCTAGGACTATAATGACATGAATAGTTGGTTTTGGGGTATTAACCAACATGTCCCTGTAACTCTGTTCATTTTTTAAATCTCTTTTCCTTCAACTTATTCACATTGGATAATTTCTATTGACTTATTCTTTGGCCATCTTCATTATGTCATTGAGCCTATTCAGTGAATATTTAATTTCAGCTATTATGTTTTTCAGTTCTAAAATTATCATTTGGTTCTTCTTTCTAGCTTCTGTTTCTTTGCTTGGACTTTCTAGCTTTCCATTTGTTTTAAGAATGTTTGTGCTTACTTGTTAGAGGATATTTACAATAGCTGCTTGATTGTCTTTGTTAGATGTTTCCACCATCTGCTTCCTGGTGGTGCTACCATCTGTTAACTGTCTATCTCCTTGGAAGTTGAGATTTTCTTGGTTCTTTTGGATTGTAGCCATGTTTTGTCATAAGACCCTGAACCTTGTTTAAATCCTATAAAGAATGTTGATATTTTTGTGTAGGCAGACGTTTGACCTACTTGAGTTCATGCCTCAGGTTACAAGAAGGCTTTTATGGTTTGTGTTCAAGGATCAGTGTGGTTTCCACAATCTTTTCCGTATTACGCAATCTGTCCCATGTGTGCTGCACAGAGTGGCAATGTGGGCATGTGGGGATGGTCTCTTTTGTAGTTCAGTTCTCAGTATCTGGGTCTGCAGTTTAGCATCACATCCTCACGTGCACATCTCAGGGGTGTGTCCAGGAATTCACACACAATTCTAAGGGGTCACTTTTCAATTCCCCCCTCCACAATTTCCTTGGTACACTAGGTCACACATTCCTGAAATTGCAGCCACACATTGGGCCAAGCTGGGGGACAACATGGAGAGAACAAAAGCAAAGGGGTTTCACCCCGCTTTAATAGGGGAGCAAGATTCTCCTTCTTCAGAGTTTTGGATCCTGTGGAATCAAAATTTGAAGCTTCTGTACCACCACCATAGGATTTCTTAGAGCTGGGGCATGAGAGAACAGAGAAAAGAAAATAGAAACAAAAGTGAGCAGTGTTCCTGGCTCTCTCTGCGCTGCAGCTGTTCCCTTGTCCACTATCTCAGCCAAAAGGGGAGCTGCTCCTGGAGCACTGCCTCTCTGCCTGCTGGTGCCCGGTTCTGGTCCCAGGCTGCCCCGAGTCCAGTTTGGGTGGCCCCAGAGGAAAACACACGGTAAGCTCACAGCCTGCAGGTGGGACCTGGAATGCCAGTAGTTTGTTTTGTTCTTTCTTGGTGCACTTCTTCTAGTCACTTTTCATATCTGCTATTATACACTTTTCTGAGTCCTCAAATTGTTCTTGTATGCATTCTTCCTAGGTTTTAGAGCCGCCTTTGTGGGGAGACAGGATGGGGTGTGCTTAGAGTTCCCTCCCATATTTTTTATTAGTTTCATTTCATTTCGTTTCGTTTCTTTGTTCTATGGTGGCATGATATAGCATGCACCAGGGCGTGCACGCACACACACACACACACACACACAGGCGCACACTGACTTCAAGTCTTCAGGAAACCCCACTAAAGACACTAACATCTGTTAGGAATGCTATTTAGATGAACGAAGAAAAATGTCTCTATTCTTTTGGATGGCTCATGTGAGATGTTGAGGCATCCAAAAACTAAATCATTTTATTGCCAAAGTTCAAATATATACCCCCAAATCTAAGGACAAGTGCAAGCACACTAGAACCCACAACACGGTAATGAATGACCTGGAAAGTTGTTTGGCTGCAGTATGACCTGATTAGATAGAAGCCCATGAGTCTCTTTTCTTTCCTTTATCAAGTCAACTCACCACACATACATTGAATAATGCAACAGTTGCAGATGCTCCTTGAATTGGACGTTTTGACCAGCCAGCTTTGAAGTGCCACCTTTCCATGTGTCAAGGCTCACATGGGTTGAGAGTTACCACCGAGCGCTCAATGTCTAAATGTCAGGGAGGAGAGAAGGGCAGAGAACGGGAATCACTTGTGCAGAGTGCTTTTTGAAGCTGTGTCCAATCAAAGCCTCCTTTTTGTCTCAGGCACCAACTTTTCATTTCCAGGACACCGCTTCTACCTTGGTCTAATGTAACAAGTTAAAAAAGGCTGTCAAGTGAAATATGAATTGTTTTCAAATCCATTTGCGTCATGTTCAGGTTGCATGACACGTTTTGTAATTACATTGCAATGACGCCTTCCAGGTCCTGTGTGCCACAGGCACTTCATACAGATGTGTTTTCACGCAGACAGTAGCGATGAGATTTTAGTACTAACACCTCTTTGGATGAATGGGTGATGTTTACAAAAGGAATAACCTGATCTTCTAATTTGTCAGTATAGGCTAAATGGGAAGAAGAAAATGAACAATGCCTGAAGATTTGCTGAATAGTCACTGAAGGTCTACGTGGTCCCAAGCTTTTCCTAGGCCCTGGGGTCCTGACATGGCAGAGAGGATTTTCTAGGCCCCATCTTAGATGGGCAAAAATGTAACTCTCCTTAGTTTTCCACAAGCTAGTTTAATTTCTTTGTTGTGTCCTCCTCACTCCTCCCTGGGATGGAACTCTTTAATCTGCCCAAGTGAAGGTCCATGCAATCAAATTAGGATTCCTCATTAACCTCAATCAGAAGCAAATCCCATCCCCAGCTGTGGCCCATGATTTCTTTTCTTTAGTGATGTCTCAACTCCGAAGTAGGAAGGGATTTGCTGATTTTGGGGTGGAGAGGAATATTAAATCTCCAGTTTCCGCCTTTTGCCTGTTGATATTCGATGAGTAGTAAAACCACTGGTGTTTGGCCAACAGCCTCTACTCCCTTTGCTTGGGCTGACGGTGACAACAAACCCACTGTCCACGCTGCGTGGCCCATGTGTTTCTACCAACAGCGCCCTCTTTCCATGCCTAGAAGGCGCTTCCAGGCTCCTTACCGTGTCCCTTTCCAGCATGGGCTTGCGGGTGACTCTCCAGGTCCTCACTATTGAGCACCCTTGGCCATCACTTATTCCTGGCGGCTGTCGCAGGTAGTCACAGGTAGTCTTCTTTGTAAGACTTGGTTCCTGCACAGACTTCACCAGAATGCAAGGGAGAGTCCTTTCTGTCGCAGAATCTCCCGGCACCCCCACGGGTTTCCACCTTGGACTCACAGAAGCCCACACTACTGGTTTTAAAAATGGCTCGTGTTAACAAATTCTTCCAAGCTCTAGTTTCAATCATACTTTTTGCTCAGATATCTCAAACCCTTAGACTTTTGGAACCTCAGATATTTTTCCTTAATTTTAAAAACTATCTTTTGCTTGTTTGTGTCACTGGCGTTCAAGACAGATATCTCTGTCATATATTTCAAGAGCTTAATGTGAGAGAAAAAAAATGTCAAGAGTTGGACTCTGTTTATGAAACAATCCTCTTCTGAAGAAATACTTTTAGTGGGAGAAGAGCCATGGAAATAAAAATACTATACTAACAATGAAAAGCCATTGACCAATATCTCCAGATAAGACAGAAACAAATCATTTAAGAATGTTCCAGTACATTACAGAAGCCTATAAATTAGGGTAAGGTAAGCTGTAATAATAGATCACAGTATATCAGGGACTGAAAGATCAAAAATTAGATTTTTTTAAACTCACTTACAGTGCCGTCTCGTGCTCAGGTCCCTCGGACAGCTTTCCTCCAGAATCTGGCTGACAGCTGCTCTGCCATATTGTACAAGGACTTGCACTGTTGTGCTGACAACATCACCAGCCCCGAAGGAGAGAGACACAGGAAGTGTTCCTGCGCCAGGCCTGGAAACTTCATGCAGAACCTTTGCTCATACTCCATGGACTATAGCTCAGTGACTATAGCTCCCAACTGCAGAAGCATCTGGAAACATGGGGCCGTTGTGTGCCCAGGAAGAGAAGCAAATGGATTTTGGTAAACTCCATCGCATGGTTTGCCCTTCTGGTCATGAATACCATTTGCCACTTTTATTACACATCCGGAATAGACTTCCTCATCCCCCCGTGGAGACAAAGTCCCACTCAGCTCAAATTTCAGGGCTCTAGAAGTTCCATCCTCTCCTTTGGGTCCAGATAGGGCTCCTCTTGGCCCAGCGACCTAGAAAGTTAAAAGATAATTGATCTGCTCCCCACACACATCTCACACACTTATTCACACACATGTGCACACACATGTGCACACTCGCATGCACAGCAGGCACTGTTCCACGCAACAATGGACTCAGAGGCTCTGCTGGGCAGCACGGGTCGAGGACTTGACAGCGAGAAGTTGGTTGAGTAGGTGCTTGTTCTGTGGTCCGGAGGAACTCCCCTGCCCACTGCTTCCCTTGGCCCCTGACTTTGCCCTATGGAAGGTGCTCTATTGTCCACAACTGTCCGTGTTCACACCTTCCTTGGGGACTGCACATATTTCCAGCCCGTTTCCCATTGGTGTAAGTTTAGGGGCTCAGAGATTACTTAAATGCTCAAACAGTTAAAGCCTTTTGTAGGCAAGGCTTGTGGTTTCTTAAATAATGAAATTTAGTGGATTAGTGGGATTGAGTCCAATAATTCCCATGTGTCAGGAGCCATATCCAAAATTATTATTATTAGACAAAGTTTATAAATCTTCATTATTTTTGTTTTTCTGTCATCATACCTTTCTCTATCTTTCAATTTAATGGCAGCTTCCTAAGGGCTATCAGAAAAAGAAAAGATGCTTTGGTAACTAGAGGGTATCCCTAATCTGTTCTTCGCTGCCTGTCTAAATCCCTTTGTTTACCTGAGGATTCTTAATGGGAAGCTCAAAGCATTTCCAATATTATTTCCTGCTCTTTGGGGTCCAGAAGTACTTTTCCAACCCAGATTTCTGGATTCTTACTATTCCTTTTAATTTTTATTTGCAGAGAGCTCAATTCTTGCTTGAGCTCACCTCTTCCTCACATGTGTGCTGTTCTACACACATGAACATTTTGGCTTTTCCCCATCCAGGTACACTGTGCCTGGCCATACTTCCAATGTTCCACATGGATCTTCCTTTTCCCAGGGTGGCATCTAATTCCTCACTGTCTGCTACCTTAATGCTAAGCAAATGCCATATATTTTAGATTTGTGATGCTACAGCATCCCACTTTAACATACCAATTTCTGTAATGATCAGGATGTGCTAGGAAGAAATACAAAATAGAATCCCAAGTTCTACTGCCTAAAAAACAAAATTATTCCATTCTCGGTGAATACTTAATGACTGCATCCGGGATGGCCATTCATCTTTCCTCCACACAGTCCTTCAGGGAACCAGATGGACAGATGCTTTCCTATTTTTAACATGTGTCTTTCAAGATGAAAGAGAAGGTGGCTAGAAAAGAAGATAAAGGGGGGACACAAATTGGTGTTTTTTTGTGGGCCAGGCCAGGAAGTACACATATCACATCTACCCATAATCCATGGGGGGAACATGGTCAAATCATCTTTTAGTTTGTGTATTAGTCAGCCAAAGGGGTGCTGATGAAAAGTGCCAGGACTCTGTTGGCTTTTATAAAGGGTGTTTATTTGGGGTAGAAGCTTACAGTTACCAGGCCCTAAGGAGTCTAACTCAGGTACCATAAGAGGTACTTGCTCACCCAAAGTCTGTTGCCATGAGTTGACGCAAGATGGCAGGCGATGTCTGAGAGGGCTCAGCCTTCCTCTTCCTCCTAAGGCTCCGTGGTCCCAGCTTCTTCTGATCTCAGCTGTAGGCTGGCGTAAGGCTCGTCACCCTCCCCAGGGCTCAGTTCTTTTCAGACTCAGCTGCTCTGTGCTCTTCACAAGGTCAGCTGTAGGCTATCAGGCTCATTTCTCTTCCAAGGGCCATGTCTATGGAGCACCCTTTTCCTGCATATCTGTTTCTGTTCTCCTCTGTGAATTTACTCCCCTGTCTTTGTCTGAGCCTTCATTTATATAGCCCACAGCTGTGGGCTGGCTGTAGGTGGGGTGGGGAATCAAACCAAATCACTCTAATGGTGTGGTCAAATAAAAGCCCTAGTCTTGATTTAATAAAATAAAAGTGAAACTTCTGGGTCTAATACAATCTAATATGCCCAGAGGAACAGACCAGTTTACAAATACAATCCAAAATCTATTTTTGGAATTCAAAAACAATACCGAACTGCCACAGTTTGCTAAAAGCTACAGAAACAATATACCAGGAATGGGTTGGGTTGTACGATGGAGATTTATTAGGTTGCAAGTTTATAGTTCTGAGGCCATGAAAGTGTCCAAATCAGGCATCATCAGACTATGCTTTCCCCCCGAAGACTGGCACATGGAGGCATCTGCTGGTCTCTCTCTTCTTTTGTGGGTTTCGTTGCTTCAGCTCTGGCTTCCTCTCTCCTAGGTTCTGTGGGTTCAGCTCCTTGCTCTTGTGGCTTCTTTCTCTGCTTCTGTGGCTTTTTCTCTGTGCTTCTGTCGGTTTCTCTGTTTCTGTCTCCATATTCATCCAGTTTATGAAGGACTCCAGAAAAAGGATTAAGACTCACCTTGGCCACACCCTACTGAAAACCAAAAGAAGCTCTCATGTACAATAGGTTCACACCCACAGCAGTGGATTAGCTCTAAGGACATGCTTTCCTGGGGTCCATAAAACCCTCATACTACCACACTCTACTTTCTGGACCCCCAAAAGTCATGTTCCTTCCACACACAAATACATTTATTCCATCACAATATCTCAAAAAGCCTTAAATCATCTCAGTAACAATATTAAGTACAAAGTGTCATCAAAAGCAGTTATGGGTGTGGTCTGTCCTGGGGCACACTTCCCCTCTGGCTGTGGACCTGTGAAACCTAGAAAACAAGAGATCTGCTTCCAATATAAAAAGGAGGGACAGTCGTAGGATATACATTCCCATTGCCATAGGGAGAAATGAGAAGGAAACCAGGGACCACAGGTTCCAAAGGGCTCTGAAAACCTCCAGGGCATACTCCATTAGGTCTCAAGGTCTGAGAGTCATCTATGGAAAAAGGTCTCGGCCCAACAGAGAGGTAGCCACACCCTTTCCAAGGCTTGCCCAGCGGCCGTGCTCTCGGCTCCACCAGCATCAAGCTCTGGGGTAGCAGCTGAACTCTAGGCGCGCCCTCCAAACACTGGGTTGATGGCCAGACTCTCCCCAATCTCCAGGGCACAGGCTCAGCTCTGGCAGGAGAGCGGGTTGGTAACCAGACTCTCCCAATCCCAGGGAAATTTACTCCACCTGCTCTGAAGCCTGGGGCAGCAGGACTCTTCCTGAACAATGGGGTGGAAGTTCCCCACCCCAAGCTCGGGGGACAGCCACACCCTCTCCACACATGGGTGGGCCACTCTCCTGGCCTGAGATGTCTTCAGTCTAGACCTCTGTTTCCATGATTCTGCCTTTAAAGTAATTCTTCCTTCAATCTGTCCCTTTTCTATCCCCTTTAGTCCAGGCTGGCAGTGGTTCTGTTCAGATCCCACAAAATACTTGGTTTCACATGAAGCACATAAGGGTCTCCAACATCAGACAGTAAGACCTTCCACAGATCCTTCCTGGATAACTGCATTTCCAATCCTGACTTGTACTGAAATGCCTGATTGGTTCCATGTTCAGTTTAATCCTCACATGGAGCTCTATTCCCTGGGGACTCATTTTCTGGAAGCTTGGAATTTTCCAAACCATCAATTTCTGGTTTATTTGTGCCCAGGAGTTCAGTTCTCAGCTTTCCTGCCACATTTTGCTATAAGCTGCAAGGAGAAGCCAGGCCACAATTTCCACATTGAGTTTTGAAATTGCTTCAACTAAATGTCCAGGCTCTCAAATCCTGCCTTCCATTCAACATCCAAACACAATATTGCCAAATTCTCTGCCACTTTAAAATAAGGTTTGCCTTTCTTCTAGTTTGCAATGACACATTGATCATTTCTGTCTAACGCCTCGTCAGAAGTACCCTTAGCATCTAAATTTCTACCAATAGTCACTTCAAAGCAATCTAGGCTTTTCCTCTCAGTCACCTCACAATTCTTCCAGGATCTTCTCCTTCCCCATTTATAAAACTGCTCCCACATTTTTGGTATTTGCTATTGAAGCACCCCACTTTCTTGGTTCCAAAATCTGTTTTAGTTTGCTAAAAAGCTACCAAAAGCAATATACCAGAAGTGGGCTGCCTTTTACAATGGGGATTGATTAGCTTGCGAGCTTACATTTCTGAGGCCATAGAAGTTTCCAGATCAAGGCTTCACCAGGTGAGGCTTTCTCCCTGAAGACAGGCACATGATGAGGCATCTGCTGGTCTCTCCCTTCACTGGGGGGCTTCATTGCTCCAGCTCTGGCTTCCTCTCTCTCGGGTTCTGTTGATTTCAGCTCCTTGCTCCTGTGGCTTCTCTCTCTGCTCTTGTGTTTTTTTTCTCTGTGCTTCTGTGGCTTTCTCTCTGTTTCTCTTTCCATATTCATCCCATTTATAAAGGCCTCCAGTCAGAGAATTAAGACCCGCCTGGGTCACACCGTACTGAAGAAACCTAATCTAAAGAAGGCCCCGCCTACAATAGGTTCACATCCACAGGAGTGGGTTAGCCCTAAGGACATGATTTCCTGGGGCCCATAAAATCCTCAAACTACCACACATGGGCACACCTGTCTCCAAGGGATCCTGGGAAAGGAGTCTAGCTGTGTGCCCAGGAAAAAGTAAGACGAACTTTGCTCCACATTTAACAGTCTGTGCTAGAGAGAGGCTGATATGAAAACAAATAGAAAACAATACCATACTAAAGGGGGATGTATGCTGTAAAGAGAACGCACCAAGATAAAGGCCAGAGGCTCTCAGGGAAACTT
This sequence comes from Tolypeutes matacus, assembly GCA_026826555.1. Classification (NCBI taxonomy): domain Eukaryota; kingdom Metazoa; phylum Chordata; class Mammalia; order Cingulata; family Chlamyphoridae; genus Tolypeutes; species Tolypeutes matacus. The sequence continues at coordinate 2,990,441 of JAKSZT010000088.1, read as the reverse complement.
CTTAAGAACTTTGGAAAGTAGATATGGCTTGCCTTGCATGAGAAATGAGGGATGAATCGTGTGGATAATGGGAGGGAACAGATTCTAGGAAGCCTGCAGCAAGTGAAGGAAGTCAGAACCAGGCACTGGGGGCTGGATGGCAGAAAATGATGGTCAGGAATGGGCCTGGGGAAACCACTGAGAGGCCGAATGTGGATTCCCCAGGGACAGCAGCCATTCCAGCAGGTGACCTTCAACCTGAAAAGAAACATGGTCAAAATGGTACCACATTCCAGCACCATGCAGTTGGTCTCGGATGAGAGAATACTGGATGGTGTCAGGACAACGAGCCTCGGTTCTGGTCTATGTCAGTTCTACAGAGCAGACGGCATTTTGTCCCATTAATGAGTTCCACTTGTGTGTCCCTTTCACAGACACTGATTCTTTGTTCAGATCTGATTCCTGCTTCCGTTGCCGTCAGGTTTTGGCAGCAACGAAAGACAGAAACATAGAAACAGTATACAAAATCAACTGATAAAAACATGATTTTGTAAAACAAAAATAGAATTTACTTAACTATGTTGCCAATTATCAGTGAGTAATAGATGATAAAATGGGAAACTGCTGAGGGTCAAGGTGCAGATTTGGTTTGTTACAGTCCAAGTCTGCCAGCGTCCTTTGCAGCTACATGTCTTTATGCATTAGCCCTGAGCCCTTCCCCACCCCAGGCTGAGCTCCTAGCCCTCTCCTGGGCTCCCCCAGCGCTCAGAACTCCCAAATCCCCATGACTCATCACAGTGGACCCTGAGGGTCTTTTTACAGGTGTATAAGTCAGCCAAAGGGGCCCTGATGCAAAGTACCAGAAATCTGTTGGCTTCTATTAAGGGTATTTATTTGGGGTAAAAGTTTACAGTTATAAGGCCCTAAAGCGTCCAACTCAAGGTTGCTTTCTTACCAAAGTCAGCTGCCACGTGTTGAAGCAAGACAGTGCTGATCTCTCGCTGGTCTCTCCTTCCTGGGCTTCCCCTCTCTCTTGGCAAAGGCTCGTTTCTTTCCGGGCTTCCTATATCAGTCTCAGCTGTAAACTATCAGGTGACTGGCTCATCTCTCTTCTCTCCTCTTCCGTGTGTCTCCTTGAGTGAGTTTCCGTTTATATAGTCCATCAAGGGGGTAGGGACTCAGCCTGAGTCACGTCATACTGATGTGGTAAAATCAAAACCCTAATCTTAACAGGCAATTTAATCAAAGACATCTTAGGTGAATCTGATGCAATCAAAGGGTATCACAGTAGAATAGATTAGTTTACAAACATAATCTTTCCCTTTTTGGGATTCATAAATAAGCTGAAACTGCCACAACAGGTATTTTTCTATCACTAGACGGTGAGTTCTGAGGTAAAAAGCAGGAAATGATCTTAAGTAACAGACAGATAAAGGGCATGCCCTCCGAGAGAACTCACCTCCAAGGAATTATTATAAATCTATAATTCAATGAGAATCTTTCCATATCACAAAGAAATCACAGATAACCTAATCTATTTTTAAAAACAATTCAAAAATGAAATAAAGCCATTTAGAAGGGAGGTTATGAGACAGCAGGCAATAACAATGCAAATTAAATAAAAACCTTACAGAAACACAAGCTATGCTAGAAGCAGTAAAATTTGGGGGAAACCACTTCAATCATATGATAGTTATGTCATCTGGACAAAGACAAAGGGAATACAAATATGTAATTGGTATTTATGTACAGAAAGATGGATAGGCCAACATGGAACGAAAGGAAATTTTCCTGAAGTAATGTTATACTTCAATGTGCAGATCAAAACAACATGTCCTGGCCCAGGTGGAAAATAACAGAAAAAGATCAACCCCTCACTTCCTCAGAAGGCACCTGTGTGCATGGACAATAATCCTCTGCAGGTCTCTGAAGGGGGCTATTCAGCTGCCCCCAGATTTCTCCACAATAACAGGCAAGAACAAAGCAGGGGGACAACGTCTGTAAAGATCTGGAGGACAGAGGCAAACTGCCCCTTCAATATACAAGTAAGAGGCAGACCTTCTCATATGCAGGGACTCAGAGAGAATAGTGCCCAGAAGCCCTTACTGACAAGAGAAAGAAGGAGGAGGAGGAGGAGAAGGAGGAGGAGCAGGAGGGGGAGGAGGAGGAGAAGGAGGAGGAGCAGAAGGAGGAGGAGCAGGAGGGGGAGGAGGAGGAGAAGAAGGAGGAGGAGGAGCAGGAGGGGGAGGAGGAGGAGGAGCAGGAGGGGGAGGAGGAGGAGGAGCAGGAGGGGCAGGAGGAGGAGAAGGAGGACTCCCTCTCACAGAGACACAAATGTAAATAAGTGCAAATGGAGAAGCTGGTGTGGAGCACTGGGATGAACGGGGAAGCTATTAAATATCGAACTAAACTTAAATAACACTGGAAGCTGTAGGTTGGAGTCCAACCAGGAGGTAGAAATTATAAATACAAACAAAACAAAAGTAATAGCATCACAGAAATAGGGGCAAAGTATAACTGTGCTGATTCTTCACTTTGATGGGAGGGATGTAATTACTGCCATATAAACTTGAAGCGTGTGCTTGAAAGTGCAGTGTTAGCTTTTCAACAAGACGCCAAGCCCATTGCACGGGGAAAGAATAGTCTTTTCAACAAATGGTGCTGGGCCTGCTGGGTAGCCACGTACACAAGAGTGAAGTTAAGCCCCTATTTTAAAAAATTAGCTTAAAATGGACCATGACTCTAAATCTGAGAACTAAAATCATAAAACACTTAGAAGGAAACAGGGGTAAATTTTCATGATCTAGATTTAGGTGATCATCTCTTAGATATGGTGCCAAAAGCACACGCCAGCAAAGAAAAAATAGATGCAAATTTAAAATTTTGGTGCTGCAAATGTTACCATCAAGAAAGTGAAAAACCCACAGAAAAATATTTAGAAATCATAATTCTGATAAGATATATGCTTCCACAATATATAAAGACTTCTTACAACTCAATAACAAAAATAAACAACCCAAAATAGGAAAAGGATATGAACAGACAGTTGTGCAGAGATAAACAAATGGCCAGTAAGCACATGCCAAGGTGCTCTACATCATTAAACAGTAGGGAAATGGAAATCAAAACCACAATGAGCTACCACTTCACACCCACTAGGACGGCTACCATAAAACCAATAGACAAGAGCAAATCATTTGTTACTAAAATGCAGACCCAGTTTTGAAGCTATTAACTTGCAATGAAATCTTAATCTGAATTTCCTTAATTTCACTCATTTCTCTTCTATTAATTCAAATTTAATACATACATCATCTACTATTTTCTTGACACTATTTGAAGCATTTTATGTATATGAATTCATTTACTTACCACAACTCTGAAGAATATACTATTATAATCACCCCTATTGTACAGAATAGGAAACTGAGGCCTGGGCAAGTTAATCTACTTTTCTAGAAGGTGGTGACCCAAGACTGTGCTCTCAACCCCTATTCTGTATTGCTTTTCAAGTAAACTTACGCTGAATTATTTCACTAAAACTTGCATGGGCCGGAGCCCCTTTTTATCTTTTTTTTTTTTTAAGATCTATTTTATTTATTTCTCCCCACCCCCTCGTTGTTTGCATTTTGCTGTGTCCTGTGTCTTTAGGAGGCTCCAGGAACTGAACCCGGGACTTCTGATGTGGGAGGGAGGCACCTCATCACTTGAGCCTCTTCCGTTCCCTGCTTTGTTGTGTCTCTCATTGTTGTTGTTTTTTTTTCCTGTGTCTCTTGTTGTGTCATCTTTTTGCACCTGTGTGGGGCATCAGCTCGCTGTCTTGCTTGTTTTCTTGCTCATTTTCTTTAGGAGGCACCAGGACCTCTGCTCCCTGCTTTGTTGAGTCTTTCATTATGTTTTTCTTATTGTGTCTCTTGCTGTGTCATCTTGTCGTGTCAGCTCTCTGCGCTTGCCCATCGTGCCAGCTCGCTGTCTTCTTTAGGAGGCACCAGAAACGGGACCACAGACCTCCCACGTGGTAGGCGGGAGCACAGTCGTCTGAGCCATGTCCGCTTCCCCCATTTTTACCTTATGAGCCCATTTTATCTGTCTTACACATTTATCTGCCAGTCTGCCCAGGTATCCTCTTCCATCTGCATATATGCATAGAGAAAAGAATTTTAAAAATCCTCAAAATATTACTTATGGATATTTTTGGGTTCTGAGAATTGTGGAGATTTTCCTTTGTCCTTTGTCAATTGACAAGGAGTGACAAGGGATCATTTAACTTTCTCATAAATATCTTGTGTATTTTTTGTTTGTTTTTGAAACAAATCAATGTTATTGATACATATTAATAAAGCATAAATCCATCCAAAGTGTACAATCAATGATGTTTGGTGTAATCACATATTTGTGCATTCATCACTTCAATCATTCTTAGAGCACTTTCATTATTCCAATGATAATAAACAAAAAACAAACAAACAAAACTCATCCCCTCTCAGTCTCTCTATGCTTCCACTGCTGTACATAGCTGCTATTCTTCTTCCTTCTCTCTAGTATATTTGTATGTATATTTTGTAAAAACATCCTTATATATGCAATATCACCCATACTCGGGTTTTACATGAGTTTCACCATGTCATACAGTCCCATGTTGCAGTTTTTAGCTTTCCTTCTAATAATATACAAGGTCCCTTTCAACTACTGTCATACTCATATAATAGCTCTGCTAATTACAAATACCATGATGTGCTTTCACCCTTTCTATTCATTTCCAAAGATTTACAAACAACCTTTTTACCAATTCTGCAAAGATTAACCCTCTGCTTTCCATTCTCTATCCCCCTTCTATTTTCTAGTGATCTATATTCTAATTATTAATTCCATGAGTTACATAATATATTTAGTTCATAATAGCACAATAATAAAGAATTTGTCCTTTTGTGTCTGGCTTGCTTCACTCAACATAATGTCCTCCAGGTTCATCCATGTTGTCACATGTTTACGACTTCATTTCTTCTTACCACTGCATAATATTCCATCATGTATATGCACCACAATTTATCTGTTCATTAGTCCATGGACACCTGGGTTGTTTCCAACTTTTGGCAATCAAGAATAACGCCACTGTGAACATTAGTGCGCAGATGTCTGTTCGTGTCACTGCTCTCAGTTCTTCTGGGTATATACCCAGTAGTGGTAATGCAGGGTCATGTGGCAAGTCTATATTCAGCTTCTTTAGGAACTGCCAAACAGTCCTCCACAGTGGCTGTACCACTCTGCATTCCCACCAACAGTGAATAACATTCCAATCTCTTGAAATCCTCTCCAACATTTACAGTTTCCCAACTTTTTAATAGTGGCCATTCTGATAGGTGTGAAATGGTATCTCATGGTAATTTTGATTTGCATTTCCCTAATCGCTAGTGATGTTGAACTTTTTTCCTGTGTTTCTTTGCCATTTGCATTTTTTCTTTGGTCAATTGTCTTTTAAAGTCTTTTGCCCATTTTTTAGTCGGGTAGTTTGTCTTTTTATTGCTGAGTTGCATGATCTCTTTATATATCATCGATATTAAACCCTTATCGGATATATGATTGCCAAATAGTTTCTCTCATTGAGGCAGCTGCCTTTTCACCCTTTTGACAAAGTCCTTTGAGGTGTAAAAGTGTTTAATTTTGAGGAGGTCCCATTTATCTATTTTTTCTTTTGTCGCTTATGCTTTCAGCATAAGGTTTAAGAAACTACTGCCTGCCACAAGATCTTGAAGATGTTTTCCTAATTTTTCTTCTAGGGGTTTTATGGTTGTTGTTTTTATATTTAGGTTTTTGATCCATTTTGAGTTAATTTTTTTATAAGGTGTGAGATAGGGTCCCCTTTCTTTCATTTGGAAATGGATATCCAGTTCTCCCAGCACCATTTGCTGAATGGACTCTTCCAGCCCAGCTGGGAGGGTTTGGCTGCCTTGTCAGAAATCACATGACTGTAGATGTGAGGGTCTATTTCTGAGTTCTTGATTCCATTCCATTGGTCAATGTGTCTGTCTTTATCCCAGTACCATACTGTTTTTTACCACTGTAGCTAATTAATATGCTTTAAGTCCAGAAGTGAGAATCTTCCAAATTTGCTATTTTTTTTAAAGATCTTTTCAGCTATTCGAGGCCCTTGCCCTTCCAAATAAATTTGATAATTGTTTTTTCCATTTCTGCAAAAAAGGTCGTTGGGATTTTTATTGGAATTGTATTGAATCTGTAAATCAGTTTGGGTAGAATTGATATCTTAATGATATTTAGTCTTCCAATCCATGAACATGGAACGCCCTTCCATTTATTTAAGTCTTCTTTGGTTTCTTTTAGCAATACTTTGTAGTTTTCTGACTACAGATCCTTTAGGTCACTGGTTAAGTTTATTCCTAAATATTTGATTGTTTTAATTGCTATTATAAATGGAATTTTTCTCTGATTTCCTCCTCAGATTGCACATCAGTAGTATATAGAAATGCTATTGATTTTTGTGTATTGATCTTGTATCTTGCCACTTTGCTGAACTCGTCTATTAGTTCTAGTAGCTTTGCTGTGGATTTTTCAGGAGATTCTAGACATAGGATCATATCATCAGTGAATAGTGAAAGTTTTACTTCTTGCTTTCATTTGTGGATGCCTTTTATTTCTTTATCTAGCCTACTTGCTCTAGCTAGAACCTCTAGGACAATATTGAATAACAGTGGTTAATAGTGGGCGTCCTTTTTGTTTTCCTGATCTCAGCAGGAAAGCTTTCAGTCTTTCACCATTGAGTACAATGCTAGCTGTAGGTTTTTCTTATATGCACTTTACCATAATGAGAAAGCTTCCTTCTATTCCTATCTTTTGCAATGTTTTTATCACAAAAGGGTGCTATATTTTGCCAAATACTTTTTCTGCATCAATCAAGAGGATCATGTGATTCTTCTTCTTCAATTTATCAATGTGGTTTATTAAACGAATTGATTTTCTTGTGTTGAACGCATACCTGGGATAACACACTTTATCATGGTGTATAATTATTTTAATGTGCTTTTGGATTCTGTTTGCAAGTGTTTTGAGGATTTTTTCATCTATATTCATTAGAGATATTGGTCTGTAATTTTTTTTTTCTGTGGTATCTTTATCTAGTTTTGGTATTTGGGTGATGTTGGCTTCATAGAATAAGTTTGGTAGCATTCTTACCTGTTCAATTTTTTAGAAGAGCTTGAGCAAGATTGATAGTAGATAGATGATTGATAGACTGTAACTGTGAAGCCATCTGTTCCTGGGATTTTCATCTTTGGGAGGTTTATGATGACTGTTTCAACCTCTTCACTTGTGATTGGCTTGTTGAGGTCTTCTATTCTCCAGTCAGTGCAGGTAGTTTGTGTGTTTCTAGGAATTTGCCCATCTCCTCTACATTATCTAGTTCTTTGACAAACAGTTGTTCATAGTATCCTTTTATGATCTCACTTATTTCTGCAGGGTCAGTGGTAATGTCCCCCCTCTCATTGCTGATTTTATTTATTTGTGTCTTTTTTTTTTTCCTTTGTCATTCTAGCTAAGGGTTTGTCGATTTTGTTGATCTTATCAAAAACCAACTTTTGGTTTTGTTGATTCTATTGTTTTTTTGTTCTCAATTTCATTTATTTCTGATCTGATCTTTACTAATTTCTTTCCTTCAGCTTGGTTTGGGATTAGTTTGCTATTCTTTTTCTAGTTCTTCCAGGTATGCAGTTAGATCTTCAATTTTAGCTCTTTCTTCTTTTTCAATATAAGCATTGAGGCTTATAAATTTCCCTCTTAGCATTTCCTTTGCAGTGTCCTATAGGTTTTGATATGCTGTATTCTCATTTTTATTTGTCTCAAGACATTTGCTGAATTGTCTTGCAATTTCTTCTTTGACCTACTGATTATTTAAGAATGTATTGTTTAATCTCCATATATTTATGAATTTTCCCATTTTCCATTCATTATTGATTTCCAGCTTCATTCTGTTATGATCAGAGAAAATGTTTTGTAAAATTTCAAAGTTTTTAAATTTTTTGAGAATTGTCTTGTGACTCAACATATGGTCTATCCTGGAGAAAGATCCAAGAGCATTTGTAAAAAACGTATATACTGCTGTTTTGGGGTGCAATGCTCTAGAGATATCAGTTAGGTCTAGCTCATTCATCACATTATTCAAGTTCTCTGTTTATTTATCCTCTGTCCAGATCTTCTGTCCAATACTGAGAGTGGTATGTTGAAGTCTCCAACTATTATTGTAGAGACATCTACTTCTCCCTTCATTTTGCCAGGGTGTGCCTCACGTATCTTGGGGCACTCAGGTTAGGTGCAGAAATAGTTAGCATAGTCATTTCTTCTTGGTGAATTTCCACTTTTGTTAAAATATAATAACCTTTATCACTTATAACAGTTTCGCATTTGAAACTATTTTGTCTGATATTAGTATCGCTATTCCAGCTATTTTTTTGGTTACTATTTGAATGGAATATCTTTTTCCAGCCTTTCACTTTTAACCTGGTTGTGTCCTTATGTCTGAGGTGAGTCTCCTGTAGATAACATTTATATGGCTCATATTTTTTTATCCATTCTATCAGTTTATTTCTTTTGATTGGCGAGTTCAAGCCATTAATAGCCAATGTTATTACTGTAAAGGAATTAATTACTTCATCCACTTTGTCTGTTAGCTCTCTCTTGTCATATTGTTCTATTGTTTTTTTACCCTTTAATTTATCCTTCCTAACAATCTTCATTTTTACACACTTCTTCAAATATTTTGCCTTTGTTTTTTCCTTTCAGGCTGCAGCACTCCCTTTAGAATCTCTTATAATTCTGGTCTTTGGTAATATATTCTACCAGTTTTTGTTTGTCTGTGAAGACTTTGAACTCACCCTTATTTTTGAAGGACAGTTTTGCCAGATACAGAATTCCTGGCCAGTAGTTCTTTTTCAGTATCTTAAATTCATCATACCACTTTTTTTCTCACCTAAATGGTTTCTGATGAGAGGTCGGCACTTAACCTGATCGAGGTTCCCTTGTATGTGATGCTTTGCTTTTCTCTTGCTGCTTTCAGAATCCTCTATCTCTGATATTTGTCATTCTGAATAACAGGTGTCTCGGGGTAGGTCTATTCAGATTTATTCTGTTTGGTGTGTGTTGTCCTTTTTGGATATTGATATTTATGTCTTTCATAAAAGTTGGGAAGTTTTTGGCCATTTAGCCTCAAATATTCTTTCCTCCCCTTTTCCATTCTCTTCTCCTTCTGGGACACAGATAATGTGAATGTTTGTGCATTTCATTTTGTCATTCAATTCCCTGAGACGCTGTTCCATTTTTTTTCTATTCTCTTCTCTTTCTGTTCTCCTGTCTTTTCCAGCTCAGATGTTCTGTCTTCACAGTCACTAATTCTGACTTTGAGCAATTCAAATCTGCTCTTATGTGCCTCTAATGTATTTTTAATCTCATCCATTGTGACTTTCATTCTCAGAAGGTCTGTTACTTTACTTTGCAGGCTTCCAAATTGTTCTTTATGCTCACCCAGTGTCTTCTTAATACGCTTTATCTCTTTAGTCATATTTTCTTTAAATTCTTTGAATTGATTTAGGAGAGTTGAGTGGTCGTCACTGATTAGTTTGTATTAAATCCTGTATCTCTTCAGGATATTTGGTTTGTTCCTTTGACTGGGCCATCTCTTCCTGTTTCATAGTATGGCTTATAAATTCTTGCTAATTTCTGGGCATCTAAATATGTTGGTGAATTTACTCTGATAGCCAATTTCTCTCTCTTGCCTGTTTTTTTTTTTTTTCCCACAGCGTTTCTTTGTATTTTGTTCAATTTATTCTAAGTCTTTAAAATTGCTCAGTTCAAGGAGGTATTTCAGCCTCTGCTTTCCTTTGTTTCTGTTTTGAATCTCTATAGCGGAGATTCAAAGCAGGCTCTGCTAGCCCAATTCACTGAAGAAAAGCTCCTGACTCCCCCTCGCTTTTCCCTTGAAACAGCTCACAGGGAGGAAGATGTCTGTTCCCCTCATTCAGCTGCAGTGAGCCAGGGGTTTTACACCAGCTTAATATCTTGGGGATGAGGGAGGGGAGCATTTCCCAGCCACCATGGGGGATTGGTAACTCATGTTTCTTGTTTTGGGTTCTTCATCTCTCTGTCCCTCATCCTCCTAGTAGCTGTATAGCACTGTCCTGGTATGCTGACCCCCAAAGCAGGTCCCTTGGACAGTTTTGGCTCTTTCTCCATTGTTTTAATGAAATAATTGAGTCCTGCCTGCTAGTTTGACACCATCTTTCCACAATCCTCCTTGTGTTATTTTTAACAACAACAACAAAAAAAGTGTTCTTTGAGAATGGAGAGAAAAATGGAAAGACAGAGAGACATGAAAAGATAAATGGATGGATGAGTATTAGATAGATGAAGGGGGGGGAGAGGGAGAGGAAAAGACAGAGACAGGTGGTGGATAGATTAAAAGAGATGGAAATAAGAAGGGAAAACATGGTTTAGAGAAGGTGGATTCTGGGCCAATCATGGACCTCCTGAGTCAGAACTGTGGGCTGAGAATCAGGTGCTCAAAGAACTCTGCCCATCCCCAAATGATTCCAGTCCAGTGACTGAACATTTGGGGACCTCTGCTGGAGCAGATCTTGCTGCCAATTGGGAATTGTGAGACCTACATGTGAGCTTCAGGTACACCAATGAGTACTCTCTGAAGATAAGACTTGGCCTCGCTGGACTTGAGCTTCCCCGAGTACCACCGAGTACCACTGAGTACTATCTATGTAAGTTATAGATAATATATA
>JAKSZT010000088.1:2890257-2976518 GCA_026826555.1 Tolypeutes matacus | reverse complement strand
TATAGATATAGATATAGATATAGATATAGATATAGATATAGATATAGATATAGATATAGATATAGATATAGATATAGATGATATAGATGATATAGATAGAGGTAGATAGAGATAGAGATAGAGATAGAGATAGAGATAGAGATAGATACAGATACAGATATAGATATAGATAGATATATAGAGATAGAGATAGAGAGAGAGAGAGAGAGAGCGCCCCACTGGTAGCATAAGAATTTTCATAAGCAGAGCACATCCATGCCAACAGCCCCCAGATCAAAATGCAGAAGGTTGCCAGCCTTTGAGAAACATCCCTTGCACCCCTTCCAGGCACTTCATCCAGGAGGGCAGACACTATCCCGGGTCTAAATCCACGAATTTCCTGTTCTTGAAATCCGTACAACTGTGGTCATCCAGAACGTGTCGCTGCATTTCGGGGGTGACTAAGGCTCTCCCTTCTCATTGTAGAATGTTCCACTGTGTGACTGTATTATCCATCCTTCCGCAATGAGAATTTGGGCGATTCTGTTATTTTCCAATGTGAAGGATGCCGCTGAGAACATTCGACTCAGTGCTTCACATGGAGTTACACACGCAGTACATGTGAAGGGGTGAAGCGGCTCGGCCCTCGGGAAGGCGTGCTCCGCTTTCATAGACAAGGCCAAGGGGTTCCCCGTCCCGACCAGCCGTGTTCTGGCTCCTGCCCTGCCCTTGCCTTCCGCCACCTTCCTCTCTGGCCTGCTAGATTTAAGCACTCCTCAGTATGAAAAGGAAATGTGCAAATTGCCTGAAAAACCAAAACCCAAACTCTGCAGGTACTGTTCCCTGCTGCATGCGGGCCTGCCCTCACTCCCCTTTCCTCTGTAGGCCGCATTCCTGGAGTGGAGGCGGAGAGTCCTAGGAAGGGACTTGGAACCAGGACGATGCCGTCCTCAGACCACCCGGGTGGCCGGTCACTGAGGTTCTGTAGCAATGCCCTCCCCAAAAGACCGTGCTTACTTCCCCCAGGTCTGATGTCAGCTGACCGCGGCCGAGCTCTGCTGGGTGGCTTTGCCTGGAGACCTTGGGCAGGTAAGAAGAGAAGATGCGGGTCACCCTTGCCAAAACGCCATCGGCCAAGGCAGGACACGTGGCCGAGTCCAGGGCGGCAGGAACCCCGCCCCCGGGGGAGGGCTGGGCAGAGTCAACGGCAGGTGGCATGGACTGGGCAAGGGGTAGAATTGGGGCCAATGTCTCCATCGTTCTCAGGCCCCAGCCCTCAATTATGGGGGTCAAAAAGCATCTGCTCTCAGCACCTGGCCACACAGTGGGGAGTCGGGGCCCTGAGATGGAGAAATAGGGGGTCACTGCGGTCACAGGGCGAGGGTAATGGGAACTGGCAGGGGGACACCTGGCAGGGGACAGCATGCCCCACCCACGACCTGCCCTGAGATCGGGGAAGGGTGCAGAGGGCCACATGGGCAGAGCGCGCTTGCGCACGGGTGGCCTCGGCCCCAGTCGGTGACGCGTTTCCTCCCTGGGCATGGGTCCCTGCTGGTCACCTCCCCGTGGGGCTCAGATGGGCGAGCCCCGTCGTGGTTTCTGCTCCCGTGTAATTGCGGCGCTGCGTGGGAAGGCTGAGGGTCCCGAGAGCAGTCTGCCCCTCGGCCGCCCCGGGGCTTGGCTCTGGGATGCCTTCGGGCAAAAAGGCTTCAGCCGTGCGGCAGGAATTGCATATGGCCTCAGCGCATGGGGCAGCCGCTCGTGTGTGAGGAGCGGGTGAGGCTGGTACGTGGGTCGTCAGCGCCATCTGGCAGCGCCCACCCCAGGGTAGAGGCAGAGCGGGGTGGCGTCGGGGAGTCTCTGACATGTTGCTGCTGGAGATTGCACCCTTCACGGAAAGCCACATGCCCCCTCGGCGGGCTTGGCCAATGCCAGCATCTAGAACTCACGGCCGAGGCCTGAGAATCGGGGTAGCTCGACCAAAAGCTGCAAGTGTGCACGGCGCAGCTGGATGGAAACCAGCGCTGTGTATCGCCACGCACTGTGCTTCTCCCACCAGCCCTGGCCCCAGAGGCCCCTGAGTCCCACCAGCCCGCTTGACCACCTGGCGGCACCCGGCACTCACTGGCACACGACTGTGCTTCAGACTCGCCACACGGCTTGTACGAATGAGACAGACCCAGTGGTCAGTGCAGTTCAGGTAAGAGAGGCCTGGGGAGGCGGAGGGAACAAGGCGGACCCCAGGAGGTGGGGAGTAAACTCGAGCTGGCAGGGTCAGGGGCTCCCCTGGAAGGGGCGGAGAACATGCAGCCTAAAGTTCTCTGGGTAACTTCACGTCCTTGGAGCCAGACACGGGGAGCAAGCAAGGACCTCGGTCCAGACAGCAGGCCCTGGAGATCCGGTGATGTTCCTCTGAGCAGCTTGTAGGAAGTCAGCCCCCAGCCCCACCAAGGACCCCAGCGCAGAGTAAACCCACCAGTGAGAGAGCAGGCGCCCCCCGTCCCCCGCCCGGAGCCCCAGCCCTGGGCCCCGAGCCAGCCCACAGCCCGGGCTGCCGCCGCCTGCCTCCTCCGGGCCAGCGGACAGCTTGGGGTCCAACAGCAAAGTCTGGACTGAAAGGGCCGGCGCGGTCCATAGGCGGGGGGCTGCCCAGGCCTCGAGAGCACCGGCCTTGGGAGCACGTTAGAGGTGGGGCCGGGCCACGACTACATCCCTGTGGAGGGGACCCATCCTCCACGCCCTACAGTAGGCAACGGCTGCCCTCTGAAACCAAATGCATCCGGATACGTGCCTGCGTCCTGCCTGGCCTGTGGCTGGTGAGGGTCCAGGATGGCAACGAGCCAATGCCCCGCGAGCCCAGGGGAGGACGCTTCCGCCACCGGGATGGCAGCCGTCAGGCAAGTTGGCGCACACCCTGGGCGGGCGATCGCCGAGTCGTCTTTTGTGGGAATGGCTCGCTTGCCTCGTCTGGGCTGAGACTGCCCTGCACGCCGATGGGTGATGCGGCAATCCTCAGCTTCCCACGAAAGGCGAGTGAACGCACGAGAAACAAACAGGGGTGGGGTATCAAAGACACTGGAAACTGAGACAGACCTCCACACTCTTGCTGGAATCTGAAGAAATTCCCATGAACCACGGGACCCAGGGAGGGGTGTTGGATACAGAGAAGCAGCGGGTGGTGGCCTCAGCTGCAGAGAAGCAGGCAGACACGGCTCCTTCTCCTGCGTCAGTTCCAGGTGTTGGCACAGGGTCTGCCCACCCACACGCTGGGGGTCGTCCCTTCACCCCCGCCCCGGGAACCTCCACGTGGAGACACCAACTCCCAGCAAATCACCCCACAGGAAGCCTCCACCAAAAAGCCCTCCTGGCCGAGTCTGAAGAAGACCCCAGAAAAAGCAAAGCTTTCCGAGAGCTGTAGATTTTCCAGTTTCCCTTGAGTCTGAGAGAACGAGGCACTGGGCAATGAGAAGATCCCATATTCAGAAGTCCATGCAGCCACCATCCACCTACTCATTTACCCAGCAAATATTCTCAGCCGAGGATTACAACTGAGAGCAAAGCAAACCCAAATCTCTCTACTCATAGGACTGATATTCTGATGTGGAGAAATAGGATATAAACAAGAAATCTGTAAAACAGAAAGTACATGAGGTGAAAAGCCATTTAAAGAGTGAAACAAATGAGGCAGAGGGGTAGGGAGAGCTGGGGTGTGGGTGGTGGAAAAGGACTCACAGAGAAGGTAAAGGAGGCGAGGGCGCTGGGCTGAGGGTGAGAAAGCCCTGCCCCAAAGAGCCAGCCTGGCTTGAGCAGAGTTGGTGGCGGTGGGAGCAGTTCGTGGGAAAGAAAAGACGGAAAAGAAGACCCGTGGCCCTATCTGCCTTATTCTTTGGAAAGCAAGGAGACCCGAGAGTGCAGGGTGGAAATGATGGGGTCTCAGATCGCTGTGGGGGTGGGGGGGTTGAAAACGGGTCAGGTTCTGTGTTAATCTGGTGGGAGGACACAGGGGGGAGATGAGGAGAAGCAAGGCTTGGAGAGCAAGGAGGGCCAAGGTCCTGCCAGAGGCACCAGGGAGGAGGGAGTTCCCGTTTCCTGGGCTGGGGAGGACGGAGAAGCAGCAGGTGGGAAGCAGAGGCACAGAGGAGTCAGGTTTGGGACATTTCTGCCCAGGACATACACTGACACCAGGTAAAATGGACATTAAGACTCAAAGAGTTACCATGGATAAAGGGGGTTACTTGGCAATTTGAGGGGCTAGCCATGTGAATAAAACTGCAGGACTGAGCCAGCATGCACATGGTAACGCATCCCCAGAACAGATAGAGCAGATCTGTTTGGAGTTACAAGAAACTTCAGGAACACACACGGGCACACACACAGGTTAGATTTGAATAATACACTGCCAAATAGCTGATGGCTCAAGCAGGTTAACAATGAATAAGGCAAGCAGGTGTAGCTCAGTGGTTGAGCACCTGCTTCCCACGTACGAGGTTCCGGGTTCAATCCCCGGTACCTCCTTTAAAAAAAACAAACAAAATAAAAAACTTCAACAACAGCAATAAGAAACGCATAAGGACGCAGAGCAGGCACCCAGCACACCTTGCTTTGTAAGTACAGTTCTGCCGGCACACGGCGACAGCTCTTTGTTCACCTGTTGCCCATGGCAGCTTCCGAGCCACCAGGGAAAGCTAAGTCGTTGCCACAGAGGCCATCTGGCCTGCAAAGCGGAAACTAGTTACTGTCTGGCCTTTTCCTGACAAACTTTGAGGAGCCCTGATGTAGGGATTGGAGCATAATTAGTATGCTCCGTCAGACGCGCATAAATAGGACGCACACACTATTGTTAAGGAAAATACCCTTTTTAAAAGCACACATGGAAAAATTTGAAATCCTGACCATCTTCCAAGTCACAGAGAAGCCTCAGAACGACGGGAAAAAAATCAATATCAGACAGATCATGTTCTCTGACTGCAATTCGATAAAAATGCATTTCTAGGTGATTTGTGGGTAAAAGGAGATATGTGAATGGAAAAGAGAATATATTTGAAACTGAAAATTAATGAAAATGCTACTTATCAAAACCTGCGGGATGCCGTTAAAGCAGTACTTGAAAGAAAATTTATAGCTTCAAGTGACCGTGCTTGACAAGAGAAACTTGTTAAAATTAATGACGAAGGGGTCCTACTCGAAAATTTAGAAAAAGCACCAGATAAATCTAAAGAAAGTAGAAGAGAAAATAAGTTTAACACACAAGCAGAGGGGGGGAGAAAACGGTCTTGGGCTTGCGTTCGGGTGGGCCAGCGCAGCCCTGCTGGGGGTCAGAGGCACCCTCTGGGCCAGCGGGAGCTCGGCCCCTCGCGGCATCTCCGCAGGGAAAAGGGCAGCTGGGCTTGTGGAGAGCTTTTAGGATGGGCGCTGGAACTCGCTTCCACTTTAAATCCGGAAAAGCAGCCGAGCTCTGCATGCCCCATGGACCTGTGGGATTGAGTCCCCCCGAAAGCTATGCTGAAGTCCGAGCCCCCAGCACCTGGGGATGGGACCGTGTTTGGAAACGGCGTCGTTGCAGCAGGAAGAATTAAGACGCGGTCCTGCTGGAATAGGGTGGCTCCGCTACTACACGGCTGCCGTGCTTAAGAGAAGGGCGGTGGGCATGCAGACCCAGACCCAGAGCCCGAGGGCTGCGGCTGAAAGCCAAGGAGTGCAAGGACGGCTGGCACAGCAGGCTGCAGGGGCCTGGCCCCGCCGCCCCGTCCTCTCCTGCCTGCGGCCTTCCACCCCAGAACCGGGACACGCGCGTTCCTGCTGCCTGAAGCCACTAAGGATGCCTCGGGAGCCCTGCAGCTTGTTACTGGGGCGGGGTGGCCAGCGCCGAGTCTGCCCCCCCAGAAGACGCCTCTGCACGTGGCTTTGGGCTTCCCCCCTAGGCCTGGGGGCGCCCGCCCAGGAGCCGGCCCTCATCTCCCAGCCTTCCCCGCTTGTTTCTCTCCTTCCACATCTCCCGTTCTGACCTTCCGTGTGCTTTTCTGACCCCCCTGCTCAACCGTCTCCTCGACTACGACACAGGTCCACGAGGGCCAGGATTTGTCTGCCTTGTTCCCAGCCTCATCGCAGGGTCAAGACGGTGCCCGGGACACGATCAGAGCCCCAGAAATGCTTGTTGAATGAACGAGAGGACGAAGGAGCCGGTACATGCAGATCTAATGTTGGGGGGGAATAAGGTTCAATAGTTATAAAGTTCACATGACCCAAAAAATGTCCAAAATTAGCTGAGAATTTATGACAAATATGAGAAAGCGCTCAATATACCTGATGCCTGCCACAAAGCCACTGCAATTATGAAAAACCTGAAATAGCCTAGAAGTAGGCACATGCATCAGTGGACAAGAGTAGGTTCACAAATAGAACCCAATACATCGAAGAATTTAACATATGAAGAAGGAGCTTTCCTATTCAGTGTGAAAATGATGATCCAAATAGAAGAAAACAATCCTGAAGTCTCACGTCATACCACAGGCAAAAGCAAATTTACATGAAAAATCTTAGAATAAAATTCTGGAAGCTATATTGATACATCTTCGGTATTGGGGATACATTTTTTAAATTAATTTTAAATTATGTAGCCCCCTCCCAAGATCTGATAATAATAATAAAATAGCTAATTCCACTGTGGGGAAAAACAAGCAGACCTATCTATTGTTTGTATGGGATGGATAAAAAGACGTGCATCAATTTCCCATACCCCAAATCTCTCACCCCAGGCCAAAGATAAAATATTCTTGGGGGTCAATCGCTCAATCCTGGGGCTGAAGATGGCCTGGGGGCTAAGGCCCCATCATCCCGCAGAGCGTTGGGTCCTGTGACACCACCTGCATGGGCTCACCCAGCCCAGACCTTCCTCTCTGGGCTTCTGGGGTCTGCGTTCCCACCTGCTCTGGCCCAAGCGGCAAGCTGAGGAATTGGCCCAGGGCAGCGCGTCTTAGGGAGCCCCCCATAGAGAAGAGACACCACACACCGTTCACGTACCAGCAGAAGCAAACCTGCTCTTCTCTACGTCTTCTCCCCAGTGATGACCATTCCAGAATAAGGGACCCCTCTTCCAGTGACTTAGCCGAGAAGTGTGAGGATTGGTTTATAATTAGCTCATCGCCTCTTTCTTCCTTAAGGAGAAAATATTGGCATTTCTACAATCAATATCTTTTTCCTCTCTAGGTTGTGTTGACCAGCACCAAATTATCTCCGTTTTGTGACACACACTATGATAAAGGATGCTTACCTCCCAAGTCCCAAACATGTCAATATGACCTTAGCTTTGATTTTCCAATGGAAGAAAGCCAGCAGGATTGTACAGGATGAGCTTACTACATCTGTCTGATGAATAGCTTTACCTTTCTCATCCTTTAAGGAGCTATAGAATCATAACAGAATTTTTAAATCACATTAACACAGCTACGTGAAATATTTCTTAATGTCCCTGCCATCTTTTCCTTTCACAGCCAGATCCCCTAAAATAATTTAAGTGAAAAAATGCTTCAGTCACATAAAACTTACAATCAATAAGAGAACACAAGACCTCAGCACACGGATTTAACTGATGCTATCATTTCGCCATCACCCTTCCCTTTTGGGGAGGAGGGTGCTAGCAAACATGTCCCTTTAACCCCCACCCCCACTGTGATTCAAGTTAGATTTGGGACTCAGGCAGGGGCACTGAAAAATGGCATCTTTATTGCACTTAAAAGCCGGGCTGGAGGACACTGCTTTTGCAGGTGGTCGCGTGGGCTAGCTAGGGCTCCGGGCACTGTGGTCTGACCGGCAATGGGACACCATTAGGTCATGGAAAGGAACGAGGCGCTGATGCTGCACCAGGCATGGACCTCGAAAATATTATGCTACGTGAAAGAAGCCAGTCACAATGCATCGTGTAATGCATGGTTCCATTTATATGAAATATCCACACAGGAAAATATATAGAGGCAGAAACTGTATTCACAGTTGCCAGAGGCAGGAGAGAGCGAGGTGTGGGAAATGACTGCTTAATTGAGGTGGTAAAATCCTCTGGAATTAGATAGTGGTGATGGTTGCACAGCTCTGTGAGTAGACTACAAACCACTGGATTGGACACTTTAAAGGAGTGATTTTTTGTTGTAGTTGTTATATCTATTGTATCTTAATGAAACTGTTATTTAAAAAGTCTGAGGCTAAATTATTCAAGCTAACTCACTTGCCATTCAGAAGCAGAAATTTAAATATGCATGGCAATCAAAAGACCTGTAGAAACATAAATAGATATTTAAAAGCAATTCATACCCGAATAGAAATGGAGTATATGGTTTCTGGCTTCTAGTGATGATGAAGTAGCTAATATTCTACTAATCTTCTTATCAATAAAATGATAAACTCTAGATATATTATAAAGACAGCAGCTTGAAGGCACTGGTAAGCAACCAAAAGCAGGCAAAAACTGGAGGAATTTGATGCTGGACAAAAGGGGGAAACACAGGGTAAGATCCACTTTCAACTGGCTGAGTGTAAAGGATCATTTTTCTTTCTTTTCTTAAATTCTTTAAAGAAATGACCATTTAAAGCAAAAACAATGGTCTATTTTGATAGTTCTACCATATGTAGATGAAAAATATCTAACAACAAGAGCACACAGTAGCCAGGCAGTGTGAATGGAAGGCTCTTGCATTGTATTTAAAAGGCATTTTATTAACTTAAGATAGACTGTGATTAATTAAGAATGTGAATTGTAATCTCCAGGGCAACCACTAAAAGAAAAAAATAAAGTATAGCTAAAAAGCCAATTGAGGATATACAATGGAATGAAAAATTACTTGACTAAACCAAAAGAAGATAGGCAAGAAAGAACAAAGAAGAAAAAGCAAAACGGAACTAGGAAAACAAGCAGAAACTGGTACACTCAAACCCAAGCATACTGACAATTGCACTAAGTGTGAATGGATCAAACACTCCAATTACAAACCTATGAATTATAGATACAAAAAAATGGAAGTACAGGATGGAAAAGATGTGGCTTGCAAACAGTAAGAATAAGAGATTTTGGGATTGCTCTGGTGACATCAGATAGTGTAGTCTTCAAAGAGCGGAGTGTTGTAGCAGTGAAGAAGTTGGAGGATTTGCAATACCTTATTTCAAAACTTGATATAAAGCCATAGTTTTCAGGAGAATGTAGTATAGTTTTAAGCAGAGACCAATGGATCAATGGAATAGGATAAGGACTAGAAGTAGACACACCTGTCAAATGATTCTTGACAAAGGCCATAAACCAATGCAGTGGGGAAAGAAAAGTCCTTTAAACAAATGGTGCTGGAATGACTGGATATCCATGTGGAAAAAGATGATACTCAATCCCTACTTCATTTAATTCACAAAGATTAATTTGAGATGATTCATAGATCTAAACATCAAACTCAACACTCTAAAGTTCTTAGAAGCAAACATAGAAGAATATCTTTGAAACCTTGATGTTGGGAAATATTTCTTAGGCCACAGAAAGCACCAACCATAAGAAAGAACCATAAAAGAACATGATGTGATCAATTGAACTTAATAATAAAAAACAACTTTGCAACAACCAGCAAGATGGCGGCAGAGTAAGAAGCTCCTAGAGTCAGCTCGTGCAGCAGGGCAGTTAGTAATCACCCAGACATTTCTAAAGCACTTACTTGGGGGCTCCAGGAGACCAGAAGAGCATCCTGGAACATCCTTGAAAGAATGGAAGGAGGAGATGCCCATCTGCAGAGAAGATTCGTGAGTAGAGCCCTCCACGCTACGGAGGCTGGTGCCCATCCTCCACTGGAGGCACAAGCCGCCTCGGGAGCTGTTCCGTGGCTGGAATTGGAAGGTCCACTTTCCAAAATCGGGGGAGGAAGAGACAGTTGGGCACCAACTTCAGCTACTGATTAGCAAATTCAACAGGCTAAAGTATAATCCTAAGAACAGCTAAAGTTTGACATGTCCAAGTCAGACAGAGGTCAGTAGGCACCATTTTAACTCCGCCACTGGCATGAGGAGAAGTGGGGCTGACTGAAAATCACAGTGCTGGCAGGAAGAGGCTTTTTTCTAGCCAGATCAGATTAGAGCTCTAGCCTAGCCCCAGGCCCACCTCCGGCAGGGAGGAAGCTGGGGGGACCTGTATCAGCCTCTCCAGGAAAATACAGGCCACGCCATGAGGCTGGTGATCATCCTACTCTGACGGTGCAAGCCACCTCAGGAGCTGTTCTGTGGCTGGAGTTGGAAGCTCCATTTCCCAAAAAGAGGGGAGGGAGAGATGGTGGACCACCGATTTCAGCTACTGATTGGTAAATTCAGCAGGCTAAAGTATAACCCTAAGAACAGCTAAGGCTTGAACCTGTCCAAGTCAGAAAGAGGCTGGTAGCCACCATGTTTACTCCACCTTCAGCATGAGGGGAAGCCAGGCTGACTGAAAATTGCAGTGACAGTAGGACCAGCTTCTTTCACCAGATTGGCCTGCAGCCCCAGCCTAGGCTTCAGGCCCACCTCTAGCAGGGAGGTAGCTGGTGGGCCCTGCACCAGCCTATCCAGGTACCTGCAGGTACATTCGGCTGGCACAGACTGAATAATCGGAAGTCTACCAGGGCAACTATGGTCATCTTGGACCTGCACTGCATAGATTGCTGCCCACACCTGCAGCTCCATCCCCGCCACAGGCAGGGGAGAAAGGGGCATGAAGCTTCATCAGTCTCTCTGGGCAACTACAGTCTAAGCCTGCACGACTTGGGTTATTACACACAGCTGTGGCTCTGTCCCTACCCCTAACAAAGGAGAAAGGGGAGAAGCTTCATCGGTCCCTTGCGCAATGAGGGCAGCTTGAGCCTCCACAGCTTACAGCACCAACTACATCCTTGGCTCCTACTACACAACCAGCAAGGGAGAGAGGGAAGGAAGCTCTAAACTAAAGGGAGAAACTGCACCTAGAATAAATACATCTAGTAAGCCAGATGCCAAGACACCAACAAAAAATTACAATCCACACCAAGAAACAGGAAGATATGGCCCAGTTAAAGGAAAAAGACAAGCCTCCAGATGACATAAAGGAGTTGAGTCAACTAATCATAGATGTTCAAACAAATCTCTTTAATAAATTCAATGAGATGGCTAAAGAGATTAAGGATATTAAGAAGACATTGGATGAGCACAAAGAAGAATTTGAAAGCATACATAGAAAAATAGCAGATCTTATGGAAATGAAAGGTGCAATAAATGAAATTGAAAATACACTCGAATCATATTATCGCAGATTTGAGGAGGCAGAAGAATGATTGTTGAGCTTGAAGAAATGGCCTCTGAAAGCAAACATACAAAAGAAGAAATGAAGAAAAGAATGAAAAAAATTGAACAATGTCTCAGGGAACTAAACAACTTTAGTTGTAAGAGACATGTGAACATATGTGTCATGGGTGTCCCAGAAGGAGAAGAGAAGGGAAAAGGGACAGAAGGGATATTTGAAGAAATAATGGTAGAAAATTTCCCAACCTTATCGAAGGACATGGATACCAATGTCCAGGAAGCACAATGTACTCCCATCTGAATTAATCTAAATAGACCAACTCCAAGACACACACTAATCAGAATGTCAAATGCCAAAGACAAAGAGAGAATTCTGAAAGCAGCACAAGAAAAGCAATGCATAACATATAAGGGATACCCAATAAGATTAAGTGCCAATTTTCTCATCAGAAACCATGGAGGCAAGAAAACAGTGGTAAGATATATTTAAGATACTGCAAGAGAAAAACTTCCAGCCAAGAATCTTATATCTGGCAAGATTGTCTTTCAAAAAATGAGTGCAAGTTTAGAATATTCACAGATAAACAGAAACTGAGAGCGTTTGTAACCAAGAGACCAGATTTGCAGGAAATACTAAAGGGTGTGCTAGAGTCTGAAAAGAAAAGACAGGAGAGAGAGGCTTGGAAGAGAGGCTAGAAATGAAAATTATATCAATAAAAGTAACTAAAAGTCTTAAAAGAGTGGTGAAAATAAAATATCACAGATAAAACCCAAAGGTCAAAATGGGTGAAATAAGAACTGTCTTTAGAGCAATAACATTGAATGTTAATAGATTAAACTCCCCAATCAAAAGACGCAGACTGGCAGAGAGGATAAGAAAATATGAGCCACCCATATGCTGTCTACAAGAGAGTCACCTTAGACCCAAGGTTACCAATAGATTGAAAGTGAAAAGCTGGAAAAGATATTCCATGCATGCAGTAACAAAAAAACAAAACAAAACAAAAAAGCCGGAGTAGCTATACTTAAATCAGATGAACTAGACTTTAAAAGATACTAGTAATGCAGTAATGTGCAATCTGAAGAGGAAGTCAGGGGTAAAATCCATTTAAGGCAGTGACTAAAAGAATCAAATATTTAGGAATAAACTTAACCAACAATGTAAAGCACTTGTATTCAGAAAACTACAACTCATTATTAAAAGAAATTAAAAAAGACCTAAATAATTGGAAGAAAGTTCCATGCTCACGGATTGGAAGACTAAATATCATTAAGTGTTCCAACCCAAATTGATATAGAGATTCAATGCAATGTTGATAAAAATTCTACCAGCATTTTTCAAATAAATGGAAAACATGATTATCAAATTTATTTGGAAGGGTAAAAGGTCCTGAATAGCCAAAAACATCTTAAAAAGGAAAAGCAAAGTTGGAGAACTCTCACTTTCAGACTTTAAATCATATTCCCTAGCTACAGTGGTAAAAACAGCATGGTACTGGCATAAAGACAGACACATAGACCAATGGAACCAAATTGATGGTTCAGAAACAGACCCTCACATCGATGGTGAAGTGATTTTTGACTAGCCTGTCAAACCCACCCAGCTTGGGCAGAACAGTCCATTCAACAAATGGTGCCGGGAGAACTGTATGTCCATAGCCAAAAGAAGGAAAGAGGACCCCAATCTCCTGCCTTATACAAAAATTAACTCAAAGTGGATCAAAAAACCTAAATATAAAAGCAAGAACCATAAAGCTTCTCAAAGAAAATGTGAAAAAATATCTTCAAGACCTGGTGGTAGGTGGTGGATTCTTAAAGGACATAAGAGGAGGACTGAGATGCACTACTGATGTTTAATGTATGTAGAAGGTTCATTAACTTTATTGTAAAAGTGTGGAAGTGTACAGAGTTGATGGTAACACATTATAGTAACAGCTGGTTTATAAATGGGAATGTGGCTGAAAAGGGTAGTCTAGGGATGTAAACACCAAGTGACAGAAAGCTAGAGAACAATCTAGGGACTGACTAGCACAGTAAACCCAGAGGCGGATGAGAATTGTGGTTGATGACACAGATGCAAGAGTGTCCTCTGTGAGCTAGAGCAGATGCACATCACTATGGCAGGGTGGTGGGAATGTGGAGAAGCATGGGAAAAATACAACTGGAGTGACCTATGGACTGTGGTTAACAGTAATAACGAAATATTCATGCATCTGTGCCAAAGATGTACTGTTTTGATAATGGGGGAGTATGGGAAAAGTGTGTCAAATGTACACTGTGGACTTGGTAATAATCGGATGATATTATCTCATAATCTGTAACAAATGTTCCACCAGGGTGTGGTGTGCTGAGAGAGGGGTGTTGTTTGGGAATTCTGCACATGTGCTTGATTGTTTTGTAAGTTTACAACTTCTGTCATAAAAATATATTTTAAAAATAATAATAGCATGGGTTGGGTGAAAAGTGCACCAAGCATAAGATAAGGACTATAGTTATTAGTAAGACTTTGACGATATTCTTTCATCATTTGTAACAAATGTCTCACAACAATGCAAGGTGTTGGTGGAGGGGTGATGCATGGGACCCCTGTATGACGTTATGCATGTTTGCTTTGTAAGTTCACAACTTTTACTATATACTTATTGTTTGTGTATGTTCATATATAAATTATAAAATAATAATAATAATAATAATAATAGGGTGGGTTGGGTGAAAAATAAACCAAATGTAAGATTAACAAAAAAAAGGCTTCAAAAATTTTTTTCAGATAAAGATTTTAGGGGAAAAAAAACTTTGCTAGTCAAAAGACATCATTATAAAATGAAGAAGTAAGTCACAGAAAAGACTTGTAATACATTTATCTTACAAAAATCTCGTATCCAAAATACATATATGTGTGTGTACGTATACAGAAGCCCTGAAAAAAGTAACATTTAAATCGGGCAGAAGACTTAGACCTATCCCAAAAGAAGACACACAAATTGTCACTAAGCCCTTGAAAGCATTTTCAGTCAACATTATTATTCATCAGGGAAGTACAAATTAAAACCATAAGAGGATACTACTACTACTACCACCCGGGCTGGCTAAAATTTAAAAAGACTGGCTAGCCCAGAAAATGGCATGAAGAAGCGGAACCAATTCAATATTCACGTCGGCTGGACACGGAGATGGCCGGGGCTCTTTGGAGAGCTCCTGGGGAGTTTACCCCACAGCCAGCGCTTCACGCCTTTCGCAAAAGCTCTCAGGGATGTTTGTGGCACCTTTGCTCATAGCAGGCACATGTGGAAAGCACCCTCATGTCCATGCATGGATGAGCAGCTGTGGCCCCGCTACGCCCGATGGGCCCCTGCTGCACGGTGAAAAAGGAGGGCAGATGCAGCTACGTGGAGGCATCTCGGAAACCTGCTGAGCAAATAGCTGCCAAGGAAACGTGTCCACTATTCCAACAAGAAGGCTGAGAGCCGGCGCACTGCCCAGGGGTGCCGGCATCGGAGCCTGTTTGCTACTAGCCGGCGAGGGAGACTGACCGAAAAGAACCTGGGGATGCTTTCTGGGGTGATGCACAGTAAAAATATTACACAGAGACATATTTTTTATAAAGGAAAAATGTTCATCTATATATTACATCTTCAAGGTCAATTAAGCAAATCCTAATTAAAACAAGATAACCTATCACCCCATAAGAGACAGAAATTTAGCATGACTGGTATAACACTCTTCTGCTTACATCTTTGAATACATCTACAAATATTCCTAGGATTAATACTGAGAATTTTATTTTATGCATGCCAAAATATTTATTCAATCTTTCAAATCTTTGAAAATAAAATGAAACTTTATCTTAATTTTCAGGTTGATGATTCCTGGCAATATTAAACATTTTTTCAAGTATTTATTCTGCATTGTCTCTATCTCCTCTATTTATTGATTGTCCTGATTTTCTTATTTTATCTATTCTTATTTTTTTATTTGGAGATCATTCTACATTTTAAAGATACAAACACTTCGTCCCTCATATAGATGGTTATTATTTCTTCCCTTCATACAATTTACTTTATTTACTTGGATAGTTGTATGTTGCCAATTCTATTTTCCTTGTATGTCTGCCTCTGGGGTTGTGTTGATAGAGAGCTTCCCTATCCTTTTTTTCCTAATTATTTTAAGTTTTCTTTTTCATCATTAATTCTGACAGACCTGGGATTAATTTTGTTGTTAATGAGGAAGTAAGATTGCAACTCCCTACCCCCTGCCCTAGATTAACTAACCATTTATCACAGAGCACTTCAATGCAAACTCCAACCTTTCCACATAAAAGCATATATTTAATTTTAGTGCATGAATTTTCTAAATACATAAGCACATGTTTATATTTTAAAATGTCAAAAAAATATTTTTAAAGCATTAAGAAAGCAGCATAAATTATCTGAAATCATATTATCTAAAATAAGGACTATTAATTTGTTGGGTTCAGTTGTGTGAGTATTTATCTTCCCATCGTAAGGCAAAGTTATAGATCATATGAAAACAGATAAAAATATATTGATGGTATTGTAAAGTTGTATAATTCTTACAAAAACTATTCTGGTAATTGGCTTTTCATTTACGCAGAAATACATCATTTTCCTCCCAGCAGTAAACGTCTGAAGGCACCTCCGTTTTCCTGACTACGGAGCATTTTGTTTTATGGGCCTGCCGTGACGTGCAGACCCTCGACGGCCATTCAACGGGCTTGGCATGTTCGCTTTGAGAAACCACCAGCAGATACGTGCTCCCATAGGTGCATCCGTGCACAAAGATCCCGTGTCTATTTTGAATGCACTTCTGGAAATAGAATAACTCGATGTACTTTGTACTTTGGTACAAATCACCAAACTCTGGCACATTTCCACCCCCAGTGGGGGGGGCAGCCACTAACCTCCACCGCCAAGAGGGCCTGTTCCTGCCACAGCAGACCTGCCCCAATGGTCCTGGGGAGGGCTGTGGGCTCTGCCCCGGCACTGCAGGGCGTCGGGTAGCAGCCCCGTCCTCTTCCCACTAGACGGCAGTCACCCCGCTGACTGCGGCCACTCATCTCTATTAGCTCCCTGGGGGGAAAGGGGCAGAGGGAGCCCTGGGGCCTCCCGTGGCTCCCCAGCAGGCCCCACCAGCCTCCCTCCAAGCCTAAGGGAGCAGTTTCCTGCCTTTGAACGGCTTACAGCACGAGGCTCCAGCGCTTTCATTTCTGCATTTCAGGGGTAATTTCTGGCCCAGTGGGTCAGAGGGGTGGGCTGGGATGATTAGCTTGTAAGAGCTCATTTCTTTTCAGTTTCGAGTAGGTGATGCCCTCACATGGTCCCAGCTTCAAAACCCGCAAAAGGACGAGATGTGAAAAGCCTCCCTCTGCTCCCCTCCGCCCTCGCCTCCCTCGGGGGCATCCGCTGGCACCGCGGTCGCTTGTGTTTTTCCAGAGCTGCTCAGTGCTCCTTCCATTTACCAACAGGAGTGCAAAGAACGCGTTGCCGGGTCCTCGTTTGTTTCACTCAGTACGTCTTAGACCCCTTCCCCCTTACCGTATCACCAGCATTCGCTTCACTAACCACATAATAGGCCAACTACAGGGACTTTTCGGCCAGTCCCCTACAGGTGGCTTTCCGCCCCTCTCCTGATGCTTTCACCAGCATCACTTCCTGCGTCCACATCCGTCTGTCTTGCAGTGGGATTGCTGGGAGTGGGGTCTCCATACTCGCAGTCTCCCTGGTCCTGGGCAAGGGGTCTTCCATGGAGAGAGGCCCATGCCCACCCTCCCCCCTGGAATTGTCTGAGCATCCAGGCACTCCACCCTTTCACCTGCATGAGTGGTTATTAAATCTATTCATCATCACCAAGTCTGATGGGTGAAAAATGATGTCTCCGTGGGTTTCCACTTGCATTTCCCTAACTAAGAGTAGTCTCATCTGTTTGAGAGTGGATTGTATTTCCTCTACTAGAAGTATCTGTTTAGAATTTTTACCCAGTTTTCTACTAGACTGTTGAAGCTTCTTTATTTTTTTCTTACTGAATTGTAGGTGTTCTTTTTCAATTAGGAAATAATAATAACAAAACTAATAATAATTATATCTGAGCTTATTATGTACCAGGCAATTTTCAAAGCGCTTGACATATTAAGTCTCTTAAACCTCACGATGATTCTCTGAGTTAGATTCTCTTATAATTCCCATCTTACAGACAAGGAAATTTAGGTGCAGAAAGGTTGCTTAACATTAGACAGAGTGGTAAAATTCAGACTTCAAGCCTTTTCCTACAACTCGATTTGCATTTTTCTTAACCACTTTTCCCAACCACTTTTCTCTTTGTTTCCTGGTGTCCCTTGCATTTCTGCGGTGTTTGCCTGTACATCTGCAAGAAGCATCCACCCAGAAGCTTCTACCCCAAATAAATACTCTTTATAAAATGCAGGCTCCGCCCTAGGGCCTGGGTGCTCCCTGTTGGGTCCTCTTCATCTGCCTGGCAAAGATGGAAAAGGAGGTGTACAGGATCATGAGGGGGTGGTTTTTAGTGTCAGGACGACCAGAGTCCACACCCTGGCAGCACATGTGGCAAAGTAGGATGCAGTTTGGCATTGTTTCTGAATTCCAAAAATAGGTACTGGATTATGTTTGTAAACTGGTCTGTTCCTCTGGGAGTGATTAAATTATAATTAGGGCTTTGACTGGGCCACGTCAGTAGGCCCAAGGGGGTGGGGACTCACAGAGAAAACTACACGGCAGAGCAGAGGAGGGAGTTGGAGTTTTGATGCTGAGTTTTGAGCTGGAGCCCGGAAAGTGAACACACAGGAGAAGAACACAGAGGAACAGAGACGGCTCCTTAGACACAGCAGAAGCATTAGCCTGAAAGTCTACAGCTGACCGCGTGGAGAGAGCACAGCAGCTGAGCCCAAAGAGAAATGGAGCCCTGGGAAGACAGAAACCCAAGAAGCCTGAACTCTTGGCAGATGTCAGCAGCCGTCTTGCCTCAGCACATGAGCACAGACTTTGGTGAGGGAAGTAACTTACTCTTTATGGCCTGGTAGCTGTAAGCTTCTACCCCAAATAAATACCCTTTATAAAAGCCAACAGATTTCTGGTACTTTGCATCAGCACCCCTTTGGCTCACTAATACAGGAGGGGAACACAGTCTGAGCCTGGAATGGATAGAAGGAGAGAGACATGGTGACCATGGGACAGTAGAAGGTGGGTGACCACGTGGAGGTCCTGCCTTCACCTGGGTGCCAGGTGAGGCCTTGCTCTGTGCCAGGCCCTGCCATGAGCGAATCCTCATCATCTTCACAGGAGGCCTCTGAGGTGGAAGCCTCCTCCATCACCCTTTCACAGGAAAACAAGCTCTTCGGTAAAGCAATGAAAAGTTGTAAATCTGAGAGGTGATTCAGGGGTAGGCACAGGTACGAGGACATCCAGTCCTAAGCCCAGTGCCGTGGTGTGTGCCCATTTGGGAATGGACCCTGAAGATGCCGTTTCTAGTCAAGGTGGGGTCAGACTGAATGAGGATGGGACTTAAGCCAACATGGCTCTCAGTGGAGGAGATGGGATATGTTAGGAAAAGTCAGAGGAAGTCAGAGACGGAGGCAGAGCACAGGTGACAGAGGCAGAGGTGCCAGCCAAGGAGCCCCAGGGGTGCAGCCTCCAGGAGAAAGCTTGGCCTGTCTAGACCTCTGGCCCGGAAGCCATGAGTCAGAAGGCTCCTGGGGTTTGAGCCAGCCAGGCTGAGGTGTTTATCCCAGCAGCCCTGGCAAACCAAATCTGCTAGAATAAGCAAATGAGACGTACGTGCTGCCTTTGCAGAGCCAGAGACCTTTAAAGCATGGGACATGCAAACTCCGAATGACCAGGAGGTCAGCCAGCAAGGGCAGTGGGGACGGAGGGGCAGGTGGAGGTTGGGCATGTCTGGCAGACCTTGGTGATGACTGGAAAGAGAGTGGCACA
The DNA here is from genome assembly GCA_026826555.1 of Tolypeutes matacus. NCBI lineage: Eukaryota > Metazoa > Chordata > Mammalia > Cingulata > Chlamyphoridae > Tolypeutes > Tolypeutes matacus. The sequence continues at coordinate 2,957,310 of JAKSZT010000088.1, read as the reverse complement.
GCAGGGAGAAGATTCCAGGGAGATTTCCAGGTTTTCTGTGTGGAGGCCAGGGTTGGGGGCAATCCCACCAGTTGAGATGGGGCCACACAGGGTGGGGAGTTTTCCTGAGACTGGTAGGCTGGGCTGAGAGCCTACTAAACGCCCCAGTTCCTCCCACAGAAATTGCCCAATGCCCCCTAAGACAGATCCCCTGGCCTCCATGCCCTGAGGAGCTCTTGGCAGCTGGGGGACCCTGGGCTTGCGGCCTGACCTCTCTGTGCTCCAGTTTCCTCGTAGTAAAATGGAGATAGCTTTAGGACCCACACCCTGTTCAGTGTGGCCTGGAAGATACCAAGAGCCATGAGCCGGCTCTGACATGAAGTCAGGATTAGATGTACCATTACTACAACGGCCTCGGTCTGCCCCTGGGTCCCTCCACCTTGCCCTGCCTGGCTTCCCCACTGTGCTCCCCCAGCTCACCCAGCTGGGGTGCTCCCTGCCCCCTCCCAGCTTTCCAAAGCGTTCTGAACAGTCTGGAAGCACCCCAGGCTCACCAGGAGGACCTCCGCTCCTGCTCCCGCTGAAGATCGTCCTGGAGCTCTGGGGCACCCTGCTCGCTCCCCTCTGCAGTGAGAGGCTGGAGCTTAGAGTTGAGGAAGGGGACGAAAGAATGAGGAGCACTCCCTGGGCTTCAGTCCTGGCCCAACATCCCAGCATCCTGGGGGCTGACTCAAAGCCTTGGGCCTCCAGTCTTACCTGCCAGCTTCCTGGTCCTGATTTTACCTGCCAATGAGAAGATGGCAAGGAGGAAACTACGGAGATGCCATCCCGAAGCCTGCGGGGGGTGGGGGAGGGCATCCAAATGCCCCCAGGCACATGAGACTTGTTTGCTCCTGTAAGAATGAGTTAAAAGCTCTAAGGTGGGATATGACGCTTTGGGAGACAGATCTGCAATTTATTTGAATGTAAAAATAACTGGACAATAACAATTGCTTCCTTGATTCGTTCTCATCTGGTAGGAAATAAAATTGTTATGTGTTCTAATAAAGATTGTATTTTTCTGCCTGAGGCTTTTATGAAGCACAAACTCTGTTGCGGGTGATATCCTTGAGAAAATCAGAAAACAAATCATGGAAAAAATACTTAGTAACTCCTAAGACAGACCTTAGATTAAAACCCTGTTGGATTGCTAAGTACAGGGGCAGTGTCTTGCTGTACTTTTCTTCATCTATTGATCCAAACCTTGGCTTGTTCCCAAGAGGCTTTAAGGGGGGTGACTAAGTCGGAGCAGGAAGCTCCTGCCCTTGGGACTGGACTCGCTGCTTGTGAAGTCATGGAGACATGTGCCAGCACAAGGGTTGGTCTCGGGGAAATCCAAGCCTGTTCCATCAGTCTGTGCTATCATCCTGCAGAACAGCCCCAAAGCTCTGCACGGAGTCTCACGGAGCTTCTGACATATGCCCACAGCCCCAAAGGTCAGACATGGCCCCTGATGGGTCATTGAGACCATTCTCCTGCCTTTGGGAAAACCTTCAACCAGACCATCCAAGAGCAAGTCCATCTCCCTCATGCAACTCAACTCCCTTCCTCAAAGTCAAAATGGCTTCTCATTCATCAAAACATGGAGCCCAGACTCATTGGCCCAGCATCCAAAGCCCCCTGCAAACTGGCTCACTGCGTTTCTCTAACCCTAACTCTTACTGATCTGAGCCCCAGCAAAACGGTTCTATGGACTGGAAAGAGAGAAGACGTTGAAAAGCACAGTCTGGAGTTTATTCCTTGTTCAAGGAGAACCAATTGGGCCGCCATTTTATGCCAAGGTCGCATTTGTCTGCACAGACTTCCCACATGGCAATCCCAGCCATGAGTTCTGGGAGTGCAGGACCATGCCCCACCCACCCTGAGCAGCCCCTCGCAGCTTCCATGCAGCCAGCAGAGGCTTCACAAATGTGCACTGAAAGGTGACTTCTAGGAAGAGACCCAGGTTGGTGAAAGGCTGTCAGTTCCTTCAGAATTTCAGCACACACACAACGGCAGTAAGACAGGGGTTCAGCTGGAGGGGTTCAGGGCCAAGTCCCTGCGCATGGCTGCTGCCCAGAGAGTCTTCAGCCCTGTGTGTGGGTGGACGGGGGTGACCCAGGCTGGGCCTTCTTCTCCTCACCTTGTGCCCCTCACGGAGCCTCACTTAGGTCATCCGTCTGGGCACCTCGTCTTCCCCCTCCCATCAGAACCTCCCCTTCTGGGATGCAGCTCAGGCCATGAGACCATCCCCTGCCTGCCTGTTCTGTTGAACATCTTACCTGGAACTTCACTGCATTCACCAAGGGGACAATCACACCTCAGTAGAGCTTCTGCTCCTGTCCGGGTCTGGATTTGCAGTTGCCCTCGGCTGCCATGCACTGTACAGCTTCCTTTACACCCATCAGCTTGCTGCATCCTCATGAGCATTACCACAACTAGACAGAAGACGAGCTGGGGGACCAAGGGAGCCCCAAGCACCAGGGCCTCACAGAGCCAATTAGTTCCCTCCAACTCTCCACCTGCTTTCCTTTATCAGACATAGTCAGAGCTTTGTTCTGATTTCCCTGTTAAGAAAAAAATGCCGCCATTTTGGACAATTTCCCTGGATTTCCCACAGCTTGTTACCAACAATGACTTGCCTCTGGGCCTATTATCATCGGCAGCGTGAGCGTGTGGGGAGTGTGGGTGGCTTACCCACTGCCACCGTTCCGCCAGCACCCACTCGCGGCCTGGCCACTGGGCACGCTGGGTGAGATGATTCGGCTTTCTTTGACAGTGTCCATTTCTGAACTGTCACCTGGCCCAGCAGCCTTAAGACAAAGGGCAGCTGGCCCAGGAGAAGCAGCCGGGACCCAACGTTCTCTGAGTCGGGAGGTGCCGTGAGCTTCCCTCCTCCCCCGCAAGGAGCTCTGCAGCCCTCTTGACCCCTGCCAGGGCTCTGCCCAGGCTGGTGTCACCTGGCAGTCTGCTCGCCTGCTCTCCTGTCCAGCTTGGAGGACAGCACTCACCACTTATTCCCGCAGGGATCTGACCAGCCTCATGGAGTGGGGCCTGGGGCTGCACATTTCCAGGTGGTCTGACCAGCCCCGGGAGCTGAGGCCCTCTGACATGCTCCTGAATCAGCACCTCATGCTCAGTGAGTGCATAGGAATTATGTGATTGAACAAATGAACAAATGGAATGTGTTTTATTTTCATTGAAAGTGTGATAAAATGGCAGGAGCCAGATCATACTTGCTCAGGAGACCTGATTGTTAATATTTCAGAAATATGGTGAGGTGGTTGCTAAACATAGGCACTATGAAAAATTAAATTATATAAATTTATAATTAAATAAATTAAAAACAAAGACAATACATACTTAAAGCCCAGCACGTGCTAATGGCTTTACTACAGTTTGCTTTTGTTCCCGCTCTCGAGCCTATTAACACCTCCTATATCTGTCCGGCAGAATTACTTTAGAGTGACATGCTGCTTGCCCAGCACATCTCCACCTGGCGCCACGTGCTATGAAATCATGCCTGTAGCTTGAAATCAGCCATGAAGGGAAAGCTTACACCAAGGAATCAACAAATGCTCTAAATCAGGGCTTGGTTCATTGTTTTGTTGATTTTCTACATTTAAAGTGACAGAGAAACCATTAGTAATGCAGATTAAACATAAAGGTGTATAGTGACAGGAGCAGATGCAGCTCAAATGGTTGAGTGTCTGGTTCCCATGTATGAGGTCCCGGGTTCAATCCCCAGCGCCTCCTAAAAAAAAAAAAAAAAAAGTATATAGTGTCTATAGGTGTTGCTTTTTGTATATAACACACACAAAAAAGAAAATATAGTATTTGAATACTATAACCCAATTCAGAAAGAAATCACCTAGGTCAAAGGCCAGTAAATCAAATTCTGATGTATGTCTTTATTTCGGTTTTATCTTTGTCATTACGGCAAATGAAAATATCAACCGATGTTCATGTCACAGATGCACTCATTCATCACCTGCAGTGGCATATACCTGACTGCGGCAAAATTATTAAAAGCACTCTGTGAGAACCAATGGTTATTTGGAAATTACAGTGAAAGATATTGTAGATTTTATTCTTGTTGGCAAATTGTATGCCACACTTCCCTTCTATGGGTAAAAATTATAACGTTTGTTTTCATGTCTATATATGGAGATAATTTGGTGAAGTGCTAGTTGTTAAACATTTACTCGCTCACCAATGACCCTGTGGTAGGATTAATTACATACCCAGAAAAAAAAAAGATTCTTAATCTTAATCCATTCCTATGGATGGATGTGAATCTATAGTATAAGGGACCTTTTGAAGATGTTATTTTTAGTTCAGATGTGACAAACTGAATCAGGTTGGATCTTAACCCTATTATGAGAGGATTTATGAAGAGAAAGCCACGTGGAAGAGGAGAGAAAGGGAAGATGCAACATTGCCATGTGACAGAAAAACCAAGGACCAAGGATTGCCAGCAGCCAGCCCAGAATGACACAGTCTTCAGAGGCAAAGCATCAGCTTGTTGACACCTCAATTTTGGATTTCTAACCTCAAAACCAGGAGCCAATAAATGACTGTTTTTAAGCCAACCCATTGTAGGGTATTTGTTTTAGCAGCTCGGAAACTCTCAATGAATGAGTCAAATAGCAGATTAGATGCTGCTACAAAGAGAATCAGTGAACTGCAAGATAGTTGAGATAGAATTACATAAGGGTGGGATGATACAGCATGTGAAAGAAAGTTAAGAAACTCAGAAAATAAAACCAGAATGTGTGACCACTTATGATCAGAATCCAAACAAAGGAGACTAGATAATGGAGAAAAGGGAATAACTGAAAGGAAAATGGCTGATTATTTTCTCAGAACTGAGAAAAGGCATGGATTTACAGATATAAAAAGCAAAACTCATGACAAGAAGAATACATTAAAAGGAAATAAACCCTTAGAATCATCATTGTGAAACTACAGAATTCAGAAAGACCTTAAAAACCTCTGCAGAGGAGAGACAGACTAACCCGAAAGGATTAACAATTAGATTAACAGCAGATTCCTAAATAACAATAATGGAATCCAGAAAAACAGTGAAGTATCTTCAGAGTGTTAAGGAAAAATAATAGTTAGTCTATAATCATGTACCCAGTTAGAGCATGGCGTTGAAATAAAACATTTTCAGAAGAAAAATATCAACAGATCCTCACCAAAAGAGCATCAAGAAGATGAACTAGAGAAAGAGGAAAATTACACCAGAATAAAACATGAACTGCAAGAAGAAATGCTGACCAAAATGTTGATATGGAAAAGCATGAGATGAAAGAATAAATACTGACCAAAACATTTATGAAATGGGTATAAGCATACCTATTACTAATTATACATTATATATAAGATTTTAAAATAACACATGATCTACTTAAAATACTGAAAAAACATCAGCTGATAGGCTGTGCTGGAGGGTAAGTTGTGGGTAGAGTGGTCAAATGGCTGTTTATTTGGAAAGGGTAGAGTTACTACTGATTACCTTTAACATTTCTAATGATAAGTAAGCATGGTAAAATTTTAACTAGTATTTAAAAGAGTGTAAATGGGAAATAATGGAATGTGAAAATAATAAACCAGTCTAAAAGAACACCACAAAAGCCCAAGAAACAGAAGATTTGGGCAAGGAGAAAACACAAAATAAGATGGCAGTAATGCACCCATACACATCTCTGATTAAGATAAGTTTAAGTAGAAAAATCAAGGTGTAAAATATAGAGATTGTCAAAATGTATGAGAAAAGATACAGTTACCTGAAAATACAGGCTTTAAACTAGATATACAGCCGAAACACAAGGAAACAGAACTGGTGAATAGGAAATGATATGGTCAGTAAACACTTAACCAGAGGATCATGGTAATGGAAAGACATACACTTAAAAAAGTTATTAGGAATAAAGAGGAGGCACAACCTCCTAAACCTGTGAGTCATCTATGAAATAGCCTCAAGATTAATAAAAATTGATAGAATTGCAAGGAGAAATTGCCAACCCCCTGTCGTCGTTGGAGGTTTCAACATACATCTTACATGGGCAACAGACAAAGAAGTTGAGATGTGAAAGAGCCAACAAACAACCCCACTACAATGACCGGAGATGCAGAAGCACGCGCCCCTCAGCTGGAGTGCACAGGAGCTTCTCAATCACGCCCACATGGGGTATTTACAAACACTGGCCACTCGCAAGCTCATAATACATATATATATAGAATATATATCCTTTATACATTTCAAATAAATGTGTGATTCTGAGTATAATGCAGAGATGAAGGGGCTGAAGACAAGCACACGGATGCATTGCTCTCACATTAGATGTACCATCACGACTTGGTGTGACTCCTGCCTGGCCTTTGCAGAATAGTTTCTCCAGTCCATTTTCTCTCCTGGTCTTTTAAAATCTATTTCACACCTTCGCCTCTGTTATTCAGATTTCCAGTTCAGTTAGTGAAACTGAATCGCTAGTTAAAAATCTGCCTTCTGAGGGAAGACAGTGATTGTTTAACAGGGAAGCACTGTCAAATTTTCAGAGAAAAGACATTTCCAAACCTATACAAATCTGCAAGAGACCAGGAAAAGCAGAAATACTCTCCAACTCATTCCACAAAGTGTTTATATAACCTTGATATGCAAATCAAACAAGGCTAGTATGAGCAAAGAAAATTATACAACCACCTCACTCATAATATCAATTTAAAAAGGAAATTCTAAACACAACATCAGTAAGCAGTATCACCTTGTCTCTGCCTCCACAGCTCTATCCTCTCCTGTCCCTCCCTCTTCTTTCCCTTTCTTTCTTTCTCTCTCTCTCTAAGACCACATAGGGCTCATTCCAAGGATTGGTTAGTTTAATATTATGCAATTTACCCCATAAATATATTAACGTAGACACAACCATGTAATTGTTTAAATAGATGCATAAGAATTAGTTAATGATAATAAAATTCAACATCACCGCTAATAAAAACTAAGACCAAAAAATATTTCCTTCCCAAATAAAGGTTATTCTATCAGGTCCATCAGACTATAGATCCTCTGCTGGGTATTTCAAACTGAGGGGATTTAATACAGGGGATTATTTTACCGTGTATTGGAATGCTGAAGCATTTTTTTAAAAATTGAGGTAATCCATATGCAATAAATTCAGGAAGTGGTTACCACCACTGAACTGAGGTAACGCAAAATAATAATGGCAGGAGGCAGACACTAACTCCACAGCTGGAGAAATTAAAGGAAAGAGTCAGAATTAGCAGCCCCCCGGGGGCCATGGTGGCTGGCACTCGATGCTGAGCCCTAACTGACTTTCCTCTGCTGCAGGCCAGATGCTGTCAGGGGCTGGGAAGAGGAAGAAAGTCTCCTCGTTCCCTCTGCCTTGCGACCTCCCACCAGATCTTCCCACTAGCAGAACCTAATTAGAAGCCAGCTGGCAAGAACGTCTGGGAAATTTAATTTACAGAAGCTCAGCCTCTACATCCCAGAGCAGAATGCTGGCAGGGAGAGGGGCTCTTGGCTGAGAGATAACTAGGTAAATAATTAGCAAGGATGCATCAAAAGCTTGCAGTATAGCTTCTATTAAAAATAAAACTCAGAAACACTTCCTTTAAAACCCTGAACAAAAAGGAAGAATTCCTATATCACTGTGTCTTATTTCTGTAGGGACAGTGGTAGACAGCATGCTGAAAATAGAAGAAAATGGAGAGGAAACAATTCTCATTATTTGGAGGTATTATAATTGTCTAAGTTATAACCTTGATATCATCTCTGAAAATGATTAAAATCCATGTGCATTTAACAAGTTACTGGACATACGATCAATAAACATAAAAACACAGTTTCATTTGTATAAATCATCAATACTTAAAATGCCACTTTTCAAAGATATTTATAATAGCAACACAGATATAAGGCACATAGGAAGAAATTCAGCAAAATATGTGCAAAACCATACATGAAAAAAACTAAATTTTTTTCTTGAAAAATCATAAAGAAGAAATAAAACATATTGGAAAATATTCCATGCTTGTGGTAAGGAGCATTCAATATTAAAATATGTCACCTCTCCCTAAACAGAGTCACAGATTCAATGGCATCCCCAATACTGATGTCTGCAGGAGTTGGGAAAATAATTCCAGCATTTATATGGAAGGTCAAAGGACCAAGGAGAGCCAAGACTCTCCAGAAGAAGATGGAGTCTGGACTTACAAATCTACGTTACGGAAGAGAGTGAGGTGTTGGTGCAAGGATAGAAAAGAGACAGCTGGAAAGGACGGAGAACCCACAGGAAGCAAAACCCAAGCGCGGCTATAGAGGTGGGAAATGGCACGGTGGGAAAAGCAGGAGTACTCAATATGTGCCATTCGGACATGCTGCTCTATGGAGACGAAACTGGACAGAAAGCACTATGAAAACCCTCTTACCCTCACTTCACAATGCTCCAACATGAATGATGGATTGCTTAAAAAATTGCAAGCGAGAGGCAAAGCCATAAATATTTTAAAAGAGAAGATTCTAGCAAATCTTGGATGTCTTAAACAAGACACAAAGCCACTAACTATAAAGCACCCTAAAAGTAAAGAACCTTTGTTTACGAAATGCCATTGTTAAAAAAAGTTAGAGAAAAGCCACCAACTGGTAAAAGATATTTACAATACATATAATTTAGGAAGGATTAATATCCAGAATACTGATCTCTATAAATCCACAAAAAAGACATGCAAAGCTGTAGAAAATGGAGGCAACATGTAAAACATATTCCACACAATAGGAAACACGATAGGAAACAGAAGCCCATGAGCTCAGAAAGGGGTGGTCAGACTCACTATTTGTGAGAGGATGCAAATCAAAATCGCATTAATACTGCTTTTCCGTCACCCCAAATAGAAATTCTGAGCAATCAGCACAACTTTGTGAATGTAATTGACATCCCTGAATTATGTAGTAGAACATGGTTAAAAGGGGAAATTGTAAGCTATATAGATACACACATATGTTACTAGGAAAGAAACATAGGGTTGTACAGCAAAAAAGGGAACACTCATACAAATCACGGACTGGAGTTAAGTCAATTATAATATTTTTCCTCAGTTGAACAAATGTATGACAGTGACGCAAGGTGTTTATAATGGGGGTGGAGTATGGGAACTCTGTGCTTCTGCATGATTTTCCTGTAAACCTCTAACTTCTCTAATAAAAAATAAAGTAAATTAAAGGATCTTAAAACATTAAAAAAATATATATATACATTGCTTTTCACTCACCAGATTGGTAAAAATTAAAAAGACGAACAATACCAAGTGTTGGTGAGAAGGTGAGTGGTGGGATCATCTCCCCACTGCGTAAGTTTACACAGGAAACGAGTTAAGGCGGCTCAAGGTGTGCTAAGGAGTGTGTTCCTGTCCCCAGGAATTCCACGCCTGCGTATAGACCAAGAGAAAGGTTTGCGTGAGGCTGTGGGGCTGCGTGGACAAGTCTGTTCACAGCTACGTGGGGTGCACTGCCAAAAGTGTGGGTGCAGCCCACTGAGTGGATGCTAAGGTCAGTGCAAAGGCAGGCAGGAGTGTGGGTGCATCTGGAAAGCAGAATGCTGGCGGGGAAGGGAAGGCTCACACGGAATGAGACCATCTGAATAAAGCCCCCAGATCGAAAACTCTGCAAGGCAGCATTTAGTGATAAACACAAACAGAGCAGAACGTAGTGAAAGTGAAAAACGTGTGGAAGATGCGCCCTCCCCGGTGGTGACGTCCCAGAGGGACTGAAGAACAGGAGCGAGCAGGCTGGCCCCATGATATCACGCACTTCGGCTTTATGGCGGACACATTGGCATTGGTTTTATTACATTTTGATATTTTGTGTGCACGTGCACATCAATTTTTAAATTTTGATGATTATGTTTTGTGATAAAACAGTCTGAACAAAAGACAAAGTACCAGCTGATGTGTACAGTTCACACTCCCTGTGTCACCAGGACCACAGGTGGCTGCTGTTCTCGTTTTGTGGCTGGGTAAACCGAGGCACCCAGCTGGAATGGGGCGGCCCCACGCCTGCCCCAGAGTCTTGTCCACAGTGTTCCCATCTGTCCCTCTGGAGGGAAACGCGACAGTCCCACCCGGCGGAGGCGCCTCGTCGACTGAGCTACCCGCCCGCGTCTTGGAGGCTGCGGCAGGGAAATGGGCACAGAAAAGTCTGACACGGCCCCCTCCTGAGGGAGCCGCAGCTGCCCCACCCGCCGCCGGCCTTGCTAAGCTCCTGCTCGGTGCATCCCCGTGATCGGGGCCGGGATGCAGCTCTGCAGAGACCCACCTGCTCCCTGGCCTCGTCCCCCAGCCGGCCAGGCGGAGGCCAGCGCACAGGACCCCAGGGGCAGGGCAGCGGGGCCACGCGGGCACAGCCTGGCCAGGGCCCCCGGGGACAGGGCTGCGAGCTTGACAAGTGGGACCGGGGCCGCCTCCTGTAAGGCGCAGGGCTCCGCCCGGGCTCTGGCCGCCCCTTGGAGGTGCCGGGACAGTCCTGAAGCCCTGGCAGCCCCCGCCCTCTGCTGGGACCCACCCGCGAGGCAACGGTGGTATAGGCTTATTTATTTATTTATGTTTATTGTTCTTTTCATTTTTAAAATCATTTTTCAAATTTTATTGGTACATATCAACAAAGCATACAATTCATCCAAAGTATTCTTTTTTTTTTTTATTTAAACTTTCCATTTTGAAATGCTTTCAAACTTACAAGACAGGTACAAAAATAATACACACTCCATACGGCGAGCTCCCACAGGCTCCTCTGCCTCCAGACACACCGATCCAAAAACTTTCGCATTTTGCCACATTTGCCGTATCACTCTATTTGTCTATCGTCTATCAACTATTATGTTTTTAAAAATATATCTATTTTTATTGAAGTCTAGCATTCATACGTGAACATACATAAACAATAAGTGTATAGTGAAAGTGGCGAACTTGCAAAATAAACGTGCATAGCGTCATACAGGGCTCCCACACACCACCCCTCCACCGACACCTTGTGTTGTTGTGAAACATTTGTTACAAACTATGCAAGAGCATCATCAAAATATTACTACTAACCATAGTCCCTATCCTACATTTGGTGTATTTCCCCCCACCCACCCTATTTTTAAAAATATGTTCTTATTACAGAGTTTGTGAACTTGCAAAACAATCCTACACATGTGTAGAATTCCCAAACAACACCCCTCTCTCAACACACCACACCACCGTGGAACATTTGCTGCAGCTTACGAGATATCACACTAATACCACCAGCCATGGCTCAGAGCATACTTTCGGCACACCTTTCCCATACATCCCCATTATCAGCACAGTACTTCTCTGGCGTTGATGCAGGAATGTTACAGTATTGCTTCTACCCACCATCTATAGGTCACTCCAGTTGTATTTTCCCACGCTTCTCCCCATTCCCACCACCCTGCAATAGTGATGTGCATCTGCTCTAGCTCCCAAAGGACACTCTTGCATCTGTACCCTCAGCCACAATTCTCATCCACCTCTGGGTTCACTGTGTGATTCAGTTCCTAGATTATTCTTTAGCTTTCTTTCAACTGACATTTACTTCCCCAAGATGATGCTTTTCAGCCACAATCCCATTTGTAAACCAGTTGCTACTCAATCTAATGTGTTACCATCAACTCTACCCATTTCCACACTTTTACAGTCAAGTTAATTAAAGCTTCTACATACATTAGGCATCAGTAGTTCTTCTCAGCCCTCCTCTTATCTCCTAATAATCTATACTGTAGGTTTAAACTCCATGTGTTTATTCTTTGCACTTAGTTCATGTTAATGAGACCATGCAATATTTGTCCTTTTGTGCCTGGCTTACTTCACTTAGTATAATGTCTTTGAGATTCATCCATGTTATCACATGTGTCCCAATTTCATTTCTTCATGCTTCAGCATAGTATTCCATCGTATGTCTACACCACATTTCGTTTAGCCATTTATTGGTTGATGGGCACTTGGGTTGTTTCCATCTTTTAGAAATTGTGAATAACACCGCTGTGAACATCAGTGTGCAGATGTCTGCTCGTGTTATAGTTTTTAGTTCTTCTGGATATATTCCTAGTAGAGGAATTGCTGGATCATATGGCAGTTCTATATTTGGCTTCCTGAGAAACCACCAAACTGTTTTCCACAGAGGCTGCACCATTTTACACTCCTACCAACAGTGAAGGGGTGTTCCTATTTCTCCACATCCTCTCCAGCACTTATTGTTGTCTGTTTTTTTTAATAATGGCCATTCTATGCGGTGTTAGGTGATATCTCACTGCTGTTTTGATTTGTATTCCCCTAAAAGCTGGTAGTATGGAAATTTTTTTCTTGTGGTTTTTGGCCATTTGTTTATCCTCTTCGGAGAAATGTCTATTTAAATCTTTTGTCCATTTTTTTCCTCTTGTTTTCATTTATTATTATTATTATTATTTTCTCTTTTTTTTTGTTCATTTTTTAATTGGATTGCTTGCTCTTTTATTGAGTTGTATGATCTCTTTATATAGAATGGAAATCAAACTCTTATCGGATATGTGGTTTCCAAATATTTTCTCCCATTGAGTGGGCTGCATTTTCACCTTCTTTTTGAAGTCCTTTGAATCACAGAAGTGTTTAAATTTGAGGAGGTCCCATTTATCCATGTTTTCTTTTGTTGCTCGTGCTTTCGATATAAGGTTTAAGAATTCACCACCTACCACCAGGTCTTGAAGATGTTTCCCTACATTTTCTTCTAGGAGCTTTATGGTACTTGCTTTCATATTTAGGTGTTTGATCCATTTTGAGTTAATTTTTTTATAGTGTGTAAGATGTGATCTTCTTTCTTTCTTTTGGCTGTGGCTATCCAGTTCTCCCAGCACCATTTCTTGAATAGACTGTTCTGTCGCAGCTGGGTGGGTTTGACAGGCTTGTCAAAAATCGTTTGGCCATAGATGCGAGGGTCTGTTTCTGAACCATCAATTCAGTTCCATTGGTCTATGTGTCTGTCTTTATGCCAGCACCATGCTGTTTTTACTACTGTAGCTAGGTAATATGATTTAAAGTCTGGAAGTTAGAGTCCTCCAACTTCGCTTTTCCTTTTTAAGATGTTTCTGACTATTCGGGGCCTCTTACACTTCCAGATAAATTTGATAATTGTGTTTTCCATTTGTTTAGAAAATGCTGGTGGAATTTTTATTGGGATTGCATTAAATCTGTATATCAATGTGGGTAGAATTGACATCTTAATGATATTTAATCTTCCAATCCATGAGCATGGAATGTTATTCCAACTATTTGGGTCTTTTTTAATTTCTTTTAGCAATGCGTTATAGTTTTCTGAATACAAGTGCTTAACATCGTTGGTTAAGTTTATTCCTAAATATTTGATTCTTTTAGTTGCTAATGTAAATGGAATTTTTTTTCCTGACTTCTTCCTCAGATTGCGCATTACTAGTGTATAGAAAAACCACTGATTTTTATGTATTGATCTTGTATCCTGACACTCTACTGAAATCATTTATTAGCTCTAGCAGCTTTGTTGTAGATTTTGGGGGGACTTTCTAGATACAGGATCATATCATTTGCGAATAGTGAAAGTTTTACGTCTTCCTTTCTGATCTGGATGCCTTTTATTTCTTTTTCTTGCCTGATTGCTCTAGCTAGAACCTCTAGCACTATGTTGAACAACAGTAGTGACAATGGGCATCCTTGTCTTGTCCCTGATCTCAAAGGGAAGGCTTTCAGTCTTTCACCATTGAGTACAATGTTAGCTGTAGGTTTTTCATATATGGCCTTTATCATGTTGAGAAAGTTTCCTTTAATCCCTATCTTTTGCAGTATTTTTATGAAGAAAGGATGCTGCAATTTGTCAAATGCCTTCTCTGCATCAATTAATAAGATCATGTGATTTTTCTTCCTTGATTTATTAATATAATGCATTATGTTGATTGATTTTCTTGTGTTGAACCACCCTTGCATGCCTGGTATAAAACCCACTTGATCATGTTGAATAATTCTTTTAATGTGTTGTTGAATTCGATTAGCAAGTATTATATTCAGGATTTTTGAATCTGTATTCATTAGAGAAATGGGTCTGTAATTTACTTTTTTTGTAATATCTTTATCTGGCTTTGGTATTAGGGTGATATTGGCTTCATGGAATGAGTTTGGTAGCGTTTCTTCTTGTTCAACTTTTTTGAAGAGCTGGAGTAAGATTGGTATTAAATCTTCTTTGAATGCTTGGTAAAACTCACCTGTGAAACCGTCTGGTCCTGGACTTTTCATTTTGGGGAGCTGTTTGATGATTGTTTCAATCTCTTTTACTTGTGATTGGTTTGTTGAGGTCTTCTATTTCTTCTAGGGTCATTGTAGGTTGTTTGTACGTTCCTAGGAATTTTTCCATTTTGTCTACATTGTCTAGTTTTTTGGCATAAAGTTGTTCATAGTATCCTCTTTTGATCTCTCTTATTTCTGTGGCATAAGTAGTAATGTTCCCATTTTCAATTTTTATTTCATTTATTTGCATCTTCTCTCTTTTTCAGTCAGTCTAGCTAAGGGTTTGTCGATTTTGTTAATATTCTCAAAGAACCAAATTTCGGTTTTGTTAATTCTCTCTATTGTTTTTTGTCCTCAATTTCATTTATTTCTGGTCTGATCTTTGTTATTTCATTCCTTCTACCTGTTTTGGGATTAGTTTGCTGTCCTTTTTCTAGTTCCTCCAGCTGTGTAGTTAAGTCATTGATTTTAGCTCTTTCTTCATTTTTAATGTAAGCATTGAGGGCTATAAATTTTCCTCTCAACACTACCTTCACTTCATCCCATAGGTTCTGATATGTTGTGTTTTCATTGCCATTTGTCTCAAGATATTTACTGATTTTTCTTGAAATTTCTTCTTTGACCCACTGATTATTTAGGAGTGTGTTGTTTATTCTCCATATATATATGTGATTTTTTTCCTTTCTCTGCCCCTTGTTGATTTCCAAGTTTATTCCATTATGATCAGAGAACGTGCTTTGTATAATTTCAATTTTGTTGAATTTCTTGAGATCTGCTTTGTGACTCAACATATGATCTATCCTGGAGAAAGATCCATGAGCATTTGAAAAGAATGTATATCCTGCTGTTTTAGAGTGCATTGTTTTGTATATGTCTATTAGGTTTAGTCTATTTATTATATTATTCAAGCTCTCTGTTTCTTTATTGATCCTCTGCCCAGATGTTCTATCCAATGCAGAGAGTGGTGTATTGAAGTCTCCAACTATTATTGTAGAGATGTCTATTTCTCCCCCTCAGTTTTGCCAGTGTTTGCTTCATGTATCTTGGGGCATCCTGGTTAGGTGCATATACATTTATGCTTGTTATTTCTTCCTGGTGAATTCTCCCTTTTATTAATATGTAATGTCCTTCCTTGTCTCTAATAACAATTTTGCTTTTAAAGTCTATATCATCTGATATAAGGATAGCTACCCCAGCTTTTTTTTTTACTTCATGTGTGGAATATCTTTTTTCAACCTTTCATTTTCAATCTATTGGTATCCTTGGGTCTAAGGTGAGTCTCTTGCAGACAGCATATAGATGCCTCATATTTTCTTATCCATTCTGCCAGTTTGTCTTTTGGTTGGGGAGTTTAATCAATTAATATTCAATGTTATTATTGTAAAGGCAGTTTTTATTTCATCCATTTTGATCTCTGTGCCTTATGTGTCATTTTATTTTTAACACTTTTAGTTACTGTTACTGATACACTTATCATTTCTAGACTCTCTTCCAAGCCTTTCTCTCCTGTTTTTTCTTTTCAGGCTGTAACACTCACTTTAGTATTTCCTGCAAAGCCAGTCTTTTTGTTATAAACTCTCTCAGTTTCTGTTTATCAGTGAATATTCTAATCTCTTTGTTGTTGGCATTTGGCATTCTGATTAGTATGTATCTCGGGGTTGATATATTTGGATTTATTTGGATGGGAGTACATTGTGCTTCTTTTTTTTTTTTTAATTTATTTATTTTTTATTGTGGATAAAACTCAAAATTTTCACAATACATACCAATATTTGTAAAATGATATATAAATATATATGCATATCTGTGCACTTGCTTACAAAAATGTTATTTATATATATATATAAATATATATACATATATATATATATTATTTTTTTTAAAGAGGTGCTTAGATTATCTAAAATATTACACAGAACCTACCGGGATTCCCATGTTCCCCACCTCCCACACCTCCCACCACATCCCACACAAACATCTCCCACAAGTGTGGCCCATCACCCTCAATGGACTTACACATCCTGGGGCCTTGCCACCAACCATAGACCACAGTTCACATCGTAGACCACACTCTCTCCCACACAGTTCTGAATAGTGTGTACTGATTTAAAAAGGCCTACATCCATTGCCACAACGGCACTCAGGACAACCTCCAAATCCTGAAAAAGCCCCTGTATTTCAACTGCACATCCCCTCCCTGCCCCTAAAGTGTCAAGTGGCCACTGGCTCCACCTCACTGTTATAATTTCTTCCATTGCTAGAATCACCATATGTGTACAACAGAATGCCATCAAGTCCACTCTAGTCCATAGTTCTTCCCCCAATCCAGAGGCGACTGGGATGGTGATGTCCACTCCACCTCCAAGTGAGAGGGGGCTTATATCCCATGGATATGGTGGGTGGGATGATCCTGCCTGCAGATGCAGGCCCTCTCCATTCCCTGGGATGGCCGTTGCCCATCGTTGTCTCCTCGCCAGGTGACTTGGATGAGTCCATTGAGCCGTAGGGTAGGAGTTGCAGCTCCACTGAGATTCCACACATTGTGCTTCTTGGACATGGATATATCTATGTCCTTCAATAGGGTTGGGAAATTTTCCGCCATTATTTCTTCAAATCTTCCTTCTGTCCCCTTTCCCTTCTCTTCTCCTTCTGGGACATCCATGACACGTATGTTTGCACGTCTCTTGCTGTCATTTAGTTCCCTGAGGCCCTGTTCAATTTTTTCCATTCCTTTCTTCATCTGTTCTTTAATATGTTCATTTTTGGAGGCCATGTCTTTGAGCTCACTGATCCTTTCTTCTGCTTCCTCAAATCTGCTGTTATATGCCTCAGGTATATTTTTTATTTCATTTATTGCACCTTTCATTCCCATAAGGTCTGCTATTTTTCTATGTATGCTTTCAAATTCTTCTTTGTGCTCCCCCAGTGTCTTATTAATATCCTTAATCTTTTTAGCCATCTCATTGAATATATTAAGAATATTTGTTTAAACATCTATGATTAGTTGTCTCAACTCCTTTGTGTCATCTGCAGGCTTATCCTGTTCCTTTAACTCGACCATATCTTCCTGTTTCTTGGTATGGATCATAATTTTTTGGTGTTTTTGCATCTGGCTCGCTAGATGCATTTATTCTGGATGCAGTTTCTCTCTTTGGTTTAGGTCTTTCTTGTCTTTTCTCCCTTGTTCATTGTGTAGTAGGATCCAAGGATGTAGTTGGTGCTGTAAGCTATGGAGGCTGAAGCTACCCACATTGGCCCAGGAATTGATGAAGCTTCTCCCAATTTTCTCTTCTGTCAGGGGTAGGAACAGAGCTGCAGCCATGTATAATAATCCAAATTGAGCAGGACAAGACTGTCTGTAGTTGCCCAAAGAGACTGATGGAGCATCACATCCTTCCTCCCTTACCTTAGGTGGGGATGGAGCTATAGTTGTGGGCAGCAATCTGTGCCATGTGCATGCAAAATGACCCTGGTTGCCCAGGTTGACTGACATAGCACCAGACCCCGTCCCTGCCAGGGGTGGGAATGGACCCTCTGGAATGCAATCTAATCCGTGTGGGCCAAATACACATGCAGTTGCCCTGAGATGCTGAGGGTGTACTGTCCCTTCTGCCGTTTAGGGGGTAGGAACAGAACCACCAGCGCCCAACAGTTCAGTCCCTGTAGGCTGAAGGTACCCGCCATTGCCCGGAGAGGCTGAGAAAGCACCAGACCCCTCCTATCGTATTGGGTGGTGGGGGTGGTTCTATGGGCACCCAGCAGTTCAGTCCCTTTAGGCAAGAATACCCACCATTGCCTGGAGACACTGAGGAAACACCAGCCCCCTCTTATCCTATTAGGGCATGGGGTTGGATCCACAGGCACCCAACCGTTCAGTCCCTGTAGGCCAAAAGCACCCGCCATTGTCCAGAGAGGCTGTGGAGACACCAGTCCCCTCCTTTCCTGTTGGCGATTGGGGTGGATCCAGAAGTACCCACCAGTCCAGGTTGTGTGGGCCAAAAGCACCTGCAGTTACCCAGAGATGCTGGGCAAACACAGTCCTTCTCTTGTCTTTTGGGGGTGGGGGTGGGGCCACAGGTGCCCAACAGTCAGGTTTGTGCAGGTCAAAAGCACCTGCAGTTGCTCTGAGAGGCTGAGGGAGCACCAGCCCCCTCCTATCCTATGGGAGGACAGAGGTGGAAATGGACTTGAAGGCACTCAACAAACTAGTTCATGTGGGCTGAAAACTCCCACCGTTGCCTGGAGAGGCCAAGGATACCCAGTTCCTCTCCTATTGTGGTGCCGGGATGCAGCCCCGGGTGACTGGCTATTCAGTCTGTGCTGGCAGAGAGCACCTGCAGTTTCCTGGAGAGCCTGGTGCAGGTCCCGCCTGCTTCCTCCCTGCTGGAGCTGGGGCTGGAGCCTAGGCTAGGGCTGCAGTCCGATCTTGGTGGAAAGAAGCCAGTCCCTAACTTCACTGTGATTTTCAGTCAGCCAGGCTTCCCCTCATGCTAGGGGCAGAGTAAAAATGGCGGCTTCTGGATGCTTTCCAGCTTGGACAGGCTCAAACCCTAGCTGTTTCTAGGATTATACTTTAGCCAGCCAAGTCCGCTAATCAGTAGCTGAGGTCAGTGGACAACTGTCCCTTCCTCCACTGTTTATGAGTAATGGAGCTTCTAACTCCAGCCATGGAATAGTTCCTGAGTCGGCTTGCACCGCTAGAGCAGGATGGGAACTGGCTTCTGTGGTGTAGCTTGCTGTTTCCCAGAGAACCCCTGCGGAGGTGGGGCTGGGGTTTAGGCTGGAGCTGCAATCTCACCGGGGTGGAAAGAACCCAGTCCCTACCAGCACTGTGATTTTCGGTCAGCCCCGCTTCCCCTCAGGCCAGCAGCGGAGTCAATATGGCGGCTACCGGCCTCCTGACCTGGACAGGCTCAAAGTTTAACTGTTCTAGGACTACACTTTAGCCCGCCGAATTTACTAATCAGTAGCTGAAGTAAGTGCCACACTGTGTCTTCTTCCCCTATTTTGGGGGGAAATGGAGCTTCCAGCTCCAGCCACAGAACAGCTTCCGAGGCAGCTTGCGCCATGGGCACTGACCTCCGTGGCATGGAGGGCTCTGCTCACGAATCCTCGCTGGAGATGGGCAGTGTCCTCCTTCCATACTTTCTAGGATGCTGCAGGATGCTCTTCTGGTCTCCTGGAGCCCCCAAACAGGAGTTTAGACAGCTCTGAGTGATTACTAACTGCCCTGTAGCAGGAGCTGACTCTAGGGGCTCCTCACTCTGCCACCATCTTGGCTTCCCTTTCCGTGTAGTTTTAAGGAAACCTTTTATTCAAGTATAGCGTCCATGCAAAACCACAGAAATCCTAGGCATACACTTGAGGAATTTTCACCAAGTGGGCATCAAGACGTCGCCTCGCTCCTCTCCGGTCACTCCCATGGCCAGGCTCTGTGGAGCACTGTCCCGTCCTGGGCCAGTGCAGGTGTCGAGAGTTTGTACCTTAACTAATCCCAGGTGGGAGAGCGGCCACCCCCCTCGTCACTGCATGATACGGAGCCACTGCTTCAGGTCTCTAAACCTCACACCCCTTCCTTGTTGAATGGGGTGGCCATGGGATTTAGCATAGAGGGCACCCCTACACTAGCATAGAAGGCACCCCTAAACTAGCATAGAGGGCACCCCTACACTAGCGTAGAGAGCACCCCTAAACTAGCATAGAGGGTGCCCCTAAACGAATGAGACGAGGCTGCAGCACAGCACCTGGCACGAGGAACGCCCAAGAACACTCAGCCGTGGTCGTGAACACCATTGTCCCTCCTGATGTCTAACAGGCAGGGACATCTGGGATGCGGGGCTGCCCCGAGTGGGGTCCTGGCCCAGGCAGGCACCTCCACCAGCGCTGGGACCCCTCCGTGCTCGGCAGCCTTTCCTCAGGGACCTCTGAGCCACTGCCAACCTGACCGGCCTGCAGAGGGTCCCACCTGCAGCAGGTGCCAGGTTCCCGGTCACTGCATTTCCCTGGGTCAGAGCAGGTGTCACCTGCAGCTGCAGTCTGGGCCTGGGACAATTCCCCTCACTGTGGGGGTGCCCCACAGTTCAGCAGAATTCAACAGATGCCTCAAGAAGTCCATACCTCAGCAAGCATTTCTCCTGAAACCTCAGCCTGGAGAAACTGACGCTGCCCACTGGCACCTGTCGCCTGAGAGGAAGCCAGGCGGCATTGAAGAAGAGCTGATGGCCAGAGGGGCTTCAGAGCAGCCCAGGGCCAGGTGGCAGGGTCAGCGGCCAAGCAAGGGCTCAAGGGCAGCAGGTGAGCCTCAGGCACTGCACAAGCTGCCTTCGGCGGCTGTAAATGTCATGGCTTAAAGCAACACGAGTCTGTGGGTCTGACGCCCCTCTGGGCCTTGGATAACCTCCCCAGGCTGGGGGGCCCATCTAAGGCCGGGCACACTCCCGCACTGCTCCACCGCCCCACTGTCCCTGCTGCCCCTCGACAGGCCCCGCCGTGCGGGATGCAAGGGGGTCGGGGCCAGCCCTGGCCAGGCGTGATTCTGACCGGGTTCAATTTCGTGCTTTGTCGCCCACTTCTCTTTAAGCGGTTTGTGCGTCTTCTAAAGGGGACTGTGAACTCCCAGGATGAGCCACAGGTCACAGCTCCAGGAATGGACTCCCAGCCTCGCCCGCCCCGGCCGGCCCATGAGCCGAGGGCAGACGGCAGGCAGCCCCCTGCTGCCCCTGTGCCTCGCTCCGCCACGTGCAGAATGAGGGAGGGCGTGCACCCGGAGGCCCTCCTCAGCCCTCACATGGGTGGACCGCGCATCTGCTGGACTTTCAGACTCTGGCCCTCGGCTATCCTCGCTGATGGGTCAGCAGCATCGGCCTCTTGTGGGCACTCAGTTCCCACCCAGACTTGCTGAGTCAGGCCCTGGCATCCGCTGACCCCCAGGGGCTCCGGACGTGCACTGGGGTTGGAGGAGCTCCACCTCCTGTCCCCAGACCTGCGCCAAGACGACTCCTCAGGTCGATGATTCCAGAACCTTCCTTTGGAGGTTCTGATTCCGGGAAGGACCTGTGACCCTGTGCTTTTGATGAGTGTCCTAGGATGCCTGGGCTCGGCAGCCGAGGCCCCCGAAGACCTGAGAGCACGGAACCGGGGCTGGGAGGGCGGGGAGGCGCAGACAGGGGGCGTGGGGCGGGTGCCGTGTCAGCAAGCCTGTCTGCAGGACTCCTGGCTGCAGCTCCGGCCCCCGCGGTCAGCAAGCAGCACCATCCCGGCCTGGTCCCTGGGTCCTCCTGGTGCCAGCGCTTTCAAGTGCAAGCAGAGCCCTGAGCTAGGACCCCAGCCGGACCCCGTGTCGGCACTGCCAGATCTGCTGCTGTCCCCTCATCGGTCCCAAGGTTGGGCCTCTGCTGCAGTCCCCGCCGTCCAGCTTCTCGGTCCGATTCTATGACCCTCTTTACCCCCTGCTGTGCTCCTGCGTCACCGCTGTGCCCGTTCTCAGCAGGAACTCATGGCCCCCCAGTGCGCCTGCCTGTCCCAGAGTCTGGTCCCGGCACTGGTGGGAGGAGCTGTGATACCTGAGGGTGGGTCCCACGGACCTGCCAAACACTCTCAGGTCATCGTGTCCCCCACGTGCCATGCCCCCTCCCCAGTCTGGGGACCTGGCCCCCTACTCTCCCGGCTGAGCTCCCAGCTCTCTGGGGCTCAGTTACTGCTGCACCCCCCAAGTGCCATCACTGGGCAGGCCCGGTCAGCTTTAGAGCCAGATTGTCAACCCACAGGCAATTTAAAGTTCAACAATTTCCAGAGACATGCACAGAGCCTATCTGTAATCTAGACAAAGAAATTTAGGGTAAATAAGTCATGCTTCCAAACCTCAATAATTAAAACCTCTGCAATTGCAGGCTCCTAATAGTGGAGGTGAGTGGCCTGGTGCTTCCTTCTGCACCATCCACGAAGAAAAGCTTTTCAAAGAAATCGGACAACTGTGGGAAGAATAGAGGGAGGCGAGATTGCTGCCTGAGAAACAAGGCTTTAAAATCATTTCATAGAACAAAGCACGCAGCACCAATTACAGAAGATTCGTATCTAATCAGCGCTGCAGGCCCTTTCTTGATCACGTGCTGGCTTTTCTCTCATCGCAGAGAGGCCGCACAAGGGACGGTGCCGCGTCTGGAATAAGAGTCCGTCATTGAGATCTCCCGTGAAGGCAGATGGCTTCCTCCTCGTTTAGCCCAGAACAGTGGGGTCTGACTGCTCAGCTCTCGGCCTCTTCCTGGGTTGGGGGCTGGGAGTAGAGGGGTCGCCTGTACCTGATGGTTAGCGGAAAGGGCAGAGAGTTTAAAAACTGCCCGAATCTCTCCCAATGGGTCTTCATCATAAGGTTTAAGATACTGAGTAGCTATTTCCCCTGTGCTTCTTCATCTCTCTGGGGAGACCTGGAGGAGCCGGTTGTCAAGCCCGTGGTTTAGGGGATGGGAAGGGAGGACGAAGTTCTCTCCGCACTAGCTGACACGAGCTTCCTTAAGGGTGTGATACCATTTCCCAGGGGTGCTCTTTTCTAGTTCCGTCTCAAGTGGCAAACTGGGTGTCTTTCTCCAGGCACTTTGCTCACTGGTGCCTACACCTGTGAGGTTACATTCCAGGTGTTTCTAGCAGAAAGGAAGGGAACATCGTTGGAGGAGCTGAGTTTGGGGTACAGCCAGGAGATAGCGTTTGAGGGCCCACCACCACAGCTGCCGTTGAAGGCCGCCGCTGAGACCTCTTCTGGGCCATTACACCCATGAGGCCGGCTGGACACTGGCTGTCACGGCCAGCTGTCACGGCCACCCCAGACACATCTAGCGCGAGCCGTGCTAGTCAAAGTCAGGAGGGAAGAAGGCAGCTTCCATCTCTCCCCTGCCTTTAAATGCCAGGTGAGGGCAGCTCACTGGCAAGCTTGTCTTCTTTAGCTTTTCAGCTTCTCCTGGAAGGAGGGTGAGATGGAAGCTAAGGAAGCCAAGGCCTAGGGTCTCCCAGGCTGCATGGTAGAGGGGCTGATGTCTCATCACAGGCGCGAGAGGGTAGGGCAGAAGGCTTGGGAATGTTGTTCCCATCCACATGGATGCCAGCTTGGGAATCTAACAGACAGGGTCAGGAAGAGCTGGGGCTCCCCAGAGATGAGGCGCGACTTACACTCCATTTCCTTGCTGTCTGCCTCACCTGCCAACCAGGCGCCAATTACATGTTTTAGTAATCGAACAAAGACCCTTGACTAATTTTGCCCAAGAAACTCCAAAGCTGTCTCGTGGTGATCCACTTGAGTAAGCAAAGGTCTGCTTCTGGTAGGGGAAGCAGTGAATGGGCAGTGAGATTATACAAAATCAAATTCACCCTCTCAGGCCGTTGCCCAAATAACCAAAAACACACCCTGGTGGCAGGAGCTTCATTAGCGTGTAGTGTGTAGGCTACGGCCCATTTGTTGAAATCTTCCTTTTTCCAGAGCAAAATGCTTATGTGAAAAATAACACATGGACGGTTGCCCAGAAGAGAAAGCCTTCGCGGGCCCCTGGAGCCACTGGCGCTGTGCGTTCAGGCTGGAGCGAGTGGAATAAGCAGCCCCCTGTTGAAATCACCGCAGCGACCCATCTTGCCACGTAAAATCATGAAAGCCACAGGCCCGAGCCTCCCAGGCTCCTTGTTTTGATCTTACGGAAGGAAGCAGCAGCATCACTGTCAGTGTTTGTCAAAGCGCGTTAGCGCGTCTGGGAAGCCAGTTGGACCCCCGACTGCTGCTGGATCACCATTCAGCCATGGAAAAATGAGGTGCACAGAACTGCAAATTTTCAAAACCAGACCGAGCCAGACACTACGAAAAGGAGATGATACCAAAAGGTACAAATTTGCCTATGATTTTTATTGCACATGGTATACCAGGAAATATTCTCAACTGATAAAATATATAAATGCTAATTAAATGGGCACTGGTCTTATTATCCCACTATGTGTGTGTGTGTGTGTGTGTGTGTGTGTGTATATATATATAATTCATTTGTCTTCAGGCTTTGGAACACAGAAAACATGTGGCTGTGATCCACGAGAAAAGGTGGAGGAAAGGAAGTGCCACATCCTCCCTGAATTTCCAAAGTGTAGCACTGGCAACTCGAGACCACACAGCGAACAAAGATCTCAGATGTGAGTCAACCACAGATGGGCAGGTAGCTCCAAGGCTACCTGGCAGGTAGCCTTCAACATCCGCTGACATCTCTATGACAACCTTGTTCCACAGCCAGAGAGGCAAGGAGACGAGAGCACAGAAGGCCATGTGTGGCTTCCTTGTACTTCTGTGCAGACGTGACACATTTCATTGGCTAAAGCAGGTCCTGTGGACTTGCTTGATCTCATCAGGTCAGGGTGTAGATGCCCCTCAGAGAGGGTGGCAAATGGTGACAACCAGTTCGTCAACCAGATCGGTGATGCCAGGAGAAAGTAGGAGGGTCAGCAGGCCTCTGTGGAAGCACACACAAGGTAATGAGGATTGCTGTCCAGAGACTTCCGCCTGTGTGGCACTGAGGAGAGGAGAGCCAGGAGTCTCTCAACAGTCAAAAAGCCACGTGGGGACCCAGTAATCCAAACCCAGCTGCCTGTGCTCTGATAGCGCGACCTGGGTGAAGTTCGTGTTTGTTCAGTGGGTACCTGATGGGACTGTGGGCAGGAGTCCTGGCTGATAGACATGATGATCCTATAGCTGTAGATTATACGTGCCCTGGGTTCTTCAGAACTGCCCCACCTCTCACTGATGGCCTGTAAACTTCTGAGCATCCCCCTGACAACAGAATCAATCCTGAATGCCTTCTCTGGTCGAGTGCTTTCTCCTCCAGCTCCAGGAGGAGCTAATCTCTGAAGCAGGCTACCAACTTCATCCTTGCAGGTGGATGGTTTCACACACAGGGTGTTGGGATTCGAGCACAGGTGACGGTTGCCATCCACCTGCCATGGGTGAGGAAGCCAATCAAGTCTTCTTCATACCTGTAATGATTTTTGACTCCCATGCGTGGTTGCCTGTCATGGAACTTGCAGCAGAGACTGCTGTTGCCTGCACACCTTCCATTCTCCTAACAGCACCTGACTTCATTTGTGCTGCTGCAGGTTCAGGTGGGCGGCCACCCTGCAACTCCAGAGGCCAGGTGTTGATCCGTCTGTCGGTCATGGGGACTGGGAGTCTTCCACACTCGCCAGTGCCTGGTTTGGGAATGGTCCTGTGATGAAACCGCAGGCTGATCTTCTGGAAAAGGTTTGCTGATAGAGGCAAGGGAAGATGCTGGGGGTAAAGAGCAGTGGGGGGCCCCAGAGGTGCAGCCACCTGGTGAGAAGGAAAACAAGCTCCCCACACCCCATTTCTCTGCTCATGAACAACAGTGCCGCAGGCACTTTGGAGCAGGACGTCTCCAGCTCGAGCTCACCTGGCTGGCCAGGTCCCTGGCTGCACTGGCCAGAACTGCGAGATCCGCGCCTCCACCTCAGGGTGGGGCATCAGCACGCTGCAGAGTCCGCGGGGCCTTCGCTGGGAGTTGGAATCATCGCAGTTACCTGGGAGAAAGAGTAGTAATTGAGTCAGGATTGGAGCTTGGGCAACGTTGGCTTGTCGGCCTCGCTGCCTTTGAGCTCGTGCAGCGTTGCGTTTTCAGAGCAGTCTTGGCTGTGACTCCGTGATTACACAGTGGCCAGGGCGGCAGGCGTGTTCAGTCCACGCGGCCACGGGCTCCGGTATCCCCAAGGCAGCTTCCTATATTTATATACTTTGTTGCTGGAAGATTCACAAAATGCAAATGTGATTTATTAACAAACTTTAAAATTCAAAGTAAACAAGACCTATTCCCAAATGCTTGGTTTGGGGCAAATTCTGCCCTACATAAGATAAAAGGCCTGAGATTTCTCAGAAGTTAAGAATGACGTTTCAGGTGAATTATAAGATGAGAATGCTTTGCCTTTTAATAAAAAAAAAAAGGTAAAAAACAAGCTTCCCCTGCAGCATGTTTATCTTTTCTAAACTGAATAGGAACCACATGCAAATACAGCAAAACCTCACCTACGGCTTCTTCTAGAACAGTCATTTAGCCTCATGCTGCAAGTGATGATGCATAGATATTTCAATTAAAACAATATTCATTGTGCACCTACTATGTGTCAAATCATTTTCTGAGTACCGAGCTTCTGCGGCGCTGGGGTTGGATGGCAGCAAAGCAACCAGAACTGATGCATGTAATTGTGCCTTGCCTTTCAGGCCCTCCTTGGAGGAGCTTGGCTGCCTCTCCGCACCTGGCTTGCTCAAGCTGGCCGCTCATTCTGCTCAATGGGCTAGCTGTCCGTGAGGAGTCCAGTGTCTGAGGGTCTCTCCCAGAAGGAAGTCCCTGGAGCTCTTTGACAATTGGTAACTTCCTCCTTTCCTATCCTTAGACCTCAGGGAGGCCTCACCGGCACTCCCCAGTCTTCTCTTCCCAGACGCAGAAAAGAATGCAACGCTCAGCCCCCTTAGAGAGAAGTGGCACAGAGTGGCTGGGTGTGCACAGTAGGTGGCACCTGGGAGTGATGCACACTCATTGCAGATGAGGGGGATCCCTGGCTGTGTTCCAGGTGGCCTGGGGGAGGGGGCCGAGACAGTGTGGGGCAAAGGCCCTGCCAAATTCTGTGGGACAAGCAATATGAGCAGACAGCAATGTGTGTGTCTAAGCCACTCAGATTTGATGGCTATTTGTTACTGCGGCATAATTTAGCTTATCCTGGCTGATGCATCCCTCATTACCCTCCATCTACATTTGCAGAATTAAAAGCCTTCTCTGGCACTTGCAATTTGCAATCTAACAGGTACATATAAAGGAACTGTGGAGGTTACCTTGTGAGGTTGGCTTTGTTTTTCATTGGTTTACTTAGACATTGCTCTTATAAAGATATGGAATTTGGTGAACCCAATCGTAGAAACAGTCTTGGAAAAAGAAAGAGTCTATGCTGCATTGAAAAGGCTTTTAATATCCTTATCTTGTACAAGCTGAACTTGACTTTTTTTGTTTAATCTGATGACTTGGCTGTGATTTTAAACTTATTTTTGAAGAATACAGGTCAGTTATTTTATAAAGTACCCCTCAATTTTGTTTTGCTTATTATTTTCCTAACAATTAGATTCAGTTTACACATTGTGGGTTGAAATACTACATAAATTACGGTTTTTGTTTTTCAGGAAGCACATCCGGAGGCACATGGTGTCTGGCTGCCTCTAACTGCTGATATTTTTGAGCACTTTTTAAAGGGTTGCTGGAGGTCTCCACGGTGTACCTACTCTTTCTAATTTTGAAATTAGTAAGCGATTTGTAGGGGCTTTCATAGATTATGTAAATATCCTTTTCCTCAACAAACATTACCCTCTTCCCAGATTTAGATGATTCTTGCCTGAATCAATTATTACTATAATGATTGAAAACGATATTTTTCTAATTTTGTCATTCTTTTGGTATTCATTAATGGACATCACACTCTAAGGTGCCCCCTAATTATTCATTTATTTAATTATCTCTGCAATTGTTTGTATATATTCATCATCACCAGGGACTCTTTGGTTCTTGCCTTATTCAATGGGTCATGACCCATTACTTGCCACTTATTATGATGGTCAGGTGTCCCAGGCTTGGCCAGTGGGGGCTCCTCCGAGCCGGATCCACTGTCCCTTTGATGTGCCACCATCACTTCTGCGAGCCTCGCTCTGTGGCATGACAAGGTGTCTGAGGCCCAGCTTGTCCCTCCCTGCCTCAGCGTTCGAATCAGCCACTTCTCCAAGGGAGGAAGCCAAAGCAATGAAAGACAAGACAATCAAGGAGCCTGTTCCATGTCAGAGGAGACTGAAGACACCTGGAAAGCAGGTGGGATCCTGAACCAGAGAACAAGTGCTATCAGGGACTTCAGTGGAACAATTTGCAAAATCAGAAAATGGAACATTAGACTAAAGTATCTCCTTGTTGACACACTTTCTGAATGTGACCTCTGTACAAGGGCTGCCTCAGAGGATATCTTCATCCTTTGGAAACCCACCACAGCTTGGGGTGTCACTGTGGCCCCAGAAAGGCAGCAAGGTCCTGGAGGTAGCCCAGGCAGGGCCTGGGATCAGGGAGAGGGCCAGACCCAGATCAGCTCAGTGGCCCCCTCCTCCTCCGAAACCTTCCTCAGAGAACCTCGGAGAAAAATAGTAAAACAGGATGGAGTTTTTTAAAGCCCTTCACATATAAGCAATAAATTCAAATTAACCATGAAAAAGTCAAAACCAAAGAGAGCACTATTTCCTGACGTCCTCTGGAGCCTCTTGTTCAATGCGTCTAACCCCTAAGCCAGAGGGGGCTTCTCGGACAGGACTCGCCTGGATGGGCGGGCGAGGTCCACGTCACGTGTCCAAAGGGACACCTGTGGTGGAGGGCTGTTCTCTGCGTCCTCCCTCCCTCCCATTCTCTTTCTTCCTTTTCTGTATTAAATGAGCGGCCGCATGGTCTAGTATGTAAAGAAGACGGTTTGGTCTCGATGCTGGCTCATCACTCAGCAGTCCGGGCCTCGCCTGGGCATTGCAGGTGCTGGAACCTCCCGTTCCTCGTTAGTGAAACAGACGCAGTGACAACAACGCCTGCCTGGGACAGGCGACTGGGGGTCTGGCCTTCACAGCACACTAAAGCCCCCGTCTGGGGGCACCCAGAGCCCGGCCCCTGCAGACTCGGGGCGGGGCGGGCGTTGTGCCACCCTCGCTGGACTGAGGCTTCACACTGGCCAGGGACAACTGGCTCTTCCTGAGATTGTGCCTTTCAGCAACATAGACTTTTCCAGGCAATGTGCTTATATTCGCAAAATGTGCCAAATAGAATAAAGCTATCTAAACAAGCGTGACTCTAAAGCTTGCTTCTGACTTAAGCAAATGGATCTCAGTTTGCAGTTTGCAAATTCTTCCCTGGAGTTATATTTAGGAGTCACTTTGCAGACACTTGCTCTTAGAATAGTTTTCAAAGAGATATAACGCCTAAAGCAAAAATTCTCAACTCAACAGCCACTTCCTTTGTTCACCCTGCTCCCGGCTCCCAAGGCAGATGGAGGTGAACAATTTATCTGCTTCACTCCCTCCAACGACATCCAAATCCCCTCTCGCAGGGACCGGAGAGGCTCCCGAGCTCCGTCGGGGGCCCAAGAAGCACAGGATCGTCCTGGCTGCACAAGCGCTGCCTGAGTCCAGTCCAAGGTGCGTTCACGTGCAAACCTGACATCCCCTCGCTACCCCGGACGGTGCCAAGGTCTCCCCTTGGACGTGGGGAGAAATCTGTGCAGTATTCTGAACGCCAGTGATTGCCTCCGCTGAGAGCGTGGCTGTTCTCGGGCTGCCCCTGACTTTGCATGTCAAGGGTCTCCTTCCTGAGTGACCAGCACCCCGGGGTCAGGAGGTTCCTCTCCTCTGGGCATCTTCCCATTTCAGGGGTGCCAACCCTGACCACTGGAGGATGCCCAGTGGGCTTGAGACTTAGGACAAGAGGGCTGAAGGAATTTCCGGGTCGGGGAGTAGGATGGCGCTCACTCACCTGTCCCTCCCGCCCCCTCCGCCTCCTCTACCTCCACCTGCGCAAACTCACTTCCACCCAGGGCTGCCTGCGCAGTTCCCTAGGGACCCTGACTTTTGCGGGATGTGGTCGGGGACCGCCCTCTGGGTCAGGTGCTTCCTTTGGAGTAGCAAGTATTTATTAAGTGCTTATTAAATACAAGTTACTCTGCCGGCAATAGAAAGATTTGCAGATGCGTCTGACGCAGCCACTGCCCTCTTGGAGAAGGGAAAAGAGGGGCCACCATCTTGCAACAGCAGGACGTAGTTCCTGCTTCCTTCTTGAGATGTTCTGTTGATGGTGTGGGCTTCCAGAAAGGAACTTAAGCACATGCACATGCCGCAAACTCAGCAGGCAAGCAGAGAACGTAGTAGAAAGCAAAAGTAAAAGGAAATAGACACCTGAGGCAGAGAATGTGCAAGGGCATCACGAGGCGGGGGTGCTGCAATGCCCAGGGGAGAGAGCACCCTGGGGGCTGGGTCAAGCTTGTCTCTCCTCCCCCTTCCCCTGTGAATGAAGGCTTCTAGCTGTTTGCTGCCCTCTCTTTTCCTACAGGCTCATGCTATGGGCCATGTAGGTTGAACCCCTCAGCTTTTAGGGAACCAGTGGGGAAGACGTTTTGTTTGCAGCTCTCCTGGGCTGCTTCTAGCCCGGGACTTTTGAACGGGCCCCGTGGCCAGGCTTTCGGCGGGGTTTTGGCCAGGGCCGCCCCGGCCTTTGTTCTCAGGCTGCCTGATGGGCAGGCGCCCGGCCGTGTCTGCAGCTCTGCGCTGCGGCCGCCTCCTCTCCTTCCCACGCCACCTGCCTCAGTCTCTCCTCCAGGCTTCTCTCTGCCACTTCCCTTCTCACACACCTGCTCCGCTCAGCACCTGGACTGCTTCGCCCTGCACTCCATGGACTTTAAATGCAGACGCTCTGCGGTGCCCCCTCAGCGGCTGGTCGTGTCACGTGGCCCCCCGTTTGTCTCTTAAGGCCGCTCTCCCTATCTCACTCCGCCCCCCCTGCCCGCCTCCCTGCCTGTTTCTTCTTTGTCCCTTCCCTTTGCTTCTTCCTCGCGTGGGCAACTGCATGCTCCACAGACGTGGATATTTAGTAGACATCTCAAACTTGACAAATGTGTCTCCAAATTGTTGACCCCCCTCAAAGCCTGCTTCCCCCCTCCTCTGTCCTCCCCACTTCTGTTCATGGGAAAACCATTCTTTCCAGCGTGTCACACTTCATCACACTTATCTCGGCTCTTGTCCCTGCCTGGAGTCTCCACGGCCACCACCGTGGCCCAAACCCTCCGGCTCACCTGGATTCGCTCCATAACCCCCTTGGAGGGCTGCGCCTGCCGGTCCCTGCCCTTCAGCCTATTCTCCTGGAGGGGCCCGAGTGGCCCTTTCAGGCATCCTGTTAGAGCGCTGTCCTCCTGGCTGTGTCTTTGGGGTCTGACTCCCTCCTGAGGATATGAGCCTCGGGTGGGCAGGTACCTGCTCCATTCCCTGCTGCGTCCAGTGCCGGGAAGGCAGCAGTGTGCAATGAACACAGTGAGATACCAATCCTGCACACATTCAGGCCTTGTGGCCTCCGCGGGTTTACACACAGTACTCTCGCCAAGCGCTCCTTGAATTCATGGGCCAGCGCATGTTGGTTAAAACGCACAGGCATTTCATAGAGACTGTTCAGTAAAATAAAACGGCCGCCCTTGGGCGTTTGCTGACCCCTTTCTGAGACCGCTTGCCAAAGGACAAGGGTTACCCTGCAGGAGTTTCCTGGGAAAACAGAACTCACCCTACAGGGTTGCTGATGAGCTACGCCTGGTGATGGCCCGTTTCTGTCCAGCAGAGACCGCTTATCAGAATGGGCACGCATACCATGCTGATCAGTGTATATCTGCTCCCCACTGTAAGACACCCCCTCAAGTTAAATGGAAACTTAATGTGGCCGATCATCCTTCCGCAGCTTCCCCCTTCCCACCCCCAGGGGAAGCTGCCTTCTGCTTCTACTGCTGCCCAGTTCAAGAATCAAAGCTGTGAGACTTAAATTGCCTGGGGAGTTTTCTTTTATCTAAACCTATTGTATGCAAGTATTTTAAAAGCCCCAGGGGAGGCTCTGGGAGTCAGTAGGCTTGTCCCTGGCTGTCTACTTGGGGAAGTACCGCAAAGAAGGCAAGACTAGGGAGCCAGGAGGAGAAACCCCCCTTAGCTCCGGGAGGGCACGCATGAGTGCCTGTCCTTCCAGCACATTCCCAGCCCCTCAGTAGTGCCCAGCAACCAGGAGGCTTGTTAGATGTAGATGGAAGGAAGGGAGGGAGGGAGGGATGGAGGAGGAAAAAGGAGGGTGATAGGGAGGGAGGGAGGGAGGGAGAGGGGAAAAGAGAAAGGAAGAAAGGAAGGGGAAAAAAGAAGGTAAAAATGAAGAGAAGGGAAAGGGAGAGAAGAAAGTTTGGAGAAAGCAGAGAAGGAAGGAGGGAGGGAGGGAGGAAGGGAAGAAAGAAAGAAGAAAGGGAGGGAGGAAGAGAAGCTGGTCCCCTTTGGCCCTTTGGCCACTATCCTGATTCCACATTCAGACCCCCCCACCCCAACCCCCCAGGGCAATCTCTCCAAATATCTAAGCAGACTCAAGGCTTTTCAACTTTTCTCAGACTGGCATTTGTGAAGTTGACTCCCTTTGGGAAACACAAGCTAACACTTTCCTCTTGGGCCCCTGAGATTTCTGAGCACTGCCCCAAAGTAACCTCATTTAAAAACCCACTGTGATACCAGCTATTGAAATGTATATCTCTCTCACTCCTGGGAGAGGATCCTGTTTCCTCTCCCAGGAATAAATAAAGATGTGTGTTAAGCTTTGGGAGAGAGTCTGAGTCTGGGGTGAGGAACAGGGTCCAGGAATGGCAACTCCTTCTCTGCCTGGGCGGGGACTGGGGGGGTGGCAGAGCAGCAGTTCACAGCGGGGACATGGGACCCAGCCCCCAGTTCCCGAATAGCCGGGGGTTGTAGTCCTCTATCCCGGATGAGTCTGCTTTAATTTTGGCTAGGATTTTCTTTTTAATCCACAAGTAGATAAACCTACTTAAAAATAAAAATATATTAAATAAAAAATAAAATACACTAGGATAAAAATAAAAGTAAAATCAGTGAACAGTGGCTGTGGGAATGAGTGACTTTACTCCGAAGGCTCAGTTTCCTTGTTGGAATAATCTGAAACATATTTTCTGCCTCCCAGGGTGCATAAAAGGATGCAGTTTCCCATAGAAGGAGAATGGCTCGTGCAGGCCATGGCAGGGAGCTGGCCTGAAATCTCGAGCACTGGGAGGGGCAGTGTTCTGTTTTAGGGAATGCCATGGGGCATATTCCAGCGCTTGGAGAGGATGCTTCCTGCTTTCTCTGCTTCTAGAGGGATGTAGACAAGGCAGAAACAGACGACACGTGCGTGACCGCTCAGGTGGCAGGAAGAGATGCCAGCAGGTGGCTCATTGAAGCGCCTCCACTCGCCCTCCTAGTTGAGGGCAGGCCATCACCCCGACGTCCAGAATCAGATGGCTGCTCTGTGGCTGTATCACTGAAGGCAAAACGTCATAAAATAAACAGGTGGCATTGAGAAACCGTGGATTTAACTCCACCGACTTGCTTATTTTCTCTCCAGTTGCAAATCTTCACTGTTTTTCAACCCCGGCACACGGACACGAGGTGTCTTTCCAGTCCCTGCAGGGAAATGCCCGACGGTTTTTCCTCCATCCCTGTGCATTGTCTGTGTAAAGAAAAGCCCGATTTTCCCTGGGTTTCTCCACTTTGCTTTCCGACAGCAGCTGATTGGGGAAGCCCTGAGACGAATGGTTCTGGGGCTTGGTGTGACATTGTGCTTTGTCACAGCGGTTGTTCATTTCAGGCGGCTTCTCAGCTGGCTCCCTCCTAATCTCTAGAAGGCAGAGCCTCCCTCCCGCGCAGCTCTGGCCTTCCAGGGTGGACTGTCCACTGGGGGACAATGCATTTGCCCTCTGGGGGGCTGAGACTTTGCCAGAACACTGCAGAAATACAAGGCAGGAAGAAAAGCCTGAAATTTCATCCAAGCTCAAGAGGCTTTCTCTAACAGGCTGAAATGCAGCAGGCACTTTATTAGAAACGGGAGAAGGTGCTGAACATGGAGCCAGAGAAGGTGGGGTGGAGGTTGACAGAAGCCTGAGCAGTGCCTTGAGCACCCCACATACTCACTCCCTGGCAAACTGGGAAAATCCCACTCGCCCTAGCGAATGGGGAAGCCCTGTGCTCCTTCACCACACAACGGAGCATTCCCCATGAGGCATGTCCAGGGACATGAAACCAGAGCGTGTTTCAGTCCTCTGCTTCTGCTAACGCATCTGTGATGAAGAAGAGGGAGAGACTGGCAAAGGAGCGATTTCACCAGATGCAATAAGTTTGCAGCCACGGGGGCATCGGATCCAACCTCAGAGAGCAGACCAAGTGAGCCTGAGAGCAAAGACGGAATCTTATCCCTCCCTGCCTGTCCCAACCCCACCACCCAGCCATCTGCCGCAGCAGGTGCAAACTTCTTGAGTGAACGGACTGAAGACTGTGGAAACAGCCAGGAAAGTAGATGTTGGAATCTAAAAGAGTGAGTTAGAAGCAACTCGGGGAAAGACAACAACAAAGCAACTATGTGGTGACAAGCTGCAAATGTTTGGGGCCAGTGAGAGTCAAGACGGGTTGTTGAGTGAGCTTGGGGGCATGTGATTTGCACATCCTGAGAAAAACTGGAAACAAGCATTCCTGCTGAGCATCTTTCTCCAGTTCCCTTTGTGACTTTGCGGTTTTTCTAGGATGGAAAATCTCACAAATTCCACCTTCTGGCCTCTCTTGCACAGCCCACTTCTCATGTGCAATTACCCATTTCAGGATCTGTTGTTCCTTCTTTAGAAATGACCTTGAGGAGATAATTACCAACAGCACTTAGCACCCAGCTTCTTTCTTCTTATAGTACATGGGGATTCTTTAATGCATTGTTACAGTCAGCGTCTGAGTAACCCCGATGGGTGCTGTCTGCCGTTAGTTAGGGTTCTCCCAGAACCATTAACGCCCACATATTCCAAACCCAATGTTGCACAAATCTGACTTGCATTAGAAATGTTGTGTGCCATTTCCATGGAAACGTTCCCCCCCACCTCACCCCCACTGCCACTCCTTGGTTTTAGGCTTAATTCTGTAAAAACATACAATTTGGCTAGCAGGAGATTCACATTTAAATATAGAGATTGGATTAAATTGGTGTGGAAACCAAGTTTGAATCCATAGTGTAGGAAATGAATAAAATCTGAAAATGTTATGGAATGTGCTAGAAAACTGAGATGGGGGATTAGAACCGCATCATACACATTCTTCAGCATCAAATAATGCTCAACTTGCTTTACATTTTTTTGGAGTTGCATTAATATGCACGTCAAGACATCTTTAAGGGAAAAACTAATTGCATTTTTTCAACTAAGACTCTGAATTCTGCTGGCATAACTCATCTTTCTGTTTCAGTTTATGGTAAATTGCCAAAAAAGTCCATGGCTTCTCCCCTCCTCTTTACCCCTAAAGTCAGGCTGGCCACCGGACATGTTTTGTGTGAATTCTGACCTAGGTTTCATGAAACCCTGAATGCTTCAAGTCTCAATTTTGGAAACCTGTGAAAGTCACCATGAAAATGAGCTCCAGCTTACATGGTAGGCAATGAAAGACTCATGGTCCACTCATCTGTCACTCCAACCAACAGATACTTGAGTAAGGCCACCAACTGTCAGCTGACCACAGAAACGTACATTGACCAGCCAAGTCCAGGAAAACTGCCCATTAGAGCCCTACCCAAATCACCA
The DNA here is from genome assembly GCA_026826555.1 of Tolypeutes matacus. NCBI lineage: Eukaryota > Metazoa > Chordata > Mammalia > Cingulata > Chlamyphoridae > Tolypeutes > Tolypeutes matacus. The sequence continues at coordinate 2,921,598 of JAKSZT010000088.1, read as the reverse complement.
ACCCACAGAACTGGGGACAAAAACTAACTGCTACCCAGCCCAAATGTAAAGCATTGAACAGTCTTTGTAGCAGGGACATAGAAATAAACAGCTGTTACTTGACCCCTTTCGTGGAGAATATTGTATGATTTCTTGATGAACAGGGAGAATGTCTGTTCATGGAACCCCATGAAATTCTAATCCTGTAACTTTCCCTGCTCCAGGCTGCACCCATCTTTCTCAGTCATAGGAGCTTCCCAGTGCACCTGTTGACAGGTGGTTCCTCCAAGCCAAACACTTCTGGAGCCTGGTTTTGGGAGCTCCAAGTTGCTGCCCAACCTTTGGTTGGTTCCAGCATTGAGTGGAAATGGGCCACAGATGAGGTTTAGAAAGGCTCCATGGGAAGCGGCTGTGGCTCAATCAGTAGGGCTCCCGTTTACCATATGGGAGGCCCCGGGTTCGGTTCCCGGGGCCTCCTGGTGAAGGCAAGCCCGCCCGCATGGCGTGGTTAGCTGACCCAGTGAGCACAAGCAGCAAGGGGGGGATAAATGAATAAATAAATAAAATCTTTAAAAAAAATATATATATATAGAAAGGCTCCTTACAGAATGAGCTGGATCCTTTTATACAAGCTGGTAAGTGGCTTACTTGACTCTCCAAACAGTGCTTAGCACAAAAGGAAATGGCAAGCAAAGTAGAAACATGTACCCAAGGCACATGGCGCATAGAAGGAACTTGCATTTATTGAATAAGTAAGTGAATCCCTGGCTATTGTCGCCTGCTGTGTACAAGCAGAAGGAAATCCAACCTGGGACGCAAAGGCCTAATTCTGACCTCCGTGATGCTGGCTCAGTCAATGTCTGAGTGTGGCAGTTTGAAATTATTTTATGACTCCCCAAAAGAGAAATATTATGTTTATAAAATAATCTATTCCTCTGGGTGTGATACCCTTTGGTTGTATTAAATTCAGTTCAAGGGTCTTTGATTAAATTACCCATTAAGATTCCTTTAGGGATTTTGATTTGACTAAGTCAGGCGTAACTCATGGTTGACCCTTGCTGGGTCTGATAGAAACAGACACTCACACAGACAGACACAGGAGGGGAGAGTTCTGTCATTTTTTATCCTGCCATGTAACAAAAAGGAGAAGACTCGAATGGCTGATGCCTGAGGAGAGATGAGCTATGTGCCTGATAGCTTACAGCTGAAATTGGGAAGAGAGCAGACCAGCTGAGCCAGAGAGAGGAAGCCTGAAGGGGAAGGAGAGACCAGACAGAGATTGTCCACCATGTTGTTTCACCATGTGGCAGCTGACTTTGGTGAGAAAGCACCTCTTATGGTGCCTTGAGTTGGACTTTCCGTGGAGTAAATGGTAAGCCTTTACTCCATATAAGCCCCATTATCAAAGCCAACAGATTACTGGCGCTCTGCATCAGCAGCCCTTTTGCGGACTAACACAGAAATTGATAACAGGAGAGTATTGTCATGCTGCTTGCAATTATCAAAGGTGATGGGACGGTTTTATACGTAGGAAAGGGCTACTTTTTGGAAGAATTGTGATTTGCTTGGTAGAAAAGGCCTAGATTGCTTTTGAAGAGACTGTTGGTAGGAATGTGGACCCTAACGTTACTGCCAGTGAGGCCTTAGAAGGAAATGATGAAATGATTATTGGAAACTGGAGGAAAGGCGGGCCTTGTTTTGATGTTGCAGAGAACTGGGCAAGACTGACTCCTGATGTTATATGGAAGGCAGAATATGAAAATGATGAGCTTGGACATTTCACTGAGGAGATTTCTAAAGTAAATGTGAAAAATGCAGCCTGGCTTCTTCTTGCAGCCTATAGCAAAATGTGAGAGGAAAGAGATAAGCTGAGAACTGAATTGCTGGGCAAAAAGGAACTAGAGACTGATTTCTGAAATTCCCAGCTTACGGAAAACAAGCCCCCAGAAGATAGTGGTTCATGTGAAAAACTTACGAAACCTGGAACTTGTAAGTCAGGATTTAAAATTCAATTATCCAGGAAAGAGTTGTGGAAAGCCTTACTGTCTGATGGCTTGGACCCCTGCTGCCTGCATGCTAAACCAACAAGCATTTTGTGAGATCTGTATGAATGAAACCATTGTCAACCTGAACTAAAAAAGACAGGGAAGGGAGAGATGGAAGGGCAAACGGCTATAAAAGGAGCACCATGAAAGCTGAGATATGGAATTAAGACATCACTTCAGACCAAGAGAGGGACCCCACCAATGTGTATGGAGAGGATGAATTTGCCCAGGCGTTTGAAGAGAGTAGATGTTCCAGCCCACTGGTCAGGGGGAGTTTGGCCACCCCAAGCTATAGAGAGGGTAGAGCACTTTCCCTGGCAGTTAGGGAACTTAGGTCACCACCCCAGGTCTCTGAGGGGTTGGGCCTGTTCCCATAGGTTGGGGAGAGTTAGGTTGCCACCCCACTGTTCTGAGGGGCTTAGGACCACGTGCCAGAAGTTAAAGGGAATGTTGCTGCCTCACTGTACTAAGGCTGTTGCGACTGTTCTCCAGAGCTTGGAGAATGTGAGGCCATCACCCCAATATTCTGGGAGGTGAGGTCTGGAGCTCAGTCACCACCCAGATGCCTTATGAGAGTGGAACTGAGAAAATGGCCTTCGGGAAAGCCTACAGAAAGGGTGGGCCCCCATGAGGCCCTGAGGAGAAGAAGAAACCATAGTTTTAAGGATGACTCTCAGACTTTAAAGTCTAATGGAGCGTGCCGCACAGGTTTTCAGAACTGTTGGGGTCCCGTGACTCGTGTTTCCCTCCCAAATTCTCCTTATGGTAATGCAAATGTTTAGCCTATGTCTTTCTTTCTGTATATTGGAAGCAGATCATTTCTTTTCTAAGTTTCACAGGTCTACAGCTATAGGGGGACTTTTGGCCCAAGATAAACTATGCCTATAACTGATTTTGATGTGATTTTGTACATAACATTGCCACTGAAATGATTAAGTTTTTTTTTTTTGGACTATTGTAATGACTTTTTGGGATTCAGAGGATAGAGTGTGGCACCTTGAGATTATTTTATGAATTCCAAAAAGGGAAAGATTATGTTTATAACCTTTGATACCCTTTGATTGTGTTAAATTCAGCTGAGGGGCTTCTATTAGATTACCTATTAAGATTCCTTTAGGGCTTTTGATTCGACTAAGTCAGTAAGGTGTGACTCAGGTTGAGTCCCTGCCCCCTTGCTGGGCCTGATATAAATGGACACGCACACAGACCCTCACAGGAAGAGACAGCTCTGTCATTTTTTTTATCCTGCCATGTGACAAAAAGGAGAAAGCTCAAATAGCTGAGTCCCTGAGGAGAGATAACCTGCAGCTGAATTTGAGAAGGGAGTGGACCAGCTGGGCCTGAGAGAGGAGGCCCGAAGGGGAAGGACAGGACAAGCAGAGATCGTCTGCCATGTTTTTCAACATATGGCAGCTGACTTTGGGGAGAAAGCACCTCTTATGGTGCCTTGAGTTGGATTTTTCATGGCCTGGGAACTGTAAGCTTTTACCCCAAATAAATACCCTTTATAAAAGCCAACAGATTTCTGGTACTGTGCATCAGCAGCCCTTTGGCTGACTAATACACTGAGTCTTAGATTTAGGGCCTGTGTAAAAGGAGATAAAAATCCTTGTCAGCCTTCATTCATGGTGTCATCCTGAGTACCTCATAAGAGTCTCTTGGCACCTAACTCCTGAAAGATATCTTTTAAATAATGATAATGGTGATGGTTCTTTTGATGGTTTTAATTTCACACATGGGACTAGAACATGCAGACGACAAGCACTTCCTTCATACACTTCAATTATACACAGCTCCTCCTTGCCTCCACTCCACATCATATTTTGTCTCTTTCCCATGGAAATGAGCCACTTCGTGGGCAAAGTGCCTGGGTCTGCTCCTGTGTGTTGATGCCTGTGAGAGACACCCAGAGATTTGAAGAATTTGGCTCGTGTGTTAATAATTTCTACTGTTTTTGAATGCTGGAGGCAGCAGGAATTTCATATTTGTAAAACCATCTAATCACTCCAACAACTCTTGAAGGTGAATATCATTATCTTACTTTGAAGAGTAAGACACCAGGGTTCAGAGACGCCATAGCAAAACCCAAGGCACTAAAGAAGGAGCAAAGACTTGAACTCTACTCTTCTGACACCAGGGCCCATATTTGTTTGTTTTCTATTCCACTGTTGTGCCTTTCCTAAGAAGCCTCTTCCATGGACATCTTGTCCAAAGTATCCAGACTATACCAACTAAGAGGGAACATAGCCCATTTGCATGTTTCTTGAAGACCAGCTATTTAGGGTATAGAAAGTATTCAAGGTCCAAACAGGCATTTCAAACTGATTTGGTGAAGTATGTTTATGAAAACCCAAAATGCTTTGTCAGGATGCATCTGCTGGGCTAATGTTCAGGATCAGCCGTAGACCATCTGCCACGGGGGAGCCGTTGCCAGCTAATACTTAACATGACTCCAAATGCTGTGGCAAGAATTTTCTCCAAATAATTCTATAGTGTAATTAGTATGGTGCACATTTCTATGCTGGCCAAACAAAAAATGTCGAAATGTGTTTCTTACCAATGTCCAGGCTCACCAAAGCATGTTTAATTCATGTGGGTAACTCCCCCATTTCAGTTATTTTTATAAGTCTAAGATTATTACCAAGCAGCAGGACAGCCAGTGCTAATTATTGCTCGGTTGAGTTGCCTGCCTTTGTCATTAAGGCAGAAGTAACATCTTGCTAGTTCTGTGTTCAATTCCAAGGAGACTCCCAACGCACCTGTTCTCTTTCAGGAAGGTTGGTTCCAGGGAAGAGGTGGACAAATCCCCGCATCTCCTCTTCTAAATGGTCACGAACCTATTATGTGTTTGCAAGTAGTTGACCACGGGCATCTCCAGTCCAACAGCAACTTCCGCAACCTCACATCTTGTCCCTGTCCTAGGAAACAGTTCATTCCCGTCATCTAGAGGCAAGGAACCTGAAGCAGAGCGAGGCCCTCCTGATGTGGCAGTTCAGTGCATTCAAAACTTCACGTTGAGTAACAGCAGTGGTCAAGACAACTTACTTAGAGGTAAAGAGGAGCGTGGGGGAGAGCTACTGATGATCTCGCGCCCATGGTGGACGGGTGAGAGTTAAATGGTAATACAAGTCCAGGTACTCAATAAGGTCTCAATGACACTCAGATATTATTATTATTATTATTATTAATTATGTGTGGTAGTCTACCAAGATGGCTGTCTTCAGACCCTTGCTTGTGGGCACATTGAGAGGTGGGGTACAGACCCATCCCCTTGAATCTGGCCTGGCCTTAGCGACTCAGCTGCCCCCGGGAAACGTGGAGGGAGGGAGCTGTGAACGCTGAGGCAAGATCAAGCAGGCCGGGCGGCGATGTACAGGATAGAGAGGAATTCCCCTTTTGGGACACTCCCTCTGGAACACATCGCCATGACTGTGAGAAGTCCAGGTGGTGAGTCAAAGTCCTCTGAGACCTGGGCTCGGTGCCATATGGGTGGCTCACCTGCTGTGGGACTCCCACCTCCCACCTCCCACCTCTGTGGTGTGTGCTCCCCTCTTCACGCCCCATTGACTGTGACTCCAGGGTGAGTGGGCCCTGTCCCGCAAACAGGCAAGAGTGGAATGTCCCAACTGCCCTGGGAAGCAGTCCTGGCAGGCAGCCAAACAAGGGCGTGGAAATAGCTGGGACAATCAGGCTTGTGGAACTGACTTTAATCCCAGCTCCTCTACCACTAGCTGTGGGTCCAAGGAAGGACTCAGCCTTGATGGACCTTGGTGCCAAATAAAGAACTGCATCAACTGACAAGAGAGGACAGTTGCCCTACATGGCAGGGTGCTGGATGCAAACAACCCTACTTGGAAAACCCATGTCTTGGGTTAGCTGACTGTAGAAGCTCAGAAGCTCCCAAGGTGAGCAAAGCCTCATGGCCTGGAAAACCTTTCCCAGCACGCTCTCCCAGCCCCGCTCCAGAACAAAAATACTGTTTGTCATCCTCCAAGGGCACAACGTGTGTGTGCACTTCCACCACATGAAGTGCTACGGCATGGCGAGGCTGGGACTCCCTGGAGGTGGAGAGGGCAGCCAGTCCAGGTTAGTTGGTGGTCAGGCAAGGTGCTAGGAGTCTACAACATCTATCTGCAGTCTCGTGCAAGTAGCCACCTGGAATAGGGGCCATGGCGGACTTGGCCAGGGAGCCAGGAAAAGGCACCAGCTGGGGAAGTGCAGGTTGTCAGGGGTCCCTGGCCTGACTCAGCAGGAAGGTGTGTATCCTCACCTGGGTCTGTACCTTTAGCCACACTCACAGCCCTCCAGATTTTGCCTCCCTACTGACTAGTTAATGGAAGGATTCCTGTGCCCCTGCTGAGCCCCTTGCTGTCCATCCTCATTAGCTGGAGTGCCCCAATGGCCAGCCGATGGGACTCCGCCCCAGCCTGGACGGGGCAGAGAAGAGGGAAAGATGCAAATCCACGCGTGTGTTCTCCTGGTGGTGGGAACTGAAAGGAGCCCCAAGGTTGCTGCAACAACAGGTATTACCCTGAAATAAAAACCTCACAGAGAGGGGACTGGGGGTCAGCATACCTGGGCCATCTGTCCAGCTCTCAGCCCTCTCCCAAGATGCCCACCATTTTCCTTTCCCATTCCTGCTTGCTGCCTCCCGATCCCACGGCTCTCTTCTCACAGGGGTTTCTGCTCTCTGAGCAGCTCTGGCCACTCACAAGCTTCCTACTGATGTGGACCCAGCTTCTCTGGCTCTCAGGTGCCAAGTCTGCTCCCTGACCTGAGGGCAACCCTCCTTCCTGGGGACCCACTCTCTGTCCTCCCTGGGTTCCCCCTTCTCCAGGCTTCATTACTCTCAGGCCAGGGTGCTGGACCCCACCAGACCCCTGAGGCATAACAGTGACCCTTTGCCGCGTGGGCCCCACAAATCCTGAGGCAACCTCAGCTTTCACAGAAAATGACAAGTGGTGACAGGCCGCGCTTTCAACGCCATTGTAGATGGACTTTGGAATCCCACCTCCCACAATGATATGCTCAAGTCCTACGCAGCCCCCTGGAGGTGTGGACTCATCCGCGAATAGATCATCCTTTTAGGACAAGGCCTAAGTGAACCAGGGTGGCCTGGATCCGGTATGACCGGAGTCCTCACCCACAGGCAGTCTGGGGCCCAGAACAGGGAGGAGCAGGAGACAGGAGGCAGGCAGCCACGTGGCGAGCCAGCCACAGAGGCTCCCGACGGCACGCAGCCCTCGGCCCTGCCAGCTCCTCGCTCCGGCCTTCTGGAAGGGGAAGGAGCATGTCCTGAGCGAGCAGATGGCGGGAGGGTCCTTCTAACGTGGATCACAGGACGCGAGGAGCACCTGGGTGGGGGTGCAGGCACAGCAGAGGGGTCTCGTGGCCACAATGTAGTAAATGGGCAATTGTTGGTATAATTAAAATGTTTTTAATAATAACGGGCCTTAATATTTGTCAAACCCTGAAGTGCTGGTTTTACTATTGTCATAAAACGTGGGAGAATGAAGACATACTTAATTGTTCATTAAACCCTAGAATGCTCTAACACCGGGATAAGTAATTTTAGGACAAATAAAATCAACCAACCGACCAGCAAACATTTCCTACGTACAGGCAATTGGGTGACTTCTACTGGATTGAGCAGTCATATCCAAAAGCACACATGCCCAAATTGGACCCAAGCCTGCCGTGTAAAGACTCTTAATAAAATTGTGTGCAATTTTGCTTAATAAATATTTTTTGCATAAACAGAGAAGGAGATGGATGAAGAGTTAGCGGCCTGTATGAAAGAGTATATATATATATATATATATATATATGCGTTATATGCTCCGTCGTATGGACAGGCGGGAGAACAAATTTGCAGACTGGGATGATCGGGTGAGAATCCAAATGACCTCAACAAGCTGGAGCAATGGGGCAGTTTGGGAAAGCTGACATTAACCAAGAATGGATATAAAGTTCTACACTTGGGTCTCAAAGCAACAGCAATTAAAGCTTCCTGCAACCTGATGGGCGATTCATTTCTTATTAGCAGCTCTTGTGTAACTGACCAAGGAGGGCTTGTTAGCTGCAAATTCAATATGCACCAACAGTCTGATTTCACTGCTAAACACACACACACACACACACACACAGTCAAACCAGAACCAATTTGCCCTGAGGCCCTGTCGGGTGAGTCCAGAGCCCAGAGCTCTGCTCCGGCCAGGGTCTGTGGACACAAGGTTTCCTTGTATGAAAGCACAGTCCAGCTGAAGGAATTGGCCATTCTATGCCCACAAGTTGTCTTTCCTTCAGCTCTAAAAGCACAGGGCAGCCTCATGCTGCATCATTTGGATCTGCACAGGGGAGAAGGGAGTCTTCCAAAGGGAAAGTCAAACAGCTCTGCAGTGCTGCGATGTGACCTAAAATATTCATGCCGACAGCGGTATGAGAGACCTGAAACAACTTTCCTGTGATTTAAATGGAAAACCCTGTCTGTTTCCTTTCTCTTCTCAGTCTTCCAGCTGCAAGGATGATGTGGGCCTGTGCATGATGTCCAGTTATCCTTGCACGGGCAGGCTCATGTAAGGAAGCCCGTTTCATAATGAAAAACCCAGCACGTCACCCCACTGCGTCACTGTGAAGGCTCAGATCCAGCAATTACGTAGCCAGACCCGGGGCTGAGCCGTTGCGTTTGCTTTTCACACCCATCTAGTGAAGCTGCACTGTGCCTTAGAAAAGTTGGGCGATTTAACGAAAGCCACAGAGCCATTAAGTCGAACTGTACGAAATTGCCAATATTTGCCTATTTTTAGACCTGCACAAACAACAATTTCCTAGAGTTCAAAGGAACAGAAAGTAGCAGAGCCAAAACTCAGGCTGAGATTTTCTGAATATAGACTTTAACTCCTAATGAGTGAATAATTAATCCTTTTGAAATAATTGGGGGGTTTAGTTCCTTACATTAGGCGCTTAGAGTCCTTTCAGCACCATAGTTTGCTGGAGTCGCACTAAACCCTCAAGAGAAGCCAGGTATGCACCTTCCAAACCAGACACAGGACACCTGGCGGCTGCGTGGCTGGCCCAGGTCTGCGGCCCACAGAGGCCCATGTTAAGCAGGGACACGGGGAGGGAGGCGTCTCCCACCTCCAAGCAGCTGGGCCTTCTCGTGCTCTGTACACCTCAACTCATTCAGCATTTGCAAAGCTCCAGGGGTCAGGCTTCATTGTCCCCCCTCTACAACCACAAGCTCAAGGTCCAAGATCACACAATTAGCAGGTAAAGAAGCTGAAAGCTGTGCCCATATGGGTCTGGCTTTAAAACCCGCTTTCTCCCTCCAGATTCCACTCAGCCTCCCAGCTCCCAGGTCGGCTCCCTGGTGAAGGTGAGATAAGCCAGCAAGACAGACCTGGACATTCCCACGAGGGACAAGCAGACGCCCCTGGCATCCTGAACAGCGAAATCTTCACAAGGCCAGCTCCTGCTCCTCAGCCAGCTCTGAAGGCAAATCCGATGTTCAGTGAATTGTCACGCTCTTTTTATCTCTCTCCCCCACACCCCAGTGCAGTCCTCCTTTCAAAGGACTCCGTGAAAACTGTTTTTGGCAATCAGTACTTAACCTCATTGGGTCTCGATAATGCCACAGACCAAGCAGAGTCCGGTTGCGGCACATCCTGAAACAATCTCCCTGCAAAACGGAGAGGCGATAGTCCCAAGCCTGACAAACACTTCTGAGTGCGATGTCTGCTAATTCCGCGATAATTGTTTGTTTGCGCCACCTTGGGAGCCGACATCTGCACCCCGGGCAGAGCCAAGCGTGGTGGGTGTGTTTGTGCCGAGGCACCCTGCTAGTTTCTCCTGAACGAGTCACTCACGGCTTCTGAGGGTGGATCCGGCGGCACCCTGGCGCCGCCGCTGTCTCCAGCACCTGCAGGTCTGGGGAAGCATGTGAAGAGGCTCACCTGAGGACTGCAGGGAGGACGCTCCGGAGCTCAGGCACCAGCTGGCCCTGCACCGCTCGCCTCATGGTCTTGGTGCTCGGCCACCTTGTCTTAAAACACAGGGCACCGGGCCCCGAGCGGGTGCACCAGGCGTTCGTTGCTGTGATTTAGTAACTGCTGCAGCCATTCTTGTTATTTTCTCATTTAATAATTGTTTGAAGTACTAGTGATTATCCCACCCACAGCTCCGACCTGATGCAGGTTTTGTGTTGGAGATTCTGGGTGCATGTCTCCGGTGCAGCCCCTGAGATGCCGCTGGGCGAGGCAGGGCCTGCACGCTGGCTTTCTCTTCCCATGTTTGAGGAAGGGGAGAAGATTCAAGGGCGAGGACCCCCAGGCACCCCGTCTCACTGAGGGGTACCTGCAGACTCCCTGGACAAAGCCATTCCCTAATTCTCCGGAGCCCCTAAAACACGGACCTGTCTCGGTTTGCCAGGCTGGAACTAAGGGCAGGAGGGGCCCTAACATGGGACACGTGTTGTCCCAGCTTTGGAGGGTGAAGCCCAGGGTCAGGGGTCGCCAGGCCCTGCTTCCCCTCGGCGTGCCTTGCAGGATTGACGCCGGGCCTCGGGTTCCTGGCCCTGCAGGGGCACCTCTGCCTCGTCCTGTGTCCTGTGGCAGCCTCTCTCCCCTCTGGTTTCGCCTAGCCCACTGTGCCCGAGTTTCCTTTCGCTCATTAGGGTTCCGGCACACGGATACGGCCACCCTCGTGCCTTGGCAGCACCTCAGCTAATAACAGCACCTTCAAAGTTCCCCCTTACAAATGGGTCCACACCCACAGGGCTGTCTTTTGTGGGGGACATGGCTCAATCTCCAACAGTGCACCCCCTGGCCCCCAAAAGACATGTTTTCCCACACGCAAAGCGCATGCACCTGTTGCAACATCCCAGTGAATCCCAGCTGAATCCTGAGCCCCACCCCACCCCCGACACCACAGCCTGGCTCGGGGCACTTCAGTGTCAGAGATTAGACAAGCCCGGGGAGCAGGGTCTAGCTCATCACAAACCCACAGAGGTCTGCATGGGCTTCCGGGCCTCTGTGGGAGACTTGGAAACACAACGGCAGCCCAGGTGGGTTTGGGCTACAAAGAACTGATGCAGAGGGCTGTGGCCTCCTGCTGGTGAGAAGGAGAGGACGAGCTGCCCCAAATCCCTTTCCTCGCCGTCTTTCAGGGAGGGCAATCTGCCCCCACACCACAGACTCCTGGAAGGGGCTCGCTCAACATGGCCTGGGCAGTTTCTGGGTTTTTAATCACAAAAGCCTGGTGAATCCTCTAATGGATGTGGTTGAGAAGAAAGGGGCAGGGGCCCTTACCTTAGAAACGCAGCTTACTGTTGCTCCAGTAAAGACACTGTGGACTTGGCCTGTGGATCAGGGTGGCTCAGAAACAAAGCGTGAGGAGCTCTGGGAACAAGCAGAGGAGACCGAGGGAAAGCAGCCCTGGCTAGCAGAGGGACAACTGGGTAAGCATCAGGTTCCGAGGGCAGAGAGGGACCCCACGAGGAAACCTGAAAGTAGGAGGAAGCTGCACCACCGATAGCTTCTCCTAAAGGTGGGGCAGGAAAGGGCATGTACAGCTGCCTGTAGCACTGGGCCAAATGTGGATGGAAATCAAGCAGAGGAAGAAGGCAAAGAACCTCCAGGCCAACTCCAGGGACTTTCCCCAGAAAGGATCACTCAGGAAACTACGGGGAGCAGGAGCTCCTGAGAGCCACCTTCATATGAAGTCAACTTGGCCTGGTGGTTGTGTGATCTCCTGGCAGATGGTGGGAAATGGACAATGGAGACAGCACAGAAATGGCTCTGCTACCACTGAAGCACAAGATCACATGGCAGAGGGTCCATCGTCGGCAGCCTCCAGGGCCACGGGCTTTGGCAGCACCAGAGGCAGCCTCGGCACAGGAACCCAATGAGACAGACGTAGGATGGAGGGCGTCAAAGAGCTCAGTGACGCCAGGAGAGGCAGCTGCCAAGGCCTGTGTGGGAAAGGAAGCCCAAGGTCAGCTCAGGGAAGAGTGAGGATACTGGGGGCTGGGAACACAGACTCATAAGAGGATTTATAACTTGGAAAGAGAGGTGCCTTAAGCACGACGTGGTGACTGCAGAGATCACTTTGCAGAATTGCATCCAAGTGCATTCTCCCCCACCCCAATCAGAAAAACAACTGCGGTGTCATAAATAGCTTCCTGTAGGAAGGTTCATTCCAAAGGCGATGGCCTCCAGACAACTGGAACTGACTGATCAGCATTCACTAGACTGAAATCAATAATTTATTTTTCTCTCTCGTGTTGTCTATCTACGCTCTTTCTCTCATGCACCAGTGAACACTTTCGGGCAAAGTCGTCTGATTCCCAGTTGGCTCAAACACCGAGTTCCAAGAGCATCATTTTACTTAGAGTGACAGCAGTAGAGGCTGGTGTTTTCCTGATGCTGTCTAAATTCTGTGGCTGTGGGTCTGGCACTACTCATTTAAAATGGGACATGTGACAGACCTGGCATTGGATTAACTCAGACGAAATGGTTCCAAAGAGCCCCGGTCTTCCAGGGAAAGTCAGATCAGGCTCAGCTGAAGAAGGAAGCCAGACTTTGCTTGACTATGGAGTGAGACTCCTCTCAGCGAAATTAAAATTGCAAAAGAAATGGTCTGGATTTTTATTTCTTTGTACTTGAACTTATAAAGACTGGGCTTAACTTTAAAAGGCTGTCTTATTTGGGATTTACATTTTCTCCTAAATCTTTGATAGTAGGAGACTGTTCATATTCTAATTTGACACAGTTCTAGGTTGCTGACCCTGCATTATTCAAAATGTTTGAGCCCATTGCACAATCTATGGTAATTAATATGAAGTCCAGTTGTGTGTAATTTGAGATGGGAAATAAAACCAGCAGTAAACCTTCAGAGGAAAGCACATACTTAAATCAAAATTCTGTTCTGACTTATTTCAAGCTCTCTGGAGGCAAAAACACAAAGGGCTAGGAAGCCAAAACACTGGTAGATATCAGGGGAAGCATCTCTCCTGCCCTAGCATGAGTTGATGGAGCAATACTTGCAGTCCACCCTCACCCCTCACCCCTCCTCAGGCTCATGAGGGTGAGAAGCTGGCATCCCATGAGTGATGTTACAGTTAGAACAGGGGTTCCCATTTGGTCTGCCCTCTCTCTGTCTTCTCTGTGGTAAAATGACCATCAGGCCCTTGGAGGAAGCAGGTCTCTATTGTGGGAGGGTGAATTCGATTAGGATGTGAAAGAATAGAAAACCTGATTCTGGTTAATACTAAGGTGCATTCTTCAGTTACCTTATCTGAAATTAAGCCACCATTTTGACCTCCACCTGGCTCTTTCTTGCAAGATTTGTCATATGGTTCCAAGGTTAGCTGAGTCCAGAGCATCCCTCCTTACAGGTGGGGAATGTGGGCAAGGAAGATAGACAAGAGGGTTTAGGCTGAATGTTGAAGAATCTAAGTTCTAGGCTAATGAGTTAGCATTTCACTAGATTGTCAAGGAGGAGCCCCTGAAGGGTTTGAAGCCAGGAGAACCATGTCCAAGTTTAGAAGTATGTTCTAGAAAGGTCACTCAGGTGACTATGAGAAGGATTCTGGGGAGAACATTCTCTAATCATGAACTTTCAGGACTAGCCATCCCTGTATGTATACTGTCTATTGGACAAGCCATGAGCTAGATTTGTCCCAGGAGCTGTAGTGTGCTGATCCCAAGTCTCAATAAATTTAAGAGGGTTGAAATTTTTCAGGTGCATTTTCTAGTCACATTGGAAATAAATTAGAAATCAACATTAGAAATAAATATGAGAAATCCCCAAATATTTCCTAAATGAGCCATAGTTCAAATAAGAAACCACAAGGAGAATTGGAAAATATGTTGGACTGAATGAAAATTAAAATACAACATATAAAAATGCATTAGCTGCAGCTCAAGCAGTGTTTAAGGGGAAATTTCAAAAGATGTAAACATTTTATAAGCTTTTATAAGATTTAAATGCCTATATTAGAAAGGAAAAATTATAATCTAAGCTTCTACTTCTTATAATGAAATTTATCATTTATTCTTTAAAAAGATCAACAAAATAGATAAAAATAGATTGGCCAATACTAAAAGAGCCAAGACAAAAAGGACCAAAATCAGCAATGAAAGAGGAGACATCACTAGAGACCCTACATAACTAAAAAAAAGACAATAGAAAATATTATAAGCAATAATTATGAAATGGACAATTAAAATTCTCCAAAAATGTAGTAGTAGAAATGAAGTTCCTCAAACTGATGAAGATATGAAGAGCATCTTAACAAAAGCAAAAAATCCTCAACATCAAGAAGACATCTATGAAAAATTTACTTACTCAACATGGTGTCCATCCACAGCAATAATGAAAAATAATAATAATTAAAGGAATAGAGATTGCAAAGAAAAAAGTATAACTTCCTTTCTTGTATATAGAAAATCATAAGAAATTTGTAGAAAAAAATTACTAGAACTAGTAAACAATTTTAAAATGTTCACAGAACACAAAATCAATCATTTTTTAAATTGTATTTTTATATACTAGCAATAAACACTTCAAAAATGAAATTAAGAAAAAATTCTATTCACAATAAGATCACAAAAAATAAAATACTTAAAAACAAATTTAATAAGTGCAAGACCTATAAACTAAAAACTATAAATTATTGCTGAGAAAATTTGAAGAAGACCAAATAAAATGGTAAGGTATGTGGTGTTAATGGATTAGAAGGCTCAATATTGTTAAGATGACAATTTTACCCAAATTGATAAATAATCACTTCACATTCTGTGGAATTATCAACAGGTAATTTTGAAGAAATGGAAAAGCTAATTCTAAAATTTATATGGAAATGCAAAGGACCTATTATCCTACAACCGCCAAAACAATTTTGAAAAAAGACCAAGTAAGTTGTGTAAAGGTGTAGCGCATCTGGAACTTGAATGCATTGCTGCTGGTTTGGAAGTTCTTTAAAAGTTAAACATACTTACCACGTGACCCAATAATTCCAGTCTTTGGTCTGTAACCCAGGGAAATGAAAATAATCTGCTCATGTAAAAATTCACTGTCAAAGTTCACGACAGCATAATAGTGAAAAACTGGAAAATACCCAAATGGCCATCACCCAGTGAATGGAGAAGCATGGTGTGGCCTATGCATACAATGGAATGCCACTCAGCCTTAAAAAGGAACCCACGACTCGAACGTGCAACCATGCGGTGATTGAAGACGTCCTTGTAGGTGAAAGGAGCCGGACTCAAAAAGTTACGCACTCTAGGTGTGACTCCTCCACACGACATTCAGTAAAAGCAAAACCACAGGGGAGAAATAGACCAGTTGTTGCTACAAGCTTGGTGTGACCCGAGGGGCTCACCGCAGAGGAGCTTGGGGGAGCTCTCTGGAGTGACGGAACTGCTCTATTTCTCGGCTGTAGTGACAACATGACCATGTATATTTCTCAAAACCCACGGACCTAGACACATCAAGAGAGCAAATGTGGCTGTATGTGAAGCATTCAAGCCTAACTAGATACCCAGCTCGCTCTCCCAGTTGCAGGTTTATAGATCCTCTTCCCTGCCAGGCAGCAGATTCATCTTTAGAGAGAGTGGAATCAAAGAACAACAAAGTCTTGGGGCTGAAAATCACACCGGCTTCTTGTGTCTTGATTCTCAACACCTCTGAGCCTCCGATTTTTCATCTGCAGAATCTGGATAATTCCTTTCTGCAGGTCGTGTTGCTGGCAGGGCACGTGTGTGTGTGCCAGCCTGGGCGTGGGGTTCCCTGCTCAGTAAACGGTGGCTCTTCCTATCAGTATTTGACCTCGCCCAGAACGAAGGGAAACCCCTCCATTGCGAAAGAGAAAGTCTTAGATGAATGAAGAAAGAAAGCAAGAAAGGCAGTTACAAACCAGCAGTGCTCCATCCACCTGGGCAGGCACTCAGGGCAAGCCCAGGGCTGCCTGTCTGCCTCTGATGCCAGCAAGCTTCGGCACAGAGGGCCATCCGTGAGCTCCTGGGCCGGAGGCCACACCCGGGACTCTCGCCCGCTTGCAGCACACCCTGCATGTGCAGATGCCCCGCAGGCCTGCTCCCGTTAGCGCCCGCCCACCCCGCTGAGCTCTGCAGCCCAGGCCCCCAGGCACTTGCAAACCGGGCCCTGGGGGTCCCAAGTGCAGCTGGACAGGGCTCACCAGGCCCTGCAAAACATCCGATCCCGCTCCCCTGGGGAGTGGGCCTCCTCCCCGCGCAGCTCCGCCAAGGAGCCCCAGCCCCGGCCCGTCGCGGTTTCTAATTGAATGTTTTCAGAGCCTGTACTTGAGCCCCGAGGCGATATGCTCTCAGAGGGCGCAGTTTTACAAGCTGGAGGAAAAGCTAAGCTAGAAGAAGGGGAAGGTCTTTTCATCCTCTCCCTCTTCTCGTCATGCTTTATGACAAGACTGTTGGGGAAAACCTGCGCCGTCTCTGTCAATCCCCAGTGGGGCCCCGGCCCTGGGAGACCCAGGCCCCTGACCACTGGCACTGCCCAGTGAGGGCTCGGGGAGGAGGGAGCTCGCGGGGGCAGGGCTGGCACCGGGGCCCACCCCCCCACCCCGTCTTCTGTGGGGCAAATCACGCTTGCCAACAGGCCCCAGGGCCTGTTTTAAATGTACAGACCCGTGTCCACCCGGGCCAGACCTGGGCTCCTAGCGACTGCCCCGGGGCCAGGCCTGCTGTCCCCGTAGACTGAGAGTAGGCGCCTGCCAAGTAGGCTCAGCCCAGCGCCCCTTCAAGACCCCAGCCCGGGGCTGAGGGCACCGCGTGGCCTGGGCAGCCAGCCAGAGCCTTTCTCTAGGGACTGTGCGCCTGGGTCTAGAGGGGACTTGAGGCCGGAGGCGTGGCTGCCTTTCTGCAGCCGGGAGAAGGCCCATCTCCCTCAGAGGAGAGCCGGGGAAACCTGCCAAGAGGAGCAGAGGTGGGGAGGGCGCGGCCCCTTCCACAGTGTGGAGAAGGCAGCACGCGCCCCTCTAGTAAAAGCTAGTTTCCAGTCGGTCTTCTCTCTCCTGCCCCTGAGGTCTGGACTCAGTGAGGCTGAAGGGCTACGGTCTGTGAAGGACAGCAGAGGAGGGAGAGAGCGGCCTGGGCAGACTCCGCCACGAGCTCCTCCCACAGGGCGCGGCCAGGGGGCGCTGCCTGGGGGCGCTGTCTGGGGGTGCTACCAGGGAGCGCTGCCTGGGGGGCACTGCCTGGAGGCACTGCCTGGGGGTGCTGCCTGGGGGTCACTGCCTGGGGGTGCTGCCTGGGGGTGCTGCCTGGGGGGCACGACCTTGGGGGACACTGCCTGGGGGGCACTGCCTGGGGGTGCTGCCTGGGGGGCACGGCCTTGGGGGACACTGCCTGGGGGTGCTGCCTGGGGGGCACTGCCTGGGGGTGCTGCCTGGGGGGCACGGCCTTGGGGGACACTGCCTGGGGGTGCTGCCTGGGGGTGCTGCCTGGGGGTGCTGCCTGGGGGGCACGGCCTTGGGGGGCACTGCCTGAGGGTGCTGCCTGGGGTTGCTGCCTGGAGGCACTGCCTGGGGGTGCCGTCTGACTCCTCACACGAGCTAATGCATCCCAGGGCAGCCTGTGGCATGACATGGGCTCCATCTCATGCAGGCCTGGCAGGAAGCACCCACGTTCTCATGTTGCCATGGGGGGCTCGGAGGAGAGTGGCACATGTTTCACCAACATGGCTTGGCGGGAGATACCCAGAAATCTTTACTGTGAAGCTGGAGGCCCAGGGAGTGTCTGAGCAGGTGAAGGCAGTGACCTCGGATATGGAGAGCGTTGGGTAGCAAGAGATTCAGGACTCTCCACCCTTTCTCCCTGCTTGCTACAGCTACCTCCAGTCTCACCACTCAAAAGCCTCAAGGCTTTAGAAAAGTTTTAGAAAATTCTAGAAATTCAGAAAATTCCTAAAACATAAATATGGCCACGTCAAAACCTGCTTTAAACCTAAAAATGACTTTCCTTCATCTTCAGTGCTAACCCCTTCATTATCAATCCTCCTCCTAGCACTCAAACTCCACATCTGAGCCCACCCGCTCCGGGCGTACCCACCCTCCAGCCACCCTGAGCCCCAGGCAAAGCCCTGCGCATCGCACCTCTGAGCCTCGAAGATGCAGACCCCATACCCGACGGGCTCGTGCCATCACTCAAGACCGAGTTTAAATGTCTTTCAAGCAGGCACTGCCTTTTCCTCTCAGCAGGGGCGACGGAGCTCGCCCTCCATCCTCACCCTCTCTCCGACTCCTCCCCACTGGGCTGCAAGCTCCTCCAGCATCGGGGTGATGCCGATTTGTTGCTGGACACCTGGCGTGCACGTACTCCATCTGGCCACGCCGGGTGTCCAGAAGCCGCCCTTGCAGAGGTCACTCCCAGTGAGACCAGCCAAATGGAGCTGTTCCCACATGCTTAGTTTCTGGGGCTGCTATAACACATACCACACTCTGGTTGGCTTCAACAGGAATTTGGTGTCTCACAATTTTGGAGGCGAGATGGCCGAAATGAAGGTGACCGCAAGTCCACACTTGCTCCAAATTCTGTAGCTGTCTGGTGGTGGCAGTCCTCGTCACGCAGCAGCCCCTCCTCCTGGTGTCTGCTACTCCTGGCTGCTCTCTCTGGGCCTGTTCCCTTGGTTTGCAAGGCCCACCCCCATGCAGCCTGGCTGCGCCAGAGCTAACAACATCTTCAAAAGTTCATTTACAAGTGGGTTCACAGCCCCGCGACGGGGTTAGGACTCGAGCTCACCTTCTGTGGGGGACGTGCATCGACCCCCGACGCACGCCATCTGTGCTGAATTCAGACGGCCTGCCTGGCGTGCTGTGTTGAGAAGCAGGGGGGGGGCGAGGCCTGCTCCGTGGGAGAGACCCCAGGCTTGAGCAGCAAGGCCCGGCGCAGGCAGCAAACGCTGGACGGACGCGTCCGAGTGGGCTGCGCCCTGGATGGGCTAACTCCAGGCCTGCACTAGCGGCGGTGGAAGAGGAGGAGAGGACGGAGCAGGAAGAAAGGAGCAGCTGGGAGGCTGCAGGGAGAGGCTCCTCCACCTGGCCGGTGGCCACGGTGTCTCTAGATCCCTGTCCAGGAAGAAGCAGGTCCTGTACCTCGGGATGGGAACCACTTTTCCGGACACAAAGCATGTACCTCAGATGTGACCGTGTGGCCCTTCTAGCTTCCCAGATCGCTGGTTGATACGCCGCCTGCCTCTCCAGACCCAGGGGAGGAGTGGGGAGGGGCGTTCGCAGATGGTCAGGGTTCTAGATGCCCTGCTTCCTTGCAGATGTTGCTGGAAAGGACCAGATAACTTTCCAGAGGAGGACCCCAACCCATTTAAACCATCAGCCCATGCTGTGTACAGTGCGTGTCTTTCAGCTGCTGAAAGGTGAACCCTGGCCTTGATTTTCTGCATCTCATTTGTTTTTTATTTATGCTGCGACTTTGCAGGGCTTATGTCTTTGGCAGCACTCTCCTTGCCGCACCTTGCCGTGCTGTCGGGGTCAGCTGCTAGCTGGGCGAGGCTACACGACGCGAATATTCCATCAGGATGCACGTTCGAGGACGGAGAATGAAGGCCCTGACAAAGGGCACTGCAGGCCCATGAAGGAAATGGCACGCGGCACCATTGTTCTCTGCTTTGACAAATAAAAGAGATACTGTGAGCCCAGATGCTCTATGAGAAGGAAATTAGCTCCTTTTCATCTGTCATGGACTGATGATGAAGCACCTCCTCGACTCTTCTTGGCAAAGTCCAATGATGAGTCTGTGCTTTTAACCGTATTCTCTTGCAAGCATGATGCGTGTACGAATGAGGACAGAAATGACAAGAAGTGGGGGCGGGTGGAAGATTTTCCCACACGCTGAAAGAGGAATCACAAGCCCACTGCAGCTTCTGCGGTGTGTCCCTGGGTTTCGGGTCTTCTCACTTAACCAGGCTGGCAGCTGAGAGGACCCAGGCCGTGGGTCTGGTCAGGACGTCCTTCTCTGTGCTGCTCTGAACACTCTCACCCATGAGACGTTATCAACGATGACTCAGAAGCACCTGCGGGCCGTGTGTGGAGGCCCGAGCCAAATGTCTTGCACGCTCACCGTCACTCTGCACCTCCCTACGGGGAGCTCAGCAGTCTTGACTCCCAGAAACAGACCCCAGATTTTAGCCCAGTTCTGTCTAGTACCCCAATACATGCTGCCACCCACCACATGACGTCTTTCCAGCATCCATGATCAGGTAAATTGGGGAGTCCTCCATAAGCGAGTTGACCTGATTGATGACAGAACATTTTAAAGCTTTGTAATCAGTAGTGAACACTTTAAATACCCAAGAGGGGGGCCTAAAGTGCTGTGCTTCCAAATGTATTTTAGACAAAAATCCCTTTTTTATCCCATGCCACCTGCTGCCATTTGAGGGGAGTTTGGCAAACGCTGGTCTCCGTAGGCCCCTTTTTGTTCACTTGCACCATGGCGGGGAGGGTGACAAAATGGAAAGGAGTAGGTCCTTAACCAGGGGCTGGCCTGGAGAAGGCAGACAGACAGAGGCCAAGCAAGCCCAGGCAGTCTATATCAAGTCGCCCAAGACTCAGAGAGCTGAGCAGAAGATGGAGGTAAATCTTAGAAGCTAAGTCCATCCTGGATGGCACCATGGAAGCTGTCCATTCTAACTGCATCCATCCATCTATCCACCCATCCATCCACTACTCAGAAGGTGTTTTCTGAGGGCCTCCCATGCCTGCAACACATTTAGGTCATTGGGGTTTGAGGAGTGAAAATACACTTTTTCTTGCCCTCCAGCAGGAAAGACAATTTTGAGCAGACCGTGTGTAACATGCCATATGGCTCTCAGAGCTGTGACTCTCACGCACCTGTCCCAGTGAAACGGATGACGGGACGCCCCTTGTTCAGAAAGTCCTCACTGTTTGAACCAGAGCCTGCTCCGTGTGAAGGCTCACTCCCTGGCGCAGGTTTCGCTGTCTGGGGCCACAGAGAGCAGCTTCCTGCCCCGTTCCTTTGCCCGTCCTTCCGGCATTTCACATGGTTCTCAAGATCCTCAGCTGCCCTGAGTTATGCTGCTTGAAGCCATGGTTCTTGGAGTGCTCACCCCTCACTCACTCTTCAGTATGCTCTGCCAGGTTGACTCCCATGGGCTGGTCGGACTCTCTGCAAAGTGCTCACCATGCAGAGAAGGGGGAGTGCAAGGCTCAGACTTGGACTTGGACTTGTCCCCAGTCTTGGGCAGGAGGACACAAAATTGCAGTATAATTTGTAATGAGTCATGCAGATGTGGCCTCCCTGAGCCCCTATTCCTGCATCAGCCCCTCACTGGCCTCCTTACATCCCAGTCTGGCCCTCCCCAATCCATCCAGTCTGAAAGATCTTTCTAGAACATGAGCCAAAGACCAACAGCAGGTCAGTGGACGCAGAGGCTTTAAGCATTATGGCATATGCACTTGATGGGCTATTATGCCCTTTAAAACCACCTTGATAGACTTGGTGTAATAACATGGAAAAGTGCTCATAATAGAACAGTGAGTAAAAAAGGAAATTGCTAACTTGAATTATCCAGTCATTATGACTGTGTAAAATGCATGTCTGCTTGTAGCAGGAGCCGGGCTTTCTTTATTTGAACTGGACAGCAGTGAGGACAAGGTGAGAACAGAGGGTGCCCCTCTGTTTCCTGAGGATGGAGCTGTCTAGCCCAGCCAGGGCCCAGGATAAATGATGGCTTCCTGAGCTGGAGAAGAACTCAGGGTTCTCCCAAGGGTAACTGTAATGGTTATGAGTATTTCTTCCTTATTTTGTTACGACTATGTTTATAAAAAAGCAAATATCTTGTTTTCTTCCCTCTCTTAGTCCCTTATCATATAACATAAGTTATATTAACTTTATGTCATAGTGTTTAAGTTACAGGATATCTAGAAAAAGAGTGAACATTGTCCAAGGACTTGCATCCTCTTCTGGAAAGGGTTAGTGCATTTATGATTGTGTGCAGGAAAGTTGTATTAAGTTAGGTGAACGTATGACTATATTATCACCTTTATTTGGAGATCAAAGATGATTTAAGGATAAGCATATGGGTGCCAAGTTGACAAGGGGTAGACTGTGATGGTTAATTTCATTTGTCAACTTGGTTGGATTATGGTGCCCAGCTATTTGGTCAAGTGAGCACTGGCCTATTGTTACTGTGAAAACATTTCGTTGATGGATTTACATGATCAGTCAGTTAATTGCATCTATAGCTGATTTCATCTACAATCAACAAAGGAGATTTCCCTCAGCAATGAGCAGAATATCTTCATCCAGTCAGTTGGAGGTCTTAAAGAACTAAGGATTTCAGAAGTCCAAACAAAGAAATTTGCCTTTTCTTCAGCCAGCCAACTTCTTGTGGGGAACTCAATGTCACCTTTATTGGAATTTCCAACTTGCTGTCTGCCCTACAGAATTCAATCCTGTGAATCTCCATGGTCATGTGGGCCAATAACTATAATAGCTATAATAAATTAATCTCTAGATAGATGATAGGTAGAGATAGATAGATAGATAGATAGATAGATACATACATACATACATACATACATACATACATACATACATGTGATAGGTAGATAAAAAGGTAGGTAGTAGATGATAGATGATGGATGGATAGATATATTTATATGACAGATATAGCTAGATAGATCAATAGATATAGATAGATGATAGATATAGATAGATGATGGATGGATAGAGAGAGAGAGAGAGACAGATAGATGTTATAGGTAGGTAGAAAGAGAGTAGGTAGATGGATGATAGATGATGGATGGGTGGATAGATATATTTAGATGATAGAAATAGCTAGATAGATTTATAGATATAGGTAGATGATAGATAGATATAGATAGATAATGGATAGATGGATGGATGACAGATGATGGATGAATAGTAGACAAATTCCAGGCCTAAGGAGAGAAAAGTCTACTCTGTCAATGTGGGCCCTGGCAGCAGCTCTGGTCTGAGTCGGGAGATGACCCTGTAACCTTGACTGTGCCCTTCCCTGCTCGCTGAGCCGTTATTCCTCTGCCGCACTCTGAAGAGCAGACTCATGTTCCATAAATAAGGGCCCTTCCTGCTTTGCAGTTCTCCTGACTCTTGGAAATCCAGTCCGAAGCCTCCGAAAGCTGGCAGGCCTGGGGAAGGGAGGGGGTCTTTGGCAGGTGTGTGATGTGCGTGCCAGCCTGCAGCCAGGGTGTAGGAGCTGGAAAGCCCGCACCTGAATATCACAGTATAAATTATTACCTGCCTGATTAGCTGCCACCCAGGGAGGGAGCCAGGCGAAAAGACAACCTGTGACATTCTTGGAGCTGAAAATGGAAATAGGATGGAGGAGAGAAAGTGAGATACTTTAATTTGCTCCCTTTTTTTGCAGTTAACCCCATTCTTAGAGATATTCTGGAAAGCTGTCTAATTTACTGGGGGGGGAGAATAATAAAGGCGGAAGGAGGGAGGGGAGAAGCAGAACCAGCGTCTCCTCTTCTGGTCCTTGTCCAACCTTCCTGCCCACCCTTCCACTGCCTCCCCATGCCTCCTCCCCTCCACCAGCCCGCCCTGTGGTCCTGGCCCCACCTCCTCACCTGCCACCTCCTCGCTGAGCTGCTGGAACCTTCTCAGGGTCTCTCATTACCTCCCTGGACAGATAACTCAGCAATCCGTAGAGTGCTCCTCAGTGCCTTGGAAACTGCCCCCACCCGTCCTCAACACTGTACTGGACTCCTCTAACGCCCTCTCAGGCCAGCCCTGGAAGCGGGGACTCTCTGTCCCCCTCCTCCCTGCTCAGCTTCAGCCCACCCCGCTGGTCAGTACTGGAGACTTGGCCCTGCCCACTGGTCAGCCCAAGCATCTGTGTTCGCTAAGACCCCAGGATTCCACAGAAGAACGGACTGGATAGGGCAGAATACAGTGGCACTCAATAAATGCTGGTAGTCTGCAAGGAAAATAATCCACTGTCAAATTTCTCTTGGGTTTGACCTTGATCATCGTTAAAGATGATGCTCCAGAACCCAAGATTCCAGAGTGAATCGCACACTTCTGGCCTGGGGTGAGACCTCTTGGTGGTGAGGGGGGTCTTTTTCATAAATGGGCAGGGCAGTTCCTCGAGGGCAGGGTCACGGCCATGTCGCAGCCCAGGCCTGAGACGTGGTTGAAGCTTGGTGAAGCTTATGAACCTGAGTTACACTGAGATAAATTATCCAGCCTTGTCCCCTCTTGAAAAACTGAGAAAAACAAGTCACAGGTCTGGGAAGGGGCATGCCCAGCTTCCCACGGCTAACGAGAAGCAGAATTGAATCCAAACTGGGGCATGAGCTCATCTTGGATGCACCCCCAGATCATTCACTGGGAGGAGAGAAGGTTCTGGAACAGGCCAGAGCAATTTCATTCCAGGCCTAGCGAGGCTGGCAGCCTTGTCCAGGCCCGAGGGAGGGCGGGGCGGGGGACCCGCCTCTGGCTGCCTCTGAAAGCTCTGCTGCCCCGATTCCCAGGCCCGCACTGGACACTGAGCCCCTTCTCCTGCCGCCGCCCGCCCAGGGCCCGGGGGGCCCAGGGATTATCCCGCTTGCAAAAGGCCCCACGGTGTTTTGGTTTTGGCAATTACTGAAAAGAAAGCATGGTTATTATTCATGTCATGCGTTGAGAAATCTCTATAAAGTTCTACAGCTGCAAACGCAACCAGGGTTTTTGTCGGTCTAGCGTTCCTCCTACCTCGTCGCCCTGCCCCGGCCAGGCTCTGCCCCTCTCGGCTGCCTTCGCAGAGGGCACCGCCAGGAGGCCCGGGCCTGCCTGCGGGCTCAGGGCCGCTCTCCCTGGGCAGGCAGCCCCCGCCCGCGGCCGCCGCCTTCCCTTCCGTTCCAGCCGGCCCTGAGCCTCACTCGCCCACTCGGCAAACACTTCCTGAAAACCCAGGAAGGGCCAGTGGTGCTGCGCAGAGAACACAGAGGAGACAAGACAAGCACTTATCTTCCGAAAGAGAAGGAAGGAGAGGGGAAGAGTAAGAAAAGAATTCACAGAGAGAGCCGAACAGGCTCAGCTTCCAGAGTTACGAGACCAGTGCATTCAGAAGACCCCCCAGGAGGACCCCCCAGGAGGACCCCTCAGGAGGACCCCCCAGGAGGACCCCTCAGGAGGACCCTCAGGAGGACCCCCCAGGAGGACCCCTCAGGAGGACCCCCCAGGAGGACCCCCTAGAAGGACCCCTCAGCTGGACCCCCCAGGAGGACCCCCCAGGAGGACCCCTCAGGAAGGACCCCCTCAGGAGGACCCCCCAGGAGGACCCCTCAGGAGGGTCCCCTAGAAGGACCCCTCAGGAGGGCCCCCGAAGGACCTGCTCGGCAGGGTCCCATGTCCAGAAGGGCCCCAAGCTTGGCTTATCCTCGAAATAGTTTAGAGCCACGGCCTCGTCTTCATTTTGCACGGGCCCCGCATTTCAGTAGCCGGTAAAAACTACAGCTACAGAAATATTACGCATACATCAGAGCCTAGGCAGTTTCAGTAGGGTAAAGGGGGAGAGCACGAGGGGTGGGGGGACAGGGACGCCTCCCCGAGTGGCTAGGAGGGACCTGAATGAGTCAGCGAGCTGGGAACACAGCGGCAGAGAACAGAGAGCCAGGGGCAGCCAGGGCCGATGCTGTGAGGCGAGGCAGGAGGAGCTGAGAGAGCCGAGGGGGTGCCAAGCAAGGGCTCACTGCCTCACACCACAGGGGCCAGCACTGCCACATCAACAGTTTGAGAAAAGAAAGAACCTTAATGCAAGGTCGCCCAGCGTGCAGACTGGAGGCCAGGCTCAAATCTGCCTCCCGGATCTGAGTGCTAAGGGAGATCTTTATGGGGATGGGAGGTGAGAGGTGGGAACAGAAGTGGGGAGGATTGGCTTGGCACAATCCAGCTGGTTGGTATTGAGCTGTCCATATGTGGTAGAGTGGAGTTTAGGCTGGATCTTCCAAATTGAAGGACCTCTCGCATTTGATCTGCTTCCGATGGCTCCCTGTCCTCATAATTTCCTGATGTCTCAAAGGCATAAAGGACAAGAGTCAGTGCTTTCTGTGCATGCTCAGGTTATTTGGCCTGCAGTTAAACAAGCTCAGAAGAAAAGGTTACAGGAACTGAGGCCTCCACGCCCACCCCCAAGCCTGTTTTGGCCTCGCCAGCTTCAGGAGCAGCAGGAAGGCTGTGCACGTGGCTGGGGCAGAGTCGTCCGCTGGGGAGAAGAGGGCACACAAGGAGGAGGCTGGCAGGGAAGGGGCCTGGTCAGCCCGGCTCAGGGCTGGCCTGCACTTCGGGAGTGTGGAGTGCCTCTGGAGGTTTGGAGCAAGCGTGACCGGCCAATGTTCTTATGGCGCTCTCCAGCCGCTATGTAGGACTAGGCGGTGGGGGCGTGGGGGTGGGTGTGGAGGACGGTAGAGGATGCTGGCAGCAGAAGGGTTCAGGGCCAAGGCCACCTGGCCCTGGGGGCCAGGATGGACACACCCTACCGATTACAAGTGGCTCGAGTCAAATTCCAGGGCCTTATCCACAATGGCTCTCTTTCCCTTGTGCTCCCATTCAATGTCTCTGCAAAATGGCTCAACCTTTGAAAGGCAATCCGGATCCCTCTACTTTGCATCACACTCTGTAGGTAACACACAGAAACAGCCTAGCTAGGTCCTGGAGCCTTGAATTAGGGCTGAAGCTTGGCTCATGCTGAGAACCCCCTGGGCCAAATTATGCCTGGAAGAACATTGAACAAACACAAAAACAAAATGAATGATGCAACCGGCCTGTGCCCTATACTTTTCCACTTGCTACACATATCCACAGGCAGTCACGCCTAATCCTTTCACCAGCCCAGGAAGGAAGGAATCTGAGAATAGCCATCAGCGGCTCTCGTCTTACCAACTGGCTGTAGTGAAGAGCTGGAGGATGGGGGAAAATACATGTGACAACTTTTAAAAAATTACTGAGTGCCTTCTGGATTCAGCTCTGGCATGTAAAGAGCTTGGAACTCATCACTCCATGCTCACAACATGAAAAAAACATATTGAACAAATGGAAAATCAATGACTTTTATTAGGTCCATCAGAGAATTGATGTCCCAGGGCAAACCACCACTCTGACAAATGGAGAGACAGGCAAATACAGAGAATCATGGTTGACATGAGCTCACTGGGAGGAAGTAGCTGGTAGGAACAATTAAGTTCATTTGGCAAATGGCTGCAGGTTGGGTGTGGACTTAAAAAAAGCTCTGAGGAATCCAATGGTTTTCATGGGTTTTACCTCAAGGAACCCTGCTCAGTTTTCACAGTGAAAATCGGAGAAAAATTAACTTCTGCTTTGAGCTGTACAGGGGGAAATTAAGCATTTTGAGATATACCCAGACTGTTCTCTATAACAAACTCTTGCTTTCCAAAGGAAATGACTTTATCAAAATCTTATTTGCCTTTACCAACTCTTGCGTATTTTCCCACATAAGAGGAGAAAAAGAAACACTAAGGAAGGCTTCTGAAGGTTACACTACATGGAATCAGGCCCACCAAAATGAAAATATTTAAGCATAAGATTATAGAATGCTTTACCTCCCCAACACCTCACCATAATATCAAGGGGACCACAATATAATAGCAGTGGAAAAAATCCCAGAACTGTCAGACTCTGAAAACTACAGCACAGAAAATATTAATCATACATCAGAACCTAGGCAGTTTAACATAAAACCTTGCACCAAAAGCCTGATTACTCCATTCTTATTACCAGATATATCACATCTGGCTTTCAATGAAAAATTACAAAGCATATCGAAAGATGAGAAAAAACACAGTCTGAAGAGTCAAAGCAAATATCAGAACCAGACTCAGATATGACACAGATTTTAGAGTTATCAGACAGGGAGTTAAAAATAATTATGACTAATAAGGCCCCTTATGGCAAAGGAAGCAATCATGCAATAACATATGGGTGATGTAAGCAGAGAGATGGAAAATCGAGGAATTCCTCAAATGGAAATGCTAGAAATTGAAAGCACTGTGCCAGAAGTGCAGAATATTTTGATGGACCCATCAATAGACTGCACATAGCCAGAGAAAGAATCAGTGACCTTAGAGCTATGTCAATAGAAACCTCCTAATCTTAAACACAAAGACAAAAATATTGAGACATAAAAAGGAACTTAATATGTAATAACTGTGGGACAATTACAAGAGGTATAACATAAATGTAATGGAATACCAGAAGGAAAAGAGAGAAGAAATAGTAGAAGAAATATTTGAAGTAATAATGGCTCAGAATTTTCTAAAATTCACGATAGACAGCAAACCACAGATCCAGGAGGTTCAGAGAACACAAAGTAGAATAAATACCAAAATGTCTACACCTATGCATATGATATTCAAACAGCAGAAAACCAAAGACAAAGAGAAAATCATGAAAGAAGCTAGAGGGAAAAATACCTTATCTATAGAATTCCAGGGCAAAGAATTACATCAGACTTCTCATCAGAAAGCGTGGGAGGGTAGGATGAAATATTTAAAGTGTTGAAAGCAAAAATCGCCAACTTACATTTTTGTATCCAGCAAAAGTATCCTTCAGTAGTAAAGAGGAAATAAAGATGTTCTCAGGAAAACAAAAACTGCAGAAATTTGGCACTAGTATATCTGACTTGAAAGAAATGTTAAAATAAGTTCTTCAGAGATAAATTAAATGATATAGGTCAGAAATTACAATCTACATAATGAAATGAAGATTGCCAGAGAAGGAATAAATGGAGCTAAAATACAATTTCATTTATTTTTAATTGATATAAAAGAGAGCAATTTGTTCAAAGTAATAATAGCAACAAAACATTGGTCAAATATGGCACATAAATAAATCAATAAGTTGAATGACAGCAATGTTATAATAGACAAGAGGGAAGAATAATGTATATATTTTTAAAAGGCATCTGCACTATCCATGAAGCAGTACGCTGTTTTTTTGAAAGAGGAATTATATTAGTTATAAATGCATATTGTAACTCTAGGGCAACCACTAAAAATGTTTTAAAAGAAGTATAATTGATATTCAAAGAGAATGGAGAATATGAAATCACATAAAGTGTTCAATTAAAATCAGAGAGGACAGAAAAATAGGGGAAGTTTGAAAAAACACAAAGAACAAGTACAATGAACAGGAAAATGTTACAAACATGATAGATATTAACCCAATCATATCAATAATCACTTTAAATGTGAATCATAAAAATACACCAATTAGAAGATAGGCACTGGTTGAGTGAATTAAAAACAAGACCAAATATATCTTTTCTAAAAGAAATACACTTTAAATATAAAGACAAAGATAAATTAAAATTAATGGGATGGAGAAAGATATAATTAATATCTTAGCTAGGCTAACATTGAATGAAAATATATTAACTGCATTAATTTCTGATAAAGCAGACTTCAGAATGAGGAAAATTAGCAGGAATAAAGACATTACATAATTATGGAATGGTCAATTGTCAAAAAATAAAATAAAATAAAAAAAACAAAAAAAAAGAATGGTCAATTGCCCACAAATTCATAACAATTCTTAATGTGTATGCATATAACAACAGAGCATCAAAATACATGAGGCAAAAATAATAAGATGAAAAGGAGATATAGATAAATCAACTATTACAGTTGCAGACTATCAATTATTGAATAATTCAGTAGGTGGAACATCAGGAAGGAAATAGCTGAAAGGAAAGTACCAACAATTTATTATATCTACTTGACATTAAAAGGCTACTCCATGCAACAACAGCGAAGTACATCTTTCTCCCATGCTTCCATGGGATACTCACCAAAATTGACCACATTCTGTGCCATAAAACACTCATTAACAAACTTAAAGGAATAAAATTATATGAAATATGCTCTCAGATCACAACGGAGTTAAACTAGGAATCAATAACAAAGTGCTGGAAAGTTCCAAAATATTTGCAAGCTAAATAACACACTCTTAAGTATACATGGGAAGGAAGTCTTGAGACATAGAAAAAAATCTTTTGAACTAAACCAAAATGAAAATGCATTCTATCAGAATGTGTGGGAGTCAATGAAAACATTGCTTAGAAGGAAAACTATAGCATTGAATGCACATATCAGAAAAGGTAAAGAGAAATAAAATCGATGACGTTGGCATCTGCCTGAGGAAACCAGTGAAAGAAGAGCAATAGAAGTCTAAAGAAAGCAGAAGAAAAGAAATTAGAAGAAATTAGAGCAGATATCAATGAAATAGAAAACAGGAAATTAATAGAGTAAATTAATGAAATAAAAAACTGATTCTTTGAAAAGATCTATACAATTGAAAGAGCAAAAGACTTTATTAAGATAGTGAAAAAATATAGCCATGGACTGAGAGAAAATATTTGCAAAACACATATCTGATTATGACTTTTATCCAAAATATCCAAAAAACCCTTAAAAGTCTACAATTAGAACATCAACAACCCAAATTTGGCACAAGATCTGGAGAGACACCTTGCCCAAGAAGATATACAGATGGCAAATAAACATATGGAGAGCTGCTCAACGTTATTAGGGAATTGCAGATTGCTACAAGATACCAATATACATCTATGGGAATGGCTAAAATCCAAAACTCTGACAACACCAAATACTGGCAGGGATTTGGAACAAGAGGAAATCTTCCTCATTGCTGGGGAATGTAACATGGTGTAGTCATCTTTTTTATATTGCCAAGCAGATATAATTCATTACATACATATTTTTCAAGAGAAACAATGCCTCATCCTCACTAACATTTGCTATACATTTTTTCATAGTTCATCTTAAATTCACATGTGAATGCGGGAGCCACCTGTGTTTGTTAATGGCTTTTGTCTGAAGGAAAAAAAAAAAATCTCCTATCTCTATGACAAACAAATGAGATACATCTTGGAGCAAGGCACCTAGGCTAAATTCTCACAGGGACAGGAAGATAGTCTTCCTTGATGCTTACATGTTTTTGTTTTTCTTTTTAGAAAGTCCTTGATCTTTTTTTTTTTTTTTTTAATTTGAAAATATTTGTTTATTCTTAATTATATGTATCTAAAATCTTTTCCACATTCTGACAATTTACCCTGAAATATTTTAGTTAAAAAAAGAAAAACAAGTTAGTGATAAAAAATTTATATCATGCTTCTTTCTAGTCACATATTTTGCTTAAACATTTTTTAAAACTTTTCCTTATTATTTATTCTGAGCAAATTCCAGATAATGTAAAGTAAACAAACAAACAAACAAAAAATAATATCTGCATGTTACATGGAGGGAAAT